>SJYW01002691.1:115455-185523 GCA_006410735.1 Raphicerus campestris
AATACTTTTCTTATCTGAAAGTTAACAAAAATAGAACTTACCTTTTCTTCTAGCAAAACATTACCAGTGCTGTATCTTTCTAGAAGCAAAGGCATTGCCAATGGTACTGATTCAGAGATGTCTAAATTCTCAATCTATCTATTTTTATTCTAAGCTAACAAGCTTTATTTATTTTTTGATAAATAAATTTTCAAGTGTGTAACTAATGAAAAATTTAGGTCAATGTTATCACATTAATCAAGACATTGTCACACTCACCAAAGTCTTATATTAATATATTACAGGTTATGCAAACAAAACCAGTCTGAAATGAGTCTCAACATATTTGTAAGGAAATAAACAGTAAAATCAAAGCCTTATGAACTACTTTTTGATAATGTGCTATTTCAGACTTAATGAAATGCTTTCTAGGCAGACCAATATATAGCAATTACAATGATGGGAAAACACAGTTTGAGAATTGCACTCATAATATCATTATTTACTATTGTCTTTTTGTCACTGGGCTGAACACTAAAAGAATATACTCATTAACATGCATTGTCATATACTGTACTCATTGAAAGTCTGTAACATTTATTATATCCAGAATTTATCTTGAATGATATTTCTTTTGCCTCTTTGTATTAGCAACTCAATTAATTAGTCATGAGGAGAAAAATACTATCTTAATATGCTTATAATTTTTTTCTTAATATAAACTCATACTTTAATTAGGGTTAGGGTTAGGGTTTCAGGCAGAAGAGCCTGACAATCACAACTATATAAAATTCCATTGATGTTAAATTAATTTATTCTGTCCATATTTTATTAGGAAACTGATATTAACTTTTGTGAGAATCTTGGTGATTTTTGTAAAATTTTCCTGTTTCAAGTTAGTCAGTGATAAATAAATCAGCCAACTATATTTATAGTTTATGAAATAATGTTAACTGGAGACTTTGTTCAAAAATAGTATCAAATTGAGTTGGCTTTTTGACTCCTTTTTGCTTAGTTGCTTTGCCCAGTAGGTCAGAGGAATACAAACTACTCAGGTTGTAGTTGTCATTAGTGTCAACATGTAATATGAATAAAGCCCAAACTTCCATTTCCTGAAAATGTGAAGCTGCCTCTTTTTAACTAAGTTAAATCATCATATGTCATTTCATGAATATGTATCAAAATTATCCCACATTTTGCTATCAAATTTAAGACCTACATTAAATGCAGCACATTTAGATACAGATATGCTTTTGTGATTTAAGGGTAGAAATTGACTCTGCTTACCTTATCTTATTTTAAAATCAAAGCATGGATTACAACTTAAACCATCAACAACTAACATTTAAAGGCTTTAAAAACATTTTTTTTGAAGAGAGAATGAAGTGCAATGAAAAAAAAACACCTGAGTAACTGAATCTGACTTGACTGGTTCCATTGGTTAGTGGAAAAATGTTTACTATGAAAATTCAATTTAAAATTGTCTAGTTAAATGTAATGTAAGAATATCTATTAAAGACCCTATTTTCAGAGCTTATTGCAGCTTTGAAAGAAATTCTTTAGGGTAAAACTTGATGGATTTTGATGAATTTTTAATTTACCATGTTTTTAATTTAACAAAATATTATATTAATATAGTAATTTCAGTTTAAAAAATCAAACTTTAAATAACTGGTTTAAATAATTTACATATGCCCTTTCTGTCTTTTGTTCTAATTTTTCTCCAACAAATTAAAGTCACTCAGTCCTGTCTAATTCTTTTAGACCCCATGGACTGAACAGTGTGTGGAATTCTCCAGACCAGAATACTGGAGTGGATAGCCTTTCCCTTATCTGGGGGATCTTCCCCACCCAGGAATTGAATCCAGGTCTCCCATATTGCAGGCGGATTTTTTACCAGCTGAACCACAAGGGAGACCCTAGAATACTGGAGTGGGTCACCTATCCCTTCTCCAGTGAATCTTCCCTACCTAACCCAGGAATCGAATTGGGGTCTCCCACATTGCAGATTCTTTACCAACTGACTATCAGGGAAGATAACAAATAACAAAGCCAAGCAATATTGCAAGACTGAATTGCCAAGCAGTGTTGTGATAAAGAAAGAAACCCTTGGCATTGAAAGTAAAATATATTCAATTTCTCTTGAAACAGATGATACTTATGAACTATCAGATGTGAAAAGAAAAAGGCAATGAATTATGTTGTAAAATTAACCTAATTCTGTGTGAAATTTAAGATTATTTTCTAAATTTTCCGTGAAAATATTTTCTCAGAGTCAGTATTATGAGGTTAATAATTTAAAATTCCCAAGAATACCATAGAAATTGACTTTTTTCCTCCTAAAATTCTCTTCTGAAAGAAAATGACTCATGTATAATGATACTTATACCACGGACAGGCCCAGTTTAACTTTAAAAGGAACTGATTATTTAGTGGATATAGTAGGTTCTATTTAATATAGCAATTCTTCAATTATAAAAAGAAACTTAAGCTAGGTCTCGTATCTTGTCTTCTCAACTGTCTGGAGTTTAGAAATTTTTACTCATGGATATGTGATTTTTTTTCTTATAGCCTCTATTATTTCCATTTATAAATAACTGGATTGTAGTGGTGGCTTTGCTTCTAAAATGTCATGAAAATAAAATTTAGTTAACTGGAGAATACCAGGAGATACATTATATACAAAATTAACTACATGTAATCATAATCATAATTGGTCTTTCATTTATTACTACATTCAGACCATAATAGAATGGCATGCTGGAGTCACTAAATGTAGCACAACTTTCACTATAATCACCATGATGTTTTATCTCAAACTTCATTAAGGCACATAAAGAATACTTTAAGCTTCTTAAAAGGTATAATTTATTTTATCATATGTTACCATCATTTTCCAGGACAAATTAGTGATAAACTATTATCCATAATAATAACTTGCAAACAGTTTTACTTACTCCATTAGACATTTTTCAGAATTCTGCAGTTAAGAAAAAATTATGTATGGCTTCAAATTTTTATAGCAACAATGTAAACATATTTAAGACTGTGTGGTGATAGCTAGCAGAATCCTTTATTTCTGCATTTAATGCCTTTAAAATTATCTAAAATTTAGCTTGATACATTTATTCAAATTTTACAGAGCTGACTCAATGACACCATTTTACTTTATTATCCTAGTTAACCTTCCTTTTAGAATCTAATGATTCATTGTTGAAGGATGAATATTTGGATACAATGTTCACCACATTTTCCCAAATTTGGGTGGAGTTTATTGTATCTAACTATCTCTGCCTATCATCTTTTTATCATTTTAGCCATCTAAGTTTCTTTCAAGTAAAAATTAGATTTCTTGTTGCTGTTTAGTCACTAAGTCATGTGCTACTGTTTTGCAACTCCGTGGACTGTAGCCTGCCAAGCTCTTATGTCCATGGCATTTTCTCTGGCAAGAATACTGGAATGGGTTGACATTTCCCTCTCTGGGGGATCTTTCTGACCCAGGGATCAAACCCACAACTCCTGCCTTGGCAGGCAGATTCTTTACCACTGAGTCACCAGGAAGGCAAATTAGGTCACAATAAATTGCTAATG
This sequence comes from Raphicerus campestris, assembly GCA_006410735.1. Classification (NCBI taxonomy): domain Eukaryota; kingdom Metazoa; phylum Chordata; class Mammalia; order Artiodactyla; family Bovidae; genus Raphicerus; species Raphicerus campestris. The sequence continues at coordinate 119,026 of SJYW01002691.1, forward strand.
AGTATATAGTTATATTCAATAAAATATTCCATTTAATAAATCAGTTTGATCCGTATCATCTGTCAATTTCTAAAAATTTACAAAGATTTTGAAATGAATAAATAAATTCTGCTGAAAATTGGAAATATTAAAGAACCGTCATTATTACTACAAGATATCTTAGCATTGAGAATTTTTATGCACACTTAGATGTGTCCTACACTTTGCTACCCCAAGGGCTGTAGCCTGCCAGACTCCTCTCTCCATGAGATTTCCCAGGCAACAATACTGGAGTTAGCTGCCATTTCCTGCTCCAGAGGGCCTTCCCAACCCAGGGACTGAAGTCACATCTCTTGTGGCTTCTGCATTGGCAAGCAGATTCTTTGGCACTGAGCTACCTGGGAAGTCCACTGATGAGTAGAAATAAATATTTGTAGTGAATTCCATTTGACAGATTTAATTTTCTAAGTTATTACATTGATATGGCTTCCCTCATGGCTCAACTATTAAAGAATCCTCCTGCAATGTGGGAGACCTGGGTTTGATCCTGGGTTGCAAAGATCACCTGTAGAAGGGAAAGGGTATCCAATCCAGTATTCTGGCCTGGAGAATTTCATGGACTGTATAGTCCATGGGGTCGCAAAGAGTCCAACACAACTGAGCAACTTTCACTTTTACATTGATAAGATGAACACTTCTGTGAAGATTGATGTATAGTACAATTAACAGTGCCTATAGAATGTAATAGAGAAGGCAATGGCAACCCACTCCAGTACTCTTGCCTGGAAAATCCCATGGACAGAGGAGCCTGGTAGACTTCAGTGCATGGGGTTGTTAAGAATCGGACACAACTGAACGACTTCACTTTCGCTTTTCACTTGCATGCATTGGAGAAGGAAATGGCAACCCATTCCAGCGTTCTTGCCTGGATAATCCCAGGGATGGTGGAGCCTGGTGAGCTGCCATCTATGAGGTTGCACAGAGTCAGACACGACTGAAGCCACTTAGCCGCAGCAGCAGCAGCAGCAGCAGCAACATAGAATGTAAAACTATGTTTCTTTAATAGAGCTAGCAAGATTAATAAATAAATTATATAATTTAACACTCCATTATGGACTAAATTTTGTGTCCTCCAGAAATTCAAATGATGAAGCCCTAATCCTTCGTAAAAGATAAACTGAGGCTTATTAATATTGAGTATATTTGAACAAAATTCAATTCATATTTTATAGCATCCAATTTGGCTGATGGAAGGAGTTCCCAGGAGCTGACCAAAATGGAAGATTTTTATAACCAGAAAGGAACAGGAACAAGGGAGTTATACTAGGCCAAAAAATTGGGTTGGTTATTGCAAGGTTAATTTCCTTTAGGGAATGGCAGAGGTCATCAGGCAGCTTACCTAAGTAGTGCTGANAAGCCGACCAAAATGGAAGTTTTTTATAACCAGAAAGGAACAGGAACAAGGGAGTTATACTAGGCCAAAAAACTGGGTTGGTTATTGCAAGGTTAATTTCCTTTAGGGAATGGCAGAGGTCATCAGGCAGCTTACCTAAGTAGTGCTGATTAGGTAATTCCTTATTGGCTGGTTTAACATTCCATTTCTGGGAGAAGCAATACTGTAATTAAGTCTCAATTTGGTGTTGTGGAGCTTAGCATTAGTGACTCCATTTAGGGCCTTTGGGAGATAATTAAGTCTAGATGAGATCATGAACATGGAGCCCCCAGAATGAAATTAGTGTCCTTATAAGAAAAGGAAAAGAAACCAGAGTTTTTTCTCTCTGCTATCTGAGGACATAGAAAAAATGGCAGCCATCTGCCGGCCAGGAGGAAAGCTATCATCAGAATATGACTTGCTAGTGCTCTGATCTCAGACTTCTATTCTCTAAAAGCATGAAATAGGTTTCTGTTGTTTAAAGTCACTCAGTCTGTCATTTCATTATAACTGCCCAAGCAGACAAAGGCAATCTCCAAGAGTAAGTTTGTTTTTCCTTGAAGTGGATATAATATCTGTATCCCTGTCTGACTTCCAGGATTGTGTTGCAAATATCAAATTAATAAATGTTTGAAATTAAGCAGTTATATATACTTTCTAGCTGAGAACCTTAATGTCATTCAAACACTGATGAATGCACTGAGATAGAAAAGGCATCTAAATAAAGTGCAAGTTGCTCAGTCGTGTCCGACTCTTTGCAACCCCATGGACTATACAGTCCATGAAATTCTTTAGGCCATAATACTGGAGTGAGCAGCCATTCCCTTCTCCAGGGGATTTTCCCAGTCCAGGGATCAAACCTAGGTCTCCTGCATCGCAGGCAGAGTCTTTACCAGCTGAGACACAAGGAAAGCCCATTTGAATAAAAGTTAAATGTAAAAAGTTGACATATCTTTTTATAAACTTATTTTGGTCATGGTGTTTTGTCATTTATGTCATTTTATTTTGTTCTCTATCCTCGGCTTTACCAGTTATTTTTAACCTCTGCCACCTCCAAAGTATGCCAGTAACTTATTTCATTATTTTCTCCCTGGTAACCCTTGCCCTTGTCATTTCAATTTCAAGCAGACTGAACTAGTTATTTTTTTGTTAAGTGTTTCTCAAAAGAATTGTATTGCTAGCTGTTTCACATAAACATTAATGGTTTGAGATCCATGGAGGTGTATTAGATGAATGCTAATTGATCTAATTTTCATCATTGTTTCATTTACTAGAAGGTAAGTATAAGTAACTGATCATTAAAAATAAAATGTAGTATATTTTAAAAACATTTAAAGGTAATTACTATTCAAATATGAATGAAAATTAGAATAAATTACTATGCAAAAAAATGGGAAATGACAAACTAAAATTGATCAGTGAAGAATGATCCAGGAAATAAATAAAATAAAATGACAGAAAAACATAGCATATACAAATTAAAAATAAAGTCTCAGAAGTGTTTGGATATCTTCAATTTGCTCCTCTATAAACATTCTCTAATTTTCCTGGTCTTTACTATGTCTCTGAGCAAAAGGAACCTGACCTGTATCCCAAGCTCACTTGCAATCTGACTTCCATATGTGTAGACTAGTGGGGACCATTGGAGGAGACATTGTAAAAAGGAGGAGACACCTTTGTAGGAAGTAGAAGAAGGAGAAGGACTGGGGTTGTTATAATTATTACCCTGGCTAAATTCCTGCAGTAGTGCCATCAGGAGTTTCTTTCCTCTCAGGTTCCCTCACCCTCTCAAATATTTTTTTTTGAGCACAGCTGAGCACTCCACAACTGTTGGTTCCAGGAAAATACAGTGTTGCTTGCCTTTTCCTCATATCCTACCCATGNGCAGTAGTGCCATCAGGAGTTTCTTTCCTCTCAGGTTCCCTCACCCTCTCAAATATTTTTTTTTGAGCACAGCTGAGCACTCCACAACTGTTGGTTCCAGGAAAATACAGTGTTGCTTGCCTTTTCCTCATATCCTACCCATGTCTTTGAAACTGGCATTATTACAGTTATTCAGCTTTCCTCAAGTATTCAATCTTGGTTGCTGTCTCATTCATGGGGAAGCCCATTTAATACAGCAGATGAATAATCAGAGCCATATTAAGGAAGCAAAGTCACAAGTCAAATGCAACCTTATTTGATAAGTGAAGAAATGCAATGTATTAATTCTATATCATTGGAAATAAAATAATAATGAAAAGTTGAAAATAAATAGGTGAATAATATATGTCAGGAAAATAATGACCAGAAAAGAAAATATTTTAAAAAAAATTAANTGCAGGAAGGCTAAAATGATACGTTTTTAGTTTAAATTTAATTATTTTTAGAGTTTTGATTTCTAACTTCTCTGTACTAATATCCGAAAAACACAGACCATACATTGATTCTAACTCTAGGAAATATACTAAGCTATATTTCACAGATCACATTTGGTCAATTACTGAAAAAGTCTATGAAAATTAGAGAGAATATATAGTCACTAATTGCTGGCTACAGGGCTGAATATAAGATCAACTTTATTAACTGCCATTCAAATCACATGCACATCATTTACACTGTTGCTAACTTTTGTCTGCCTGACCCATTACACGCTGAGGTGCATTAGTGCTGCGCCTGCGGTGGTGCATCTGTGATGCATCCATGGTGTCCTCTGTGATGGAACCTGTGGAAATTTCTGCTTAGAATTTGTTCATTTTCTTATGCATTTTTGAAGTTATGTCATTAGACTTACACAGATGAGTTCAGAATTCTTAAATCTTTCTGGTGAAGTGTATATGTAATGCAATGATCTTTTCAATGCTTAATAAAGTTTTTGCTTTTAAAGACCATTTTTATTTGATAGACAAAGCCATGACAATCTTCCTCTGATTAGTATTAAATATTTGGCTGATGTATATTTTCCCCTTTCATTTGCAACCTGTTCATGTCTTTAGATATATCTTTCATCAACTTTATGTAGGTAGAATTTAAAGGAAAATTAATCATGTCATTTGCTGTGCTTGCCAGTATCCATGGGTTTGTCTCCACCATAGTATTGTGAATTTCTACTTGCCCTATTTGTTGTACACCTTTTTCATACCACGTATTTTTCTGTCCTCTATTTCCTTGGCTGTTACACATTCTAGTTTTATTTTACTGGTTGTCCTTAGAACTTTCAAGCAGACCTTTAGACTTTAAGTTCAGTAACTCTCCTCCCCTAAGTGCTACATGGCCCATAGAACTGAAATCTAATCTTTCTTTCTGAAGGATATCCTTTAGAAGTCCTTTTAGGGAGGATCTATCAGTGGTAGGACTTCCCTGGTGGCTCAGATGGTAAAGCGTCTGTCTACAATGAGGGAGACCTGGGTTCAATCCCTGGGTTGGGAAGATCCCCTGGAGAAGGAAATGGCAATCCAGTCCAGTACTATTGCTTGAAAAATCCCATGGTCGCAAAGAGTCAGACACGACTGAGCGACTTCACTTTCACCTTCATCAGTGGTAAATACACTATTTGATTATCTAATAATGTGTCTACATTGACCTTGTTTTAAAATGAACTTGAGATAGTTACAGAAGTGTAGATTGTCAGCTACCTTTTTATAACATTCTGCTGATATGTATTCTGTCGTCTGATTTTCGAAGTTGAGATGTCTACTTAAATAGGAATAGCAATCAGTGACAAGTTTCTTTCCTTCTTCTGATTCCTTTTAAGATCTTTCACCTGATGTTAAGTCATTTACTACAATATGTCTACATACATATTTCTTTTTCTTTACCTTTCTGTGATATATTTGGCTTCTTGAATCTGAGGATTCATATCTCATTGGTTTTTAAAAATTCAAAGCCACATCCCCATTTTCATTATTATCTTCTTCTGGAAGTCTAAATTGAAGTACTTATACCTTCTCACTGTACCCATATGTCTCTTCATTTCTTAAATATTTTCCATCTACTTCTAGACATAAAGAATCTGTACCACTGGAGAAACATTTATTTAGCTCTGCCTTCTGGTTTACAAATTCTCTCTTAGATAGCTCTGTCTAATCTGCTACTTAACCACTGAGATTCTCATTTGCTACTTTTAAAGTTTCCCCCAGTCTTTTTGGAAGTGCATTCTGCTTTATGCTTTTCATTTATCTTTCTTCAATCAACTCAGAAATATCTATTTCTTATTCTGCATATCTGAAGTTCTGAGGGGCCTGGTGTTCAATGTTTCTGTTGTTGTTTCTGCATTTTCTCCTGGTGGTTTGTAGCCTCATGCTTTTTTTGGAGCCTTGGATGACTGACAACGGGATGGAGGGAGGTGTATGTCTTAGGTTAGGAAAGGCTTCCTGCTGGGTCTGCTCTGCCAGGTGACTCAGGGTGTCAGATGCCACATGTATGATGAGCCAGGGGTTATATATTCATTGGGGGAGCCTACTTTTTACCCCAACATACTGCCTAGGCTGGGAGACAGGCACATTTTCTATTTGCTTCATTTCCTTCTGTGGTAGGAGATTTTAAGTCTACTCTTTCATTAAAGGTATATCCCCATAGAGTAGTGTTTTTCAAACTGCTGTCAAGTCCCATTAGTGGATAGTGAAATCAATTTAGTGCTATGGTTCTCAACTTTGGCTGCGCATTAGAATCACCCAGGGAGCTTTTAAAACTCTGACTGCCCGGCCACAACCCAAGACCAATTAAATCAGAATCACAGAGGGTGGGAGCCAGCAATGTGTATTTTTATAGCTCCCAGGTGACCTGAATGAACAGCCAAGATTGAGAACCACCATCATGACCAGCATTTTATAAATAAAATGGAATGGAATACAATAGAACAAAAAGTGTATTAGCATTGATCCATAGTAAGAACTCCGCACATTGCTGCAAGAGCTTCTGCTCAGTGATGTCCGTTCTAATATAAATTCTATTCTTTACTGTGGTTTCCCCTTGGGGGAGGGGTGGAAGAACCTAGAAACAGTAAGCCTCTTGGTTACCAAAATTAGAAGCTGTCTTCAGACTTGCTGAAGCATAAGAGCCAGCTTCTTACCTGCCTCCTACTGTAGTTTTTTTTTGAGGGGGCATGTGGAGATTTTCCTAACTTTCTGAGACATCTAGCTGTACATTTCCATCTCATCCAGTTCCTCTAGGTGTCTGGTAAAAGGTTATCAGGATATCAAATCTTCTCTGCCATATTACTAAATATGGACTTTTAGATTCCTTTATATACTTCTGCTTTGTTTGAGGGGTATTCAAAAACACACTATAATGCCTAAGTTGATTCTATATCTAAACTATGCTGTAATTATACTCTCTGGGTACTAATATATTCTACAAAGACATCACAGAAAGTGACAAAGTGTGCCTTTCCAATGCACACACTCTAGCACCACACTTGTCATACCTAGATCTGCAGGAAGAGATTCTTTACGATCAGGGCTTTGAAGTTTTTATTCCCCAGTTCATTACAGCAACAGTAGTTTTCAGACAGGGAAATAAGAGAGAATAGCCAGAACTCAAAAGGAAGAATGAGGGCAGAATTTCTTATTGATGAAATGCTAAAAGTAAGATGACAAGTGGGCAAAGTGAAGGGCATGGCTGAAGTGTAGAAACAGTAGCACTTCCCTATAAACTGAGAGGAGGCGGCATCATGGACACTGTGCTTGCTGTCGCTGCTGTTGGCGTGGCTAAACTCCACCACTGGGAACATTTAAGCACCTTCCCAAGGCTTTCTGGGACAGTATTTTTTTTTTAGTGAGGCATGAGATTAGGGATTCTAGCTGTTAAGCCCCTTTACTATTCTGTCCCCAACACATCAAAAGATGTAACAGAAATATTTTTCTAATACTGCCATGTCACATCTCTGGAATTCAACACTTTCTCCTATCTTAATCCTCTCAAATGCCACTGACCTGGCCAAAATTCCATCCACCCACATGGAGTGATAGGAATTGGTTTACAGTGCAGTCTGTCCAAACCAGGCTAAGCATTTCATTATCTAAAACTTTCAGCTCCTTCTGTGTTACTACTGTGGTGCTCCGACATTTTAAACTGTAAATATAGTTAAGAATGTTCTCCTGGAATCATTATGTACAGAACTGTCACACCCAGACAACAACACAGAAATTTGGCAGATCGTAGGCAATCTGTTTTCTCTCTCCACGGAAGTAAACAGCTGCACAGTTGCTTTAGAAATGCTAAGAAGGAGATAAAGGTGAAACAAAATATATTAACAGATTGAGGTACGGTGGGGATTTGTGATCTGTTTTGTTTTGGTTTAACGGGTCAAAACATTTAAATATGTTACTATGCCCATAAAACTGGATAATCCTTTGAGATAGATTAAAAAGCAAGAGAAATGTAACTAGAGAAAAGTAAATTTTTAACAACAACAACAACAACAAAAAGGAAGCGAGAAATAGGCTTTGGAGGAAAAAAGCTACCCAGCAGGATAGATGAAGTCTTACTCCTTACACATCACTCAAGCAACTGTTGCCTGACCTTTTCTCCCCCAGAATCATAATTTGCCACTTTCCCACAAGGGTGGAGATCCCCTTACACAGGATCATCCTACAGGAATGTTAGTTCTTTAATTTCAAATTGGAAAAACCCTTGAGGTCATCATAAAGGATTTGAATTCTATAACACTTCCAGTAAATTTAATTCTTTTTATTTCTACTTGAATAGAAATTGAGAAGACTCTTGAGCATCCCTTGGACAGCAAGGAGATCCAGCCAGTCTATCTTAAAGGAAATCAGTCCTGAATATACATTGGAAGGACTGATGCTGAAGCTGAAACTCCAATACTTTGGCCACCTGGTGAAAAGAACTGNAGTGAGGCATGAGATTAGGGATTCTAGCTGTTAAGCCCCTTTACTATTCTGTCCCCAACACATCAAAAGATGTAACAGAAATATTTTTCTAATACTGCCATGTCGCATCTCTGGAATTCAACACTTTCTCCTATCTTAATCCTCTCAAATGCCACTGACCTGGCCAAAATTCCATCCACCCACATGGAGTGATAGGAATTGGTTTACAGTGCAGTCTGTCCAAACCAGGCTAAGCATTTCATTATCTAAAACTTTCAGCTCCTTCTGTGTTACTACTGTGGTGCTCCGACATTTTAAACTGTAAATATAGTTAAGAATGTTCTCCTGGAATCATTATGTACAGAACTGTCACACCCAGACAACAACACAGAAATTTGGCAGATCGTAGGCAATCTGTTTTCTCTCTCCACGGAAGTAAACAGCTGCACAGTTGCTTTAGAAATGCTAAGAAGGAGATAAAGGTGAAACAAAATATATTAACAGATTGAGGTACGGTGGGGATTTGTGATCTGTTTTGTTTTGGTTTAACGGGTCAAAACATTTAAATATGTTACTATGCCCATAAAACTGGATAATCCTTTGAGATAGATTAAAAAGCAAGAGAAATGTAACTAGAGAAAAGTAAATTTTTAACAACAACAACAACAACAAAAAGGAAGCGAGAAATAGGCTTTGGAGGAAAAAAGCTACCCAGCAGGATAGATGAAGTCTTACTCCTTACACATCACTCAAGCAACTGTTGCCTGACCTTTTCTCCCCCAGAATCATAATTTGCCACTTTCCCACAAGGGTGGAGATCCCCTTACACAGGATCATCCTACAGGAATGTTAGTTCTTTAATTTCAAATTGGAAAAACCCTTGAGGTCATCATAAAGGATTTGAATTCTATAACACTTCCAGTAAATTTAATTCTTTTTATTTCTACTTGAATAGAAATTGAGAAGACTCTTGAGCATCCCTTGGACAGCAAGGAGATCCAGCCAGTCTATCTTAAAGGAAATCAGTCCTGAATATACATTGGAAGGACTGATGCTGAAGCTGAAACTCCAATACTTTGGCCACCTGGTGAAAAGAACTGACTCATTGGAAAAAGACCCTGATGCTGGGAAAGATTGAAGGCAGGAGGAGAAGGGGATGACACAGGATGAGGCGGTTGGATGGCTTCACTGACTCAATGGACATGAGGCTGAGTAATCTCTGGGAGTTGGTGATGGACAGGGAAGCCTGGTGTGCTGCAGTCCATGGGGTGGCAAAGAGTCTCACATGACTGAGTGACTGAACTGAACTGATTTCTACTTTTAACTCTTTCTATTTCTACTTTTAGCTCTTTCCATCATTAATTTGAAAATTAATTGTTATGGAGGAAAAAGCAGATTTTACTGTTGATTTAACTGTAACTTCATGAGTTTTCATTGTAGAAAACAGATTAGATTTCCTCCCTACTGTATTAGAAAGCCAGTGTAGTAATTATACCCCCTTTAGAACTTCTAAAATTTCAACAAGTAATTCCTACCTTCATCCATATGCTCCCTTCTCTCTCTCCCCACCGACTCCCTCTCTTTCTCCCTCTTTCTAGCAGACACTGTTTTCAATTCCTAGACTGCTCTTCATTTTTCTGGGAAGAAGTCCATTTAATCTGTGTACCAAACTTATTATGCTTTAAATTGTCTCTTGGACAATTCTTTCAGATTCTATATATAACCAATTCTATAGTTTTTGTGCCAATTTTTCTTTCGGATACCTTTCTTTGCATGAAAGACTTGTCCTTAAACTTTTCTGACAACACATGCACACAGACACACACACACACAATTTTATAGACATTAAAAAAACCAACCGATCAACAAACAAAAGTCTAAATCAATCTGTATTAGTCGATATGGTAGCCGCGGAGGAGCTACAGTCAATGGGGTCGCTAAGAGTTGGACCCGACTGAGCGCCNGACACACACACACACAATTTTATAGACATTAAAAAAACCAACCGATCAACAAACAAAAGTCTAAATCTGTATTAGTCGATATGGTAGCCACGGAGGAGCTACAGTCAATGGGGTCGCTTAGAGTTGGACCCGACTGAGCGCCTTCACTTTCACTTTTCACTTTCATGCATTGGAGAAGAAAATGGCAAGCCACTCCAGTGTTCTTGCCTGGAGAATCCCAGGGACAGGGGAGCCTGGTGGGCTGCTGTCTATGGGGTCACACAGAGTCAGACATGACTGGAGCAACTTAGCAGCAGCAGCAGCAGCAGCCAAAAGTGCCTATTTAAATGTAAATAAAATTAAATAAAATTTTAAAATCTGTACTTTAAAAAGCGGCTACATACTGAATAGTGCAAAAGAACAATGTCTTCACTGCATAAAATTCTATTCGACAGCATTGTTTTAAAATATCTACAGCACTGGCAAATAACACTGGAAAACTGAAATACAAGATTCACTATTTTTTCATGTTTTCACATTTCCTTTAACCAAATGAAAAATCTATAAAGATGTCTTTTACTAAATGTCAATGAAGATACAGTCCAAAAGATGGGGAAATAAAGTATTATGAGGATAAAAATTAAACCACCCCCAGTCCAAGTGAGTTTCAGAAATAAACATTGAGGTCAAAAGTCAGGGCTTTCAATGCTGAATTCACAGGGGTAAACTTTCTAAATGCCTTATCTACCTAATCACATTCTTTCAACCAAAATTAAGATTGATATTAAGGCATTCTCTGCCCTCCTAATAGCTGAATGGTTCCATAGGGGAAAGACGAGAACATGTGACCTATTTATTGTTAAATGCGTACACCCAGGTTGCTGTTGTTCAATCACTCAGTTGTGTCCAACTCTTTGCGACCCCATGGACTGCAGCACTCTCGTCCTCTGTCATCCACTTCCTCTCCTGCCTTCGATATTTCCCAGCATCAGGGAGGACATAACAAAACGTTGTAAACACCAGGACCCAGAAAAAAAGGTGCAGTGACCCCACAACAGGCTGAACCAGACTCACTTGTGAGTGTCCATGAGTCTCCAGCAGGGGTGTGGGTTGACAGTGCCCTGCCACAGCATCGGGGCAGTGACCACAATATCGGGGAGCTGTGGCATGCTGGTCTAAGTCCTTCTGAAGGAGGTCACCATTACTGCCTTTACCCCATCATAGTTTGGCCTCAGGCCAAGCTACAGGGAGGGAACACAGCCCTACCCATCAGCAGAAAATTGGATTAAAGATATACTGAGCATAGCCTTCCCCACCAAAGTGAGACCCAGTTTTCCAGAGAGTCAGTCACTCCCATCAGGAAGCTTCCACAAGCCTCTTATCCTCATCCATCAGAAGGCAGAAAGGATGAAAACCACAGTCATAGAAAACTAACCAAAATGATCACATGTATCACAGCCTTATCTAACTCAATGAAACTATGAGCCATGGTGGAGAGTTCTGACAAAATGTGGTCCACTGGAGAATGGAATGGNTCAGAAGGCAGAAAGGATGAAAACCACAGTCATAGAAAACTAACCAAAATGATCACATGTATCACAGCCTTATCTAACTCAATGAAACTATGAGCCATGGTGGAGAGTTCTGACAAAATGTGGCCCACTGGAGAATGGAATAGAGAACCACTTCAGCATTCTTGCTTTGAGAACCCCGTGAACAGTACGAAAAGACAAAAAGATATGACATTGAAAGATGAACTCCTCAGGTACGTAGGTGCCCAATATGCTACTGGAGAAGATTGGAGAAATAGCTCCAGAAAGAATGAAGAGGTTGAGCCAAAGCAAAAACAATGCCCAGTTGTGGTGATGGAAGTAAAGTCTGATGCTGTAAAGAGCAATATTGCATAGGAACCTGGAATGTTAGGTCCCTGAATCAAGGCAAATTGGAAGTGGGCAAACAGGAGATGGTAAGAGTGAACACTGGCATTTTAGGAATCAGTGAACTGAAATGGACAGGAATGGGCAAATTTAATTCAGATGACTATTATATCTGTTAATGTGGGCAAGAATCCGTTAGAAGAAATGGAGTAGACCTAATAGTCAACAAAAGAGTCCAAAATGCAGTACTTGGATACTATCTCAAAAATGACAGAATGATCTCTGTTCATTTCCAAGGCAAACAATTCAACAGCACAGTTATCCAAGTCTATGCCCCAGCTACTAATGCCAAAGAAGCTGAAGTGGAAGTTTCTATGAAGACCTACAAGATCTTCTAGAACTAACACCCCCAAAAGATGTCCTTTTCATCATAGGGGACTAGAATGCAAAAGCAGGAAGTCAAGAGATACCTGGAGTAACGAGCAAGTTTAGCCTTGTAGTACAAAATGAAGCAGGGCAAAGGCTAATAGAGTTTTGCCAAGAAAACGCACTGGTCATAGCAAACACCCTCTTCCAACAACACAAGAGAAGGCTCTACACATGGACATCACCAGATGGTCAATAACAAAATTAGACTGATTATATTCTTTGCAGCTGAAGATGGAGAAGCTCTATACAGTCAGCAAAAACAAGATTGTGAGCTAACTGTGGCTCAGATCATGAACTCCTTATTGCAAAATTCAGATTTAAATTCAACAAAGTAGGGAAAACCACTAGATCTTCATGAACCAGATAATGATGATAGTGTGATCACCTAGAGCCAGACATCCTGGAATGTGAACTCAAGTGGGCCTTAGGAAGCATCACTATGAACAAAGCTAGTGGAGGTGATGGAATTCCAGTTAAGCAATTTCAAATCAAATCCCTTATGATTATGCAGTATAAATAACAAATAGATTCAAGGGATTAGATGTGATAGACAGAGTGGCTGTAGAACTATGGATGGAGGTTCATAACATTGTACAGGAGGCAGGGATCAAAACCATCCACAAGGAAAAAGAAATGTAAAAAGGCAAAATGGTTGTCTGAGGAGGTGTTACAAATAGCTGAGAAAATAAGAGAAGCAAAAGGCACAGGAGAAAATGAAAGCGTATATCCATCTGAATGCAGAGTTCTAAAGAATAGCAGGGAGAGGTAAGAGAGCCTTCCAAAATGATCAAAGCAAAGAAATAGAGGAAAACAATAGAATGGGTAAGACTACAGATCTCTTCCAGAAAATTAGATATAGCAAGGGAACATTTCATGCAAAGATGGGCTCAATAAAGGACAGAAATGGAATAGACCTAACAGAAGCAGAAGATATTAAGAAGAGGTGGTAAGAATACATAGAAGAACTGTATAAAAAAGATCTTCATGAACCAGATAATGATGATGGTGTGATCACCTAGAGCCAGACAACCTGGAATGTGAACTCAAGTGGGCCTTAGGAAGCATCACTATGAACAAAGCTAGTGGAGGTGATAGAATTCCAGTTAAGCAATTTCAAATCCTAAAAGATCATGCTGTTAAAGTGCTGTACTAAATAGGTCAGCAAATTTGGAAAACTCAGCAGTGGCCACAGGANTCTTCCAACAACACAAGAGAAGGCTCTACACATGGACATCACCAGATGGTCAATAACAAAATTAGACTGATTATATTCTTTGCAGCTGAAGATGGAGAAGCTCTATACAGTCAGCAAAAACAAGATTGTGAGCTAACTGTGGCTCAGATCATGAACTCCTTATTGCAAAATTCAGATTTAAATTCAACAAAGTAGGGAAAACCACTAGATCTTCATGAACCAGATAATGATGATAGTGTGATCACCTAGAGCCAGACATCCTGGAATGTGAACTCAAGTGGGCCTTAGGAAGCATCACTATGAACAAAGCTAGTGGAGGTGATGGAATTCCAGTTAAGCAATTTCAAATCAAATCCCTTATGATTATGCAGTATAAATAACAAATAGATTCAAGGGATTAGATGTGATAGACAGAGTGGCTGTAGAACTATGGATGGAGGTTCATAACATTGTACAGGAGGCAGGGATCAAAACCATCCACAAGGAAAAAGAAATGTAAAAAGGCAAAATGGTTGTCTGAGGAGGTGTTACAAATAGCTGAGAAAATAAGAGAAGCAAAAGGCACAGGAGAAAATGAAAGCGTATATCCATCTGAATGCAGAGTTCTAAAGAATAGCAGGGAGAGGTAAGAGAGCCTTCCAAAATGATCAAAGCAAAGAAATAGAGGAAAACAATAGAATGGGTAAGACTACAGATCTCTTCCAGAAAATTAGATATAGCAAGGGAACATTTCATGCAAAGATGGGCTCAATAAAGGACAGAAATGGAATAGACCTAACAGACGCAGAAGATATTAAGAAGAGGTGGTAAGAATACATAGAAGAACTGTATAAAAAAGATCTTCATGAACCAGATAATGATGATGGTGTGATCACCTAGAGCCAGACAACCTGGAATGTGAACTCAAGTGGGCCTTAGGAAGCATCACTATGAACAAAGCTAGTGGAGGTGATAGAATTCCAGTTAAGCAATTTCAAATCCTAAAAGATCATGCTGTTAAAGTGCTGTACTAAATAGGTCAGCAAATTTGGAAAACTCAGCAGTGGCCACAGGACTGGAAAAGGTCAGTTTCATTTCAAACCCAAAGAAGGGCAATGCCAAATTAAACTCAGTTCACATGTAGCAAAGTAATGCTCAAAATTCTCCAAGTTAAGATTCAACAATATGTGAAACAAGAACTTCCAGATGCTCGAGCTGGATTTAGAAAGGCAAAGGCACGAGAGATTGAGTTGCCAACATCCATTGGATGATAGAAAAAGCAAGAGAGTTCCATAAAAATATCTACTTCTGATTCATTGACTATGCCAAAGCCTTGACTGTGTGGATCACAACAAACTCTGACCATTCTTAAAGAGATGGGAAAACCAGACCACCTGACCTGCCTCCTGAGAAATCTGTATGCAGGTCAAGAAGCAACAGTTAGAACTGGACATGGAACAATGAACTGGTTCAAAATTGGGAAAGGAGTACATCAAGGATGTATATTGTCACTCTGCCTAATTAACATATATGCAGAGTACATCATGTGAAATGCTAGGCTGGATGAAGCACAAGCTGGAATCAAGATTGCTAGGAGAAATATCAATAATCTCAGATATGTGGATGACACCACCATTACGGCAGAAAGCAAAGGGGAACTAAAGGGCCGCTTGATGAAAGTGAAAGAAGAGAGTGAAAAAGCTGATTTGAAAGTTTACATTAAAAAAACTATGATCATGACTGGTCCCATGGCAAATAGGGAAACAATGGAAACAGTGACAGACTATTATTTTGGGCTCCAAAATCACTGCAGATGGTGACTTCAGTCATGAAATTAAAAGATGGTATGACAAACTTAGTCAGCATATTAAAAAGCAGAGACACTTTGCCAGCAAAGACCCATCTAGTCAAAGCTATGGTTTTTTCAGTAGTTATGTATGGATGTGAGAAGTGGACCATAAAGAAAGCTGAGCCAAAGAATTGATGCTGTTGAACTGTGGTGTAGGAGAAGACTCTTGAGGGTCCCTTGGACTGTAAGGAGATCCAGCCAGTCCATCCTAAAGGAAATTAGTCCTGAATATTTACTGGAAGGAATGATGCTGAAGCTGAAGCTCCAATACTTTGGCCCCCTGATGTGAAGAACTGACTCACTGGAAAAAACCCTGATGCTGGGAAAGATTGAAGGCAGGAGGAGAAGGGGATGACAGAGGGTGAGATGGTTGGATGACATGACTGACTAGATGGACATGAATTTGAGCAAGTTCTGGGAGTTGGTGATGGACAGGAAAGCATGGCATACTGCAGTCCATAGAGTCACAAAGAGTCACACACGAGTGTGTGACTGAACTGACTGCCTGAAATCTATTATACTGATGAAACATCCAAAAAAATACCATAGAAACTGATAGAGAGAGCTGTGCTACACCTTTCAGGTTTATAAAATTTTTATTGGGCCAGCCTTGAAACTGAAGAAAGAGCTTGGCTACAGCACAGAGGTATCAAAGGCTTACTGGACAGGAGAATCTTACATAAAGGTTCCTGGAACAGCACCCTAATGGCACAGGGGATGGTGGTGGGGATGCAGCAGCAGTTTCTGGGGTTTGGGAGGGAAGGAGGAAACCATTCTTGGGGGATTTGGTGTCAGGTGGGCTCACCAGTTACCAGGGACTAATGAAACCCTATAACTAAAAGAACTGGTTAGTCACATGAATAAAGCAGGGATTGGTTGAGGTGGGGATGTACAGAGAGCAAGAGAACAGCCATACAAAAGCATTATAACCACTTTTATATTTATAAACTACAGCCAGTAAATAGAGCCTTTTCTTAAAAGTTTTAAGACAGGATTATGAGCTGCAGTGTCATCAGATTAAAGCAAACAGTCTACCCTGCTGCCCAGCTCCAGGTGTTCAGTGATAAGGACCTACCCCTGGGGGATTAGCAGAACATAAGATATTTACTAAGAAGCTTAATAATTACTAAAATAAAAAAGTTCATTTCAAATGCTCATTAATTTATCTAGTTAATGAAATGCGCCTTCTTGAAGGTAACTCAAAATAAAGACAGTTTCTTTGTATAAAAATGACTAGCTTTTGCTTTTAGACTTATTTTAAGATTTAAAATTAAAAGTCCCCAAAGTGATTACCATCTAATATTCCATATTTACTTCTGAAGGTATGGATGGGAAGGCTTTAAGAAGAATCTAAAAAGCCTAAGTGAATAAATAAAATTATAAACATGTAAAATGAGTCCTCAGAGTAAAAAAGTAGAAAATTCTGTGACACTTGGGTTTTTGACTGAACTAAAAGATCTTTTCTTCTTTCAAAAGAAGATTTTCAAGAATTAGACATATGCCCAGAGGATGAAATGCTATTCATTAATGAAAAACAATGCTTCTAGACTTTGGAGCTCTAGTGTGACACTTAAGAGCTTGAAAGCTTTCACTTTAATCCTCACAACAGTTAAGAGGTGAAAGACTGAAAATCAAGAACTCTTCTTAGATCTAGGAGAGACTTGAGGTTATAGGACAAATAACACCCTGAATATTAGAGCCCCAAGCAGATACAGAAAACCAAACTTAGCTGGCATACAAACTGGTCAGCAACCCCTCTGAAGTCAATATCTGGTAGGAATACTTCAAGGTTAATTGGCGAATTTCCGGAGAATAAGCATGAACTAGCTTGCGAGAGAAACACACACAACTCCTGGAGGCTTGAGCATGGGGTATGAGAGGCAAAAGACTTTGATGAGTTTTATCTCTAAGATCTTAGGGGAAATATGATAGAACAATTCCATCCTGCTTCCAGAAAGAAGGTATAAATAACCATTTATAATAAGTCCACAGCAATTTGTTTTCCTTAACAAAAGCCTGCTCTCATAACTAGTTTTTACCAGGATCTAATCAAATGGGGAAAGGGTAATAGCCAATTCTTCCCAAAGTCTGACTTGAAGAAAGGGAATTACCTAACTCCAACCCCTCCAAGCCTTCTTGTATCACCTAAAGGGGGAGGAAAATACCTAAGAAGCACTTGTGAAGAATATAGCCCATGGGCTTGTGTTCTGTGAAAGACTGTGACTTGACCACAGCACAGAGTGCTTCCCCTCCCCCTCACATCACCACTACATCAATAAAGCCTCTGTATAATAACAGGGATTGCAATGCACCTATTTACCTAAGTTCCTTTTACCTAATATCGCATGTCTGACTTTCCAAAAAAATGCTAAAGGTTAAAAAAAAAGTGAAGAGATGTAGCAACCATAAAGCATCAACCAGACTGACATACAGCAGAGATGTTGGCATTCTTACACCAGGATCTAAAATAACGGTGATTAAAATACTAAGGAGTACACGTGTCTCTTTCAATTCTGGTTTCCTCGGTGTGTATGTCCAGCAGTGGGATTGCTGGGTCATATGGCAGTTCTATTTCCAGTTTTTTAAGGAATCTCCACACTGTTCTCCATAGTGGCTGTACTAGTTTGCATTCTCACCAACAGTGTAAGAGGGTTCCCTTTTCTCNGTGTATGCCCAGCAGTGGGATTGCTGGGTCATAAGGCAGTTCTATTTCCAGTTTTTTAAGGAATCTCCACACTGTTCTCCATAGTGGCTGTACTAGTTTGCATTCTCACCAACAGTGTAAGAGGGTTCCCTTTTCTCCACACTCTCTCCAACATTTATTGTTTGTAGACTTTTGTATGGCAGCCATTCTGACTGGTGTGAGATGGTACCTCATTGTGGTTTTGATTTGCATTTCTTTGATGAGTGATGTTGAGCATCTTTTCATGTGTTTGTCAGCCATCTCTATCTCTTCTTTGGAGAAATGTCTATTTAGTTCTTTGGCCCATTTTTTGGTGTCATTTATTTTTCTGGAATTAAGCTACAGGAGTTGCTTGTATATTTTTGAGATTAATTCTTTGTCAGTTGCTTCTTTTGCTATTATTTTCCCCCATTCTGAAGGCTGTCTTTTCACCTTGCTTATAGTTTCCTTCATTGCACAAAAGCTTTTAATTTTAATTAGGTACCATTTGTTTATTTTTGCTTTTATTTCCAATATTCTGGGAGGTGGGCCATAGAGTATTCTGTTGTGATTTATGTTGGAGAGTGTTTTGCCTATGTTCTCCTCTAAGAGTTTTATAGTTTTTGGTCTTACGTTTAGATCTTTAATCCATTTTGAGTTTATTTTTTGTGTGTAGTGTTAGAAAGTGTTCTAGTTTCATTCTTTTACAAGTGGTTGACCAGTTTTCCCAGCACCACTTGTTAAAGAGAGTGTCTTTTCTCCATTGTATATTCTTGTCTCCTTTGTCAAAGATAAGGTGTCCATAGGTGTGTGTATTTATCTATGGGTTTTCTATTTTGTTCCATTGATCTATATTTCTGTCTTTTTGTGCCAGTACCATACTATCTTGATGACTGGCTTTGTAGTAGAGCCTGAAGTCAGGCAGGTTGATTCCTCCAGTTCCATTCTTCTTTTTCAAGATTGCTTTGGCTGTTTGAGGTTTTTTGTATTTCCATACAAATTGTGAAATTATTTGTTCTAGTTCTGTGAAAAATACCATTGGTAGCTTGATAGGGACTGCATTGAATCTATAGATTGCTTTGGGTAGTATATTCATTTTCACTATCAGCACTGTTTACAATAGCTAGTACATGGAAGCAACCTAGATGTCCATCAGCAGATGAATGGATAAGAAAGCTGTGGTACATATACACAATGGAATATTACTCAGGTATTAAAAAAATACATTTGAATCAGCTCTAATGAGGTGGATTAAACTGGAGCCTCTTATACAGAGTGAAGTAAGCCAGAAAGAAAAGCACCAATACAGTATACTAATGCATATATATGGAATTTAGAAAGATGGTAATGTTCACCCTATATGTGAGACAGCAAAGGAGACACAGATGTTTAGAACAGTCTTTTGGATTCTGTGGGAGAAGGCGAGGTTGGGATGATTTGAGAGAATAGCATTGAAACATGTATATTATCATACATGAAATGATCGCCAGTCCAGGTTTGATGCATGAGACAGGGCGCTCAGGACAGGTGCACTGGGATGACCCTGGGGGATGGGATGGGGAGGGAGAGGTAGGATGGGGGTTCAGGATGGGGAACACATGTACACCCATGGCTGATTCGTGTCAATGTATGGCAAAACCACTACAATATTGTAAAGCAATTAGCCTCCAATTAAAATAAATTAATTTAAAAAATAAAACACTAAGGAATCTGATATTTTAAAAAGACAATATGCAATAGTAGTAGGAGAATAATAGTATAAGGAGTGATTAATATATTATTAATATTATTATATTATGTATTATATTATAATTAATATTATTGATACAATATATTATCAATATATTATATTATTAATATTACTCATTACATTATTAATATATTAATCTTAATCTTAATATATTATAAGATTAATAGTATAAGGAGAGAGATGAAATCTGTAAGAAAGAACCAAACAGAAACACTAGAGGTTGAAAACAAACCAAACACTGTAAGGCTGGAAAAGGTGGAAACGTAAAGTGATGTCAATAGAAACTTACAAAACAGAAAATAAATAAGAATAAACACTGAAAAAAAAACTGAATATGTAAGTACTATAGGAGAACTACATGTTAACATGTAACACATGTTAACATAAATGTAACATACATGTATTGGGAATACCAGAGGAGAAGAGGGAAAGGAAAAGAAAAAACATCTGAAGCAACTGTGATTGTGAATTTCCCCAAATTAATGTTAGACACTAATCAATGGATCAGGAAGCTCAGAGAACATTCAGCAAGATAAGTGCCAAAAAATCAACACCTGGGGATATCATATTCCAACTACAGAAAATCAAAGAAAAGTCTTGAAAAAAGACGTAGGGAAAACAACTTACCTATAGAGGGGGAAGGATAAGAAGTATATCAGATTTCTCAAAAATCATGTAATCAAGAATATTTAAAGTCTTGAAGAAAATCAAGCTATAATCCTGTAACCAGAGAAATCATCTTTCAGAAGGAGAAATAAAGACTTTCTCAGACCAACAAAAACCAAAGGAATCTGTTGTCAGTAGATCTGGCAAAACTGTTAGAATTTCTTCAGAGAGAAGGAAAATGATACAGGTCAGAAACTTGAATGTCCATAAAGAACATAAAAAGCACTAGAGAATGAATACGTGAAGGTAAAATTTTAAAACTGGGTTCTTTTTCTTATTCTTAATTGATAAAACAGATAATAGTTTGATTAAATTAATAATGGCAACAATGTATTTGGTGATTGTAGGTTATGGATAATTGAAATAACAACAGCAATGATATAAGACAGGAGGAAAGAATTACAAACACTTTGTTATAAGAAACTTGTATCATCCAGTGAAGCCATACAGAGGCAAGTCTGAGAGGTGCTGTGGGTTCAGTTCCAGATCACTGCAATAAAATGAGTGTTACAAAAAAGCAAGTCACAAGAGTTTTTCACTTCCCAGGGCATAGAAAAGTTATGCTCTCTCTACACTGTAATCTGTTTAGTGTGCAATAGCATTGTGTTTATAAAACAACATATACCTTAATTTAAAAATACTTCATTGCTAAAACATGCTAATCATCATCTGAGACTTCAGTGCTTCATAGTAGTAACATAAAGATCACTGATCACAGACCACCATAACAAATACAATAATAATAAAGCTTGAAATATTATAAGAATTATAAAAATGTGAGACATAGACATAAAGTGAGCAAATGCTGTTTGAAAAATGGCACCACCAGACTTGCTTGACACAGGATTGTCACAAATCTTCACTTTGTAAAACATGCAATACAAGTGACATCCACTAAAGCAAAGCACAATAAGACAAGGTATGCCTGTGGTGTTACGTGAAGGTGGACCTGGATTAGCTGTAAATGTCCACTGCAAACTCTAGGACAACCACTGGGAAAAAATAAAAAGAAGTGTAATTGATATGCTAAGAAAGGAAAGAAAGCAAAATTACATAAAATGCTCAAATAAAAACAAAAAAGGTGAAAGGGGCAAAAGATAAAAAAGAGAAAGAATGAGAGTAATGAACAGAAAACAACAAATATGGTAGATATTAATCTGACTATATTAGTAATCACTTTAAATGTCAATGGTCTAATAGACCAATTAAAACACAGAGTAGTGTTTTCATTTGCATTTAGTTCATATATTATTAACTAAATGAATAAATAAATCATAATGAATGAAATGAATGAATTAGAATCATTTGAGTGAATCAAAAACCAATATTAAACTATATGCTGTTCACAAAAAACCCATTATAAAAATAAAGACACATGTGAACTGAAAGTAAGAAGATGGTGAAAGATACATCATGGCAATACTAATCAAAAGAAACCTGGAGTATCTGTATTAATTTCAAACAGAGTAGATTTTAGAGCAAGGAAAATTAGCAGGAATAAAAACAGAATCATTATATAATGATATAGGGGCCGATTTTGAATCAAAAACCTGGCAAAAATGGAAAGATAAATAGATAAATTCATTATTATAGGTGGAAACTGACGTTTTGCTACTAGTAAGTTCCAACAGGCAGTAATTACTAAGGATATAGTTGAACTGAAAAGTATAATCAACTGGCTGGATTTAATTGACATTTATAGAATACTTTGCTCATTAACAGAATGCATATTCTTCTCAAGATCACATATTCATTAAGATAGACCACATTCTGGACCATTAAACAGACCTTAAAAATATAAAACAATAGAAATCATACTATGTATGCTTTTAGAGCACAGAAAATTAAACCAGAAACCAATATCAGAAAGATAGCTGGAAAGTTTTAATACTTGGAGGTTAAACAACATTCAAAACTTCACAAAGGTCCTAGGACAAGTCTCAAGAGAAATTTAAAAATGTCTGAACTAAATGCAAATGAAAACACTAACCAAAATCTGTAGGATGAAGTGAAAGTAGTGTTTAGAAGGAAATTTACAGCACTGAATGCTTATATTAACAAAGAATAACGATATTAAAAAAACTATCTAAGCCCTCACCCTTGTTTAGTCACTACGGCATGTCTAACTCTTTTGTGACCCCCGTGGACTATAGCGTGCCAGGCTATTCTCTCTATGAGATTTTCCAGGCAAGAATACTGGAGTGGGTTTCCATTTCCTTCTCCAGAAGATCTTCCCAACCCAGGGATCAAACCCGCATCTCTGACTTGGCAGGCAAATTCTTTACCATTGAGCCACCTGCAAAGCCCATAAATATTTATAAAAGCTTTACTAATAATGCTAAAACTCAGAAGCAACCAACATGCCTTTAATTAATGAGTAGATAAATTTTGGTATGTCTAGACAATGGAGCATTATTCAACGCTAAAAAATAAAATAACTATAAAGTCATTAAAAAATATGGAGGAGCCTCAAATGCATACTGCTAAATGAAAAAAGCCTATCTTAAAAGGCCACATATTGTATGATTCCAACTATATAACATTCAAGAAAAGAATAGACAAAACTGTGAATATAGTAAAAACAATATTAATGGTTGGTGTAGGGTTTGGCATAGGAAGGGAGGGATAAATAGGTGGAGCATAGGGAATTTTTAGGGCAGTCAAACTACTCTGTATGATACTGTAAATACCATAAAGGTAGATACTTGTCATTCCACATTTTTCCACATTTAGAGAATGTATAACACCAAGATGAACTCTTATGTAAACTGTGAAATTGGCTTGATAATGTTGGGTCAATGAAGGTTCATCACCTGTAACAAAGATACCGTACTGACGTGGGATGTTGATGGAGAGGAAGGCTATGTGTGAGGAGGTGAGCGGGTATATGGCAATTCTTTCTACTCAACCGTGTGCTGTGCATCTAAAACTACTCTAAAAAATGAAGCCTATTAAATATTAAAACATGATTCTATATCATAACTGTAGTAGTATAATGTTAAAAACGTACAATATTATGTATAGCATGACCTCAACTGAGTGAAAGGCACTGTATTAAGCAGTAGGAAAGAGTGATGAACAGAATAGATTATGGTCCCTACAGCCAAAGAGCTCACAGTCTGGTGAGAAAGACAGTCATCAAAACAAAATGCCAAAATCATCAAAATAAATATAAGGTTGCAAACTTTAACAACCATTTTCAAGAAATGTCCCAGGAGCCCAACAGGGAGCCTAATTTAGACAAGAAAGGGGAGTAGCATGGTACTAAAGGCCAGGCAATGTGACTTTGAGGAAGTGACATTAAGGCTGGACCTAAGAGAGGAGTAGGGATTAACTCTGTGAAGAGATAGATGAAAAAATATGCATGAGGATATTGTCCCCAGCATGGCGTAGGGGCCCGTCACTGGAGAAAGCTACCTGTGGTACACACATGCAATGGAGCGCTACCTCGTACTAGAATGGATAAGCTAGGCTGGCAAAACAGCAACAGAAATGGTTCCCAGGACAATGTTGGGCAGGAACAAGAAGCTGAATGAGATTTATTATGCAATACCATTAATGAAACTTAAAGACACATACACTCACAGAAAGCACAATATATCATTCAGAGATGGGCATATCTCTAAACACATACTTAACAAAATGGTTACTTTTGTGGGAAAGGGAAAAGGGAGAGAAGGCATGGGATCTGAAGACAAAAAAATAATAAAACTAATAAAGATGGAATGAACTGCAGCGTATGACAAACTCAGTTTTGCGGCGGAAGGACACAAAAAAGAAAAGATGACACTGGAAAGGGAATATGCTGGTAGAGGAAACATCATATTCCAAAGCACCAAGACAAGAAAAGGTCTGGCTTTTTGAGGAGCCCAGACGAAAGACTTATGTGGTATCTGGAGCAATGAGAGGGGGAGGAAGATGTGGCTAAAATACAATTAAGAGTGAAGCACAGGCCAGGCTAGCATGCCCTCAAGACTTCACCGGGGCTTTGGATTCCATCCTAGCTACAGTCTTGAGAAGGGAAAGCCAATGCATAGAAAATTTAAAACCACTAGGAAAGAGTTCCTAACATTGACTACATCTGGATGAAATTCTCTTTAGTGGTCTTATAAAAAATTTACCTGTGTTTCAAAAATACTTTTGAAACAAATACTTTTATAGAAAGAAAAGTACGTTATATTGAAAACATGCTTTTCTAAAGTGTTCAAAACTAGCATTTTTGTAGGTTCAAGGAAGAGAATTTCAATTATGCTTTAGGAGATATTAACTATTCCATAGTATAATAACATATTGTAAATGTGTCTGCAAGAACTAATATTTCCCTTAAAGGGTATAGTGGATTCATTTAATGCTTGTTCCTTTAAAGCATTTATTATTTTTTGTATTTGTTATTAAAATATTCTTTCTTTATTCTAATGAGAAAATCCCCATAAAACAGAGAGAATAAAATGAAAACCCAGTGTAACAAAATTAATTTCTCAAACTGAGAATTAATGCAGATAAAGGAGCTTGAATAAATGTGAAAGACATAAAGAAACAGAGGAAAGGCGATAATCATTGAGCAGCCCCTTAATGCACTGAAATAAATATGGTTTACTCCTAACTTGTGACACAGTTAGGCCTGGGGCATTACATTCCACTCTTCCTTATCTTCTCAGGCATATATGGCCCTTTCATAAAAGCCAAATGGCCATAAAATGATGCATTCCAATTTCACAAGAGATAAAGGCTTATACAATTTAGGTCTGAAACAGCAATTTTAAATTAATGCTACTAATTTATTTATACATGTCTGTGATGGATTCACTCTGCTATGAAGCAGTGCTAAATACGGCAAAAGGCGTCATTAAACCTGGTGCTCTGTGACAGCCCAGAGAGTGGGATGGTATGGGAGGTGGGAGGGAGATTCAAGAGTGAGGGGACATATGCACGAAAGTGAAAAGTGAAAGTGAAAGTAGCTCAGTCGTGTCTGGCAACCCCATGGACTGTCCATGGAATTCTCCAGGCCAGAATACTAGACTGGGTAGCCTTTCCCTTCTCCAGTAGATCTTCCCAACCCAGGGATCGAACCCAGGTCTCCCACACTGCAGGCGGATTCTTTACCAGCTGAGACACAAGGGAAACCCAAGAACATGGGCGTGGGTCACCTATCCCTTATCCTATCTTTCTGACCCAGGAATCAAACCAAGGTCTCCTGCATTGCAGGCAGATTCTTTACCAACTGAGCTATCGTGGCTGATTCATGTTGATGTATGTCAGAAAGCAACATAACATTGTAAAGCAATTATCCAACTAAATTTTTTAAAAGAAATTAAATAATCCTAATGATAAAGGAAAAAGGAAGAGAGTTCCAGGAAAACATATATTTCTGCTTTATTGACTATGCCAAAGCCTTTGGCTGTGTGGATCACAATAAACTGTGGAAAATTCTGAAAGAAATGGGAATACCAGACCACCGGACCTGCCTCTTGAGAAACCTATATGCAGGTCAGGAAGCAACAGTTAGAACTGGACATGGGAACAACAGACTGGTTCCAAATAGGAAAAAGAGTACGTCAAGGCTGTATCTTGTCACCCTGCTTATTTAACTTATATGCAGAGTACCTCATGAGAAACGCTGGGCTGGAGGAAGCACAAGCTGGAATCAAGACTATCAGGAGAAATATCTATAACCTCAGATATGCAGATGACACCACCCTTATGGCAGAGAGTGAAGAAGAACTAAAAAGCCTCTTGATGAAAGTGAAAGAGGAGAGTGAAAAAGTTGGCTTAAAACTCAACATTCAGAAAACGAAAATCATGGCATCTAATACCATCACTTCACGGGAAATAGATGGAGAAACAGTGCAAACAGTGTCAGACTTTATTTTGGGGGGCTCCAAAATCACTACAGATGGTGATTGCAGCCATGAAATTAAAAGACGTTTACTCCTTGGAAGGAAAGTTATGACCAAGATATCTATGACCTAGATAGCATATTCAAAAGCAGAGACATTACTTTGCTGACTAAGGTCGGTCTAGTCAAGGCTATGGTTTTTCCAGTGGTCATGTATGGATGTGAGAGTTGGACTGTGAAGAAAACTGAGCGCCAAAGAATTGATGCTTTTGAACCGTGGTGTTGGAGAAGACTCTTGAGAGTCCCTTGGACTGCAAGGAGACCCAACCAGCCCATTCTAAAGGAGATCAGTCCTGGGTGTTCTTTGGAAGGAATGATGCTAAAATCTGAAAGTCCAGTACTTTGTCCACTTCATGCGAAGAGTTGACTCATTGGAAAAGACTCTGATGCTGGGAGGGATTGGGGGCAGGAGGAGAAGGGGACGACAGAGGATGAGATGGCTGGATGGCATCACCAACTTGATGGACATGAGTTTGGGTGAACTCCGGGAGTTGGTGATGGACAGGGAGGCCTGGTGTGCTGTGATTCATGGGATCGCAATGAGTTGGACACGACTGAGCTACTGAACTGAACTGAATGATGAAAAAAAAGATGGAACAGAATGAAACATTTAAGTGTTCAAAGGCCTATAGGTCTTTTAGCTTATTCCCCATCTTATTAATAGGCTTTCTCTCTGCATCCAGACCAATCTTCAAAACTTTTTCAAGAAAAAGCCTTTCTTTATCTGGGGAAGACCCCTTTACTGAAAACTATGGGGAAATACTCCAGCACACAAGAAGAATGTTCTATATACAGTGCTTGCATCACCAACTGGAGGAAAGCAGTCTCAGAGAATAGAATCTATAAACTCTGAGACCAACATTAATATTATTCGGGTTTTAATAAGCAAGTCTGGGACGGGTTTGATGGGAATTTATAAGCCAGAGAAACACCCACAGAGCCACCTGAGCTGTTGTCCTGCTCTGGAATCTCCCACCCCCACCTACTGGAAAACCCACACATGAAACCCCTCCTCCTCCACCAGCCCTATTCAGTGTCTCTTCTCTTCTTTCTCCCCTGCATGCTAAGCACTCCTACGCACCCACATGTCAGATTTGCTTTTATATGTATGGAAAATTTTTCCAAAAAATGGCAAGATTTCCGAAGTACCTGGTGAGCAGAAAGGAGAGACCTTGTTGAACCAGAAGACAGAGGAGTTCCAGGCCCAAGGGTGCTCTGGGGAAAGGTACAGGGTGAAAGGGAACAGAAAGAAAACAGGCGTGCACAGTGATGGGCCAGAGATGACTTCAGCATCTTTAAGGTCACAGGCAATAGGTATGGCCCACTTGGTTTACTAAAAGAAATCAATAACATATTCCTTGTAGTCTATGAAATGTGAAACTGTCCTTTCCTTTCTTACAGTGCTTCAACCCATGGAAATATTTAGAACTTAGTTTTATGTACTCCCATTAGAAAAATCTGCCTACAAACTGAGGGAAGAGATTGGAAAGGTAAAACTATAACCTTTAGAAAGCAGCTCCTGGACATGATTCGAAACATTCCTGGTGATTCTCCTCCCTTCGTGATATGAAACCATTTAATACACAAGTCTAGGAAAGTTCTTATTTGGGTGTTATTTTTCATCATGTAACAGTAATATAAAATGCTACAACATTTAAAATATTTAGTTCAAATAGTCACTGATATTCCAGATATTCATATTTAGCAGAAATTTTAAAAAATAAGCTAGATGGCACAGAAAGTCAGAGGAGAAGCCCAAAAAGACATCAATAAATTCATTCAAATGTTTAAAAAAAGAATTAATACCAATTCTTCATAAATACTTCTGAAAAAAAGAGGAGGGGATATTTCCTAATTCATTCCATTAGCTAGTACTTACTCGACATTAAAATCAGACATCACGAGAGAGAAAAAACTATAGACTGATATCTATTATGACTATGGATGCAAGAATTCTGCCCCTCCACTCCAATTCTGGGAAACCAAACCTAGCAATATATAAAAAGAATTAGACAATATGACTAAGTGGGATTTATCCTTAGAACACAAGGTTTAACATTAAAAAATCAATTAATATACCATATTGACAGAATAAAACACAAAATAACATGATTATCTCAACAGACATAGACAAAGTATATGACAAAAATCTAACACCTTTTCATGATAAAAACACTCACAAAACTAAGAATGTAAAGGAATTTCCCTCAATCTGAAAAAGGCCTTCTAATCTATGAAAAACCCTCAGCAAACATCATGCTAATGGGTAAAAGATTGGATAATCTCCCTTTAAGGTCAGGAACAAGTCAAGAATGTCCACTCTCATTGCTTCTATTCAACATTGTACTAGACATTCTAGAACAGCAATCAGCCAAAAACTGAAATAAAAGGCATTCATACTGGGAAGAAGTGAAACTATCTCTATTTGCAGATGACATGATCTCATATACAGACAATCCTAAGGAACCCTCTAAAAAAATAGTAGACCTAATAAACAAACTCAGCAAGGTGACAGAATGCAAGATCAATAAATACAAATCAATTGTACTCTTGTAATGAACAATCTGAAAATGAAGTTAAAAACTTAATTTCATTTAAATTAGCATCAAAGAGAAAAAAATATTTAGGAATAAACTTAAGAAGTGCAAAACATATACTCTGTAAAGTACAAAACATGGCTGAAAGAAATTAAATATGTAAATATAATGTTCATGGATCAGAAGACTTTATCTTCTTAAGATAGGAAACAACTCCCCAAAGTGATCTTCAATGCAATATCTATCAGAAATTCCAGCTGGGTTCTTTGTAGATACTGACAAAACTGACTCTATAATCCACAAGATTTCAAGGGACTCCTTGGAGAAGGAAATGGCAACCCACTCCAGTACTCTTGCCTGGAAAATTCCATGGGTAGAGGAGCCTGGTGGACCACAGCTCATAGGGTTGCAAAGAGTCAGACACAGCTGAGCAACTTCACTTTCTTTTCTTTTCAAGGATGGAAACAGTGAAAGTTTTCCTTCTTCTTTTCCAGTTTGGATTCCTCTTATTTCTTTTTCTGCTCTGATTGCTGTAGCCAAAACTTCCAGAACTATATTGAATAGTAGTGGTGAAAGTGGGCACCCTTGTCTTGTTCCTGACTTTAGGGGAAATGCTTTTAGTTTTTCACCGTTGAGGATAATGTTTGCTGTGAGTTTGTCATATATAGCTTTTATTATGTTGAGATACATTCCTTCTATTCCTGCTTTCTGGAGAGCTTTTATCATAAATGGATGTTGAATTTTGTCAAAGGCTTTCTCTGCATCTATTGAGATAATCATATGACTCTTATTTTTCAGTTTATTAATGTGGTGAATTACACAATCTTGAAAAAGAGGAACAAATCTGTGGACTAAAACTTCTCAATTTGGAAACACCAAGCAAGGATAATCAAGACAAAATGGTACTGAAGTGAGGATAGACAGAAAGGTCAATGGAATAGAAGCAGAGGGCTCAGAAATAAACCCATCTGGTCAACTGATTTTTCAACAAGGGTGCCAAAAGCGTCCAGTGGAGGAAATAGCAATCTTTCAAGAAATGGTGCTGGGACAACGGCAGAACCACATGCCTAAGAATGAGGTATCTTATACCATACTGTAAAAATTACTTGAAAATAGATGAAGAATCTAAATGTAAGAACTAAAGCTATACAACTTAGAAGAAAGTGTTAGTCGCTCAGCCATGTCTGACGCTATGACCCTGTAGACTGCAGCCCACCAGGCTCCTCTGTCCCTGGGATTTTCCAGGCAAAAATGCTTAGTGTGGGTTGCCATTTCTTCCTCCAGGAGATCTTCCAGACACAGGGATCGAACCTGTCTCCAGTGTCTCCTGCATCAGCAGGAAGATTCTTTACCATTGCGCCACCTGAGAAGACTCACTTAGAAGAAAACTTGAGGGTAAATCTGTATGAACTTAAATTTGTCAATGGATTCTTAGATATGAATCAAACACATAAGCAACAACATATAAACTGGACTTGATTAAAAACTGTGTTTCCAAGTCAACATTATATGATGTTTTCACATCATCAATGAACTGAAAAGAAAACCAAATGAATGAAAATATTTGCAAAATCGAGTATTAAATAAGAGATTTATATCTAGAATATATTAAGAACTTTTTCAGTTTAATAATAAAAAAAAACACAATTAAAATATGGGATAAAGATATGAATAGACATTTTTTCCAAAGTATACAAATTGCCAATGAGCACATGAAAAAAATGTACATTATCACGGGCCATTAGGGAAATGCAAATAAAATCCACAATGAGACACCACTTCACACTTAGTAGAATTGCCTAGAATCAAAGAGTCAGACAAGTGTTGATGAGGCTATAAAAGAAATCACAATACTTACACACTCCTGTAAATGTAAAGTGGTGAGGACACTTTGGCATCTACTCAAATGATTAATCAGAGTTATCACAGGATCTAGCAATTCTACTCCTAGAAATAAACTCCAAAGAATTAAAAAATATGTGCATACAAAAACTTGTACATGAATCTTCACAGCAGCATTATTCCTAATAGGCAAAAATGTGTGCGTGTGCGCGCACACTTAGTTGCTCAGTCATTTCCAGCTCTTTGAGACTCCATGGATTGTAGCCTGCCAGGCTCCTCTGTCCATGGGATTCTCCAGGCAAGAATACTGGAGTGGGTTGCCATGCCCTCCTCCAGGGGACCTTCCCAACCCAGGGATCTAACCCACGTCTCCTGTATTGCAGGTGGATTCTTTACCAACGGAGCCACAAGGGAAGTGAAAAGTGAGTCACTCAGTTGTGTTCAATTCTTTGTAACCCCACAGACTGTACAGGCCATGGGTTTCTCCAGGCTACTGGAGTGGGTAGCCTATTCTTTCTCCAGGGGATCGTCCCAATCCAGGAATCTAATCGGTGTCTCCTGCATTGCAGGTGGATTCTTTACCAACTGAGCTATCAGGCAAGTACATGAATACTTGAGTGGGCAGCCTATTCCATCTCCAGGGGATCTTGGCTGAGCTACCAGGGAAGCCAAAAGATGGGGACAACACAAATGTCTATCAACTGAGAAATGGGTTAGAAAAATGTGGTCTCTTCATACAATGGAATATTACTGAGCCATTAAAGGAATGAAGTATTGATACATGTGAGTTACTACTCAATGAAGTTATTAGTTAAACAAAAAATCAGTGAACTGAAATACACACAGTTTGACAAATGTTCATTGTCAGCATGACTCAAGGGGATGAGGCAGACCAGTGGGAAAGAATGAAGAATTCAATCACAGTCAGGGAGGTGACTGCAATCAAAGCTCAGAAACTGAATAAAAAGTTGCAGAAGAAGCAGGCAAGGAAAGCACACGAAGTTGAGACTTAGAGGTGAGAATTAATTGCGTCTAAAGAAGGTGGCCTCCAAATCTCCTGCTATCAGAACAACTAGAAGAAAAGGCCTAGCATGTCCCTCTGCAGTGTGGGTAGATCTAGTGATCAGATGAATACAGGCTTTCTACCCTGTGTGTGACCTCAGTGAACAGCTGGGTGGCTGCTTCAGACTGCCTTGGAGCAGAGAACCCTCCCCAAGCAGGCTGCATGTATGAGTACTAACTAGGCTCAAAAGGTTACAGAAATAATGCCATATAACAAACCTTTTCTAGTAGTTATTTTACAAGTTAAGTTTAGGATTAATCTATTATTTTTAAATCAGAGTTGTGATTTCATGCTAAGAGATGTTAAATCATTTGATTAAATTTATAAAACAGTGTTAGGATGTTTAAGTGAGTTTGATTTGCTGTAAGTTTAGTTTATTAGATAAATAAGAGTAGTTGAAGGGTTGGAAAAGTTTGGCTTGTTGGCATTGTAAATGTTTCTTGTCAGGCATTTCAAAGACTTAAAAAGAAAAATGAATACATTAAATTATAATAGAACTTAAAACAGTGAAGGCAATTTAATTAACCAAGTTTGTAACTGAGAACAACTATTTAAGACTATAGTCGTATCAACTTGAATTAATCAACCATTAATAAAAGTATCAGTAAAGCTGCCTACTTTTAATTTAACTATATTTATCAGTAGTACATTGAGATTTATAAGTTGATATTAAATTCTTAAGGGAGACTAGGTTTTAAATATATAATGTTAAGTAGATTTATCAAAAATTTACAACCTAAGTAACACATACTCTAATGTAGAAAAGGCCCCAGACTTTAGTGAAAATACTAATCTTTACATAAATTTCTTTAAATAACTAAATGATGCTTTTAAATACAGAAAGTAAAACCAGCAGAATTCCTTCATTCTGGAGTGCCTACTAGGGTTCTAAGTGTTGGAGACACAGTAGAAACTGGAAGGAATTAAGTCTCCGTCTGCATGGACCTTCCTTACATTCCAGTAGGAGAGATCAGTTCAGTTCAGTCACTCAGTCGTGTCTGACTCTTCGCGACCCCATGAATTGCAGCACGCCAGGCCTCCCTGTCCATCACCAACTCCTGGAGTTCACTCAGACTCACGTCCATCCAGTCCGTGATGCCATCCAGCCATCTTGTCCTCTGTCGTCCCCTTCTCCTCCTGCCCCCAATCCCTCCCAGCATCAGAGTCTTTTCCAACGACTCAACCCTTCACATGAGGTGGACAAAGTACTGGAGTTTCAGCTTTAGCATCATTCCTTCCAAAGAACACCCAGGGCTGATCTCCTTCAGAATGGACTGGAACGTAATGATTTGGAGCATGGATTCTGAAGTCAGACAGCCAAGCTAAAACGCTGGCTCCTTAACAGCTATCTGATCTCTGAAAGTGATTGAGCCTCTTGGTGTCTGCGTTCCTTCATTTGTAAACTNAACGTAATGGTTTGGAGCATGGATTCTGAAGTCAGACAGCCAAGCTAAAACGCTGGCTCCTTAACAGCTATCTGATCTCTGAAAGTGATTGAGCCTCTTGGTGTCTGCGTTCCTTCATTTGTAAACTGGGGGAATGATAATATTTTTACCCTGTAGGGTATTAAGAAGTTCAAAGAATTAATATCTGCAAAGCACTTAGAACACTGCCTGGGATGCAGAAACTACTATGACTTTCATGACAGAAGAATGTCAGGGAACAAGAGGAAAACAGAGCAGAGTAAGGGGTAGAGAGTGATGGGTCTGGGGAGGGAGTGGGGACAGCTGTCAATTGTGTTGTCAGAACCCCCGTTTCCCTGAAGAGGGGATGACTGATCCTGGGGCTGAGCGTTGTGAGGAAGAGTGTGTGCAAAAGTGAGGAGGGTGTTCAGGGCAGACGGAAGTGCACAGGCCTTGAGGCAGGGGCAGAGGTGAGGAGTGTGAGGAAGAGGAGGAGGAAGCCAGTGTGCGGAAATAGCCAGAAGGAAAAGCCTTTGGATGTATTCAAAGTATAATGGAAAGTTCCTGGAGGGTTTATATGATCTGATCTGCATTTTAAAGGATCTCTGGGCACTGGGTGGACACCTGCTATAGGTCCAGTGTGGCCAGAGGGAGCCCAGATAGGAGGCGATGATGGGAGGCAATCTTTTTTCTTACGCAGATATTAATTCTTTGAACTTTTTAATACCCTACAGGCTATTAAGGGTATAGTTGATTAATAATATTATGTTAGTTTTAGGCATACAATAAAGTGATTTGGTGTGACTCATTCTTTACAACCTATTTCCCCTTTAATAATGAGAAATAGGGGTGACTTGGACTACAGCAATAGCTGGTAGATACTGGAAAGTGAATTAATGCTGGATAATATTTTGAAGGGACAGCCAGCAGGATTTACAGCTAAGATGCTTTGGACAGTTGCGAGCCTTATTACTCAAACTGTAGTCCTTGGACCAACAGCATCAGTATCATCTGGAAGCCTGCAAGAAACACAGAATCTCAGGCCCCAGGTCAGACCTACTGAATCTAACTTGTGTTTTAGTGGAGGGACTAAGTCTAACTTCTCCAAATAGTAAAGCTTGAGAAGCACTAGTCTAGGTAGTGACGTGGGAGTGGGTGGATGGGGTGGGACAGAGGACAAAGACAGCAAGCTCAAGGATCCAGGTGTCCAGGGTGAGGGATGTGCTGTCTATGCAGGTATTTACATCTTAGGGGATGACAACTACCACGTAGCGGAGAGAAAGTCAGCAAATCTTCAGCATGCTCAGGGCAGTGGCCAAAAGGAAAGGAAAGAGCTGCAACCCGAAGAGGCATCTAGGGCAGGTACTACAACACCGTTTACAGTAGCTAAGAAATGGAAACAACCTAAATGTCCATCGACAGAGGAATGAATAAAGACGATGTGGTACGCTTGTACAACGGCCTATTAGTAAAAAGAAGGAAACAATGCCATTTGCAGCAACGTAGATGGACCTGGAGATTGTCATACTGAGTGAAGGAAGTCAGAGAAGGAGAAAGGTCATGTGACATTCCTTTTATGTGCAATTTAAAAAGAAATGATACATGTGTA
Organism: Raphicerus campestris; assembly: GCA_006410735.1. Taxonomy (NCBI): domain Eukaryota; kingdom Metazoa; phylum Chordata; class Mammalia; order Artiodactyla; family Bovidae; genus Raphicerus; species Raphicerus campestris. Next base: position 153,949 of record SJYW01002691.1, read on the forward strand.
TCATCTTATAAAACAGACTCCAAGACTTAGAGAAAGAACTTATGGATACACGGTTATATTTAAAATGGATAACCCACAAGGACCTACTGTATGGAACTCTGCTCAATGTTATGTGGCAGCCTGGATGGGAGGGGAGTTTGGGGGAGAATGGATACACGTATGTGTATGGCTGAGTCCCTCCACTGTTCACTTGAAACTAACCCAACATTGTTAGTTGGCTATACACCAAAACAAGGGAAAAAGTTGAAAAAAGAAAAAAAAAAAAGCAAGTGCTTCTATGAAGCAGGGTCTTGAAAGACATCTTCTGAGAAGAAAGGAGAGAGAAACATTGGTCCGAGAGCAGAAACCAGGACAAGGACCCCAGCAGCTCCTCCGCTGAGAAGATAATTGAGGTTGTGGGTGCAAGCCTCCTGAGAGAGCTACAGGAAGAGCAGGGTCCTCAGAGGCAGCCACTTAGGTTACCAAATGTGACACTAATACAGCATCCGACCCGCAGCTGTCAAAGTGCCAGAAGCATCAAAGTGCGACAGGTTTTGTTTCTTTGGGTTCTCCTGACAATGCAAACACACCTTGCAATATCTGCACGTCTAAGCATGAGATGCTTCAAAAACATGCTGAAGTTTATTTAAATAATTTGCTTCTGGATAGGAGATAGTAACATATGCTTACAACTTCAAAAGCACTGATAAAAGTCTTTTTAAGTTCCGAAATGAAGAGACCTAAACTCTGCACATAATAAGTCTTTAAAAGATTTTAGTAATAATAGACCCTTATGTAACATTTAAAAATATTAACTTTTTGAATCCTCATAACAGTAAGTAGTTAGTAAGCGGGGACCATTCTACCCCTACTTTACAGATGCGTAAATTGAGGGCCAGAGGTTTAAGTGCATTTCACAAGCTCTCTCAGTTGACAGACAGCAGAGCTGGGGTTCCAATCCAGGCCATGGAGCTCCAGGCTCTGCGCTATGATCTCTGTGTTGCTTCTCTTCAACTCAATATGGGAACATTTCTTTGAAAAAAAAAAAAAAAATCAGTGACTCACTGGATACAAGAAACCTTCAGCAAATTATGCTTATTTTCAAGAGAGACTTATCCCAAGTTCATTCCAGACAGATAAGAAATCAATCCTGTATTTAAAGAGCCTTTGGGAGGCCATGCCATTATGTCCCCTGATAACTAAGTCCAACGTCGGATGCCTCTGACCACCATAGTCCTCTTCTTCCACTTAACCTGAAACACTACTGCTGCAATGCAAACACATTGCCCCTTGGCAGTTCTCCGAAGACCAGCCTGCTAGGCTCTGAAATTTTAAGTCAGTTCCATTTCAGGGCCCCCTCCTTCTCGTCCTTTTTTCCTTGTACGTCCTCGAAGTTTCCCCTGCTGAATCATTACATTCATTATTCAGTCCAAAATGCCCTAACTATGACTGCCCTGCAAATTCACTCTTAACTTGGAGCATGAGAAGCCAGGGACATTGAAGGTGTTGCGACCGAGTGTCCTTATGTGACTTGAGTGGAGATTACCTCGGTGGGGAGGCTATGAGGACAAGCACGTGTCACCAAGCAGATGCACTGCTCTTGGGTCTCACTCTCAGTAAACACAACCCAGAGGTTTGGCTACACACACAGGGGACCTGACACTGCAGTGCCTTTGTTACAAATCACCTCCGCCTCCTCTTGTGTCATTAGCTAGTGACGAGAGGAGTGGTTGTCACATGATTTCAATGATAAGAAGGCACTACTGTCTCTAAAGTAAGCAAGGACCTACTGAACAGCACAGGGACCTATCAATATCTTGTAAAACCTACTGTGGAAAAGAACATAAAAAGGAAAAAAGTGAATCACTGTGTGGTACACAACATTGTGATTCGACTATACTTCAATTTAAGAGAAAGAATTGAGTATCTCCTATGTTTGGGGGCTTTAAGTGTCTCAAAGGCTGAGAATTAATGAATGAGCACAAGAAAGCAAATGATCTGCCTAGTGGCTTTAAACTAGGCCAATGACATAGGCTGAAAGTGTACAGAAGGGCCTTAAATTGACAATCTAGTATCTTTTAAAAACCCTGAAATGCCTTTCAAAAATCCATCTTGGCTATCACAGAAATATATAACATGAATTTAGCAGCTGCACCGTTGTAAGATGCTTATCTATACATAGCAACAACCCGCTGACAAACACTGGGAGCTTCCTTTCCCTGGTTCCCGGCCCCCCACTCTGCTGCCTCCATCAGCATTTGGCTACACTTCATGAACCTAAAAGAAAAAGCCCAAGTCCTTTAATAAAGCCCGCACTGCTGACCCCCGCTCAGCCAGCTCACATTCCCAATGCACCGTGGTCTTCGGGATCAGTCAGAGGGGTTCAACCAAAGACAGGGCACCTCAGGTTTCTGAGTTACAGACTGTGCAGCTACATCCTAAGGATAAACTGCATCTCTCAACCTTTTTTCTTCCTATTACTCCCTGCCAATACACCAAGAAGCCTTTTTAAACCTAAACAGCCACATGATATTGTGATACCACAGGCTACTATAGATCTGATTTTGTACTTGATATATATTTAAATTTTATACATAAAGAGCAAAATTTATTCATCCCCCCAGGAACCAATGCTTGCCCCTCTTGAAGGTGCCATCACCCTTCTTGAGGGTGTATGGGATAATGCTGTCTGCTTTCCAGTGCTGTTCAATAAAGAGTTCATGCGCACGATTGAGCGCCAGGCACAGTTGAGATCTTTCTGCTACTGCGCTGATGAAGACAGTAGTTAATCTGTGTATGTGCACATTTCCCTGAGAACAAGGGATGTGCTTATTCTTTATCATAATGCATCCTTGTACCATGCATTGCTAGACTGTACTAAATAATGTAAATGGTGCAACAAAATTTGATCACTGTCCTGTGGACCCATCTCTAGAGCCCTACCAACAGCCTCCAAATGGCCACAGAGCACAAAACACAGAATTGGAGCTGGGAGGGACTGAACTGGTTAATGTGCCCATGAGCAAATCTGATCTCTTTTCCATGTGGATGTATATTATTTTAACCTCAGTTCTCCATTGAAGGAGGCCCCCAATGGAGCTAGAAGCAAAATTAGGTATTGATAAGAAGTATGTCTGGTTAAAATCCTTATAAAAATGAATACATCCTTTTGAATTTGTATGAAACTTTCAGAAAGGAGAAGCAAAATATACTATTTAACTGTGCCTTAATATAAGTCAAGATAATTAAAAAAAAAAACTCCTTTATGTTATTTCATGCAAAAATGTTACACAATTTAGAAGTGGCTATGAAACAAGCTTTATTCATTTTTCTATTTCTTCTACTATCTGAATTTTTCAGTGAAGCTATGGAATCAAATTACAGAATCTCTTTGAAAGAGACGACAGTTTACATATAGCCTGTAGAGTCATTTCATGGGTATACCTGAAGGGACCTGACCCTTTATTATTTGTCCTATAAACCAAAGTTCAGGGTTAATTTTTCTTGACTGAGGATAATAAGTTATTTTTAGGGGGAAAAACCATTATTAGCTAACTTTTACAGAATGAGCAGACTGAAAACTCACCTTCAGAGCACAATGAGTCCTTCCCTCCCTACGTGAAGCACAGCACAACTCTGCCCGGAGGAGTCGACAGACCGAACTGTGCCGCCAGGACCTGGGGTGGCGGAGGCCGCACCAGGGAGGAGAGGGCCCCGGGACAGGGCTGAAGCGCATGCTACCGTTAGAGGGAAAACACCCGCAGCCCTGGAATTTGTCTTTTGGAGATGCCGATGGTGCACGAGCAGCAGGGACACCCGGGGGCCAGCTCCCCCCGACCCCATCACAGCTCCGAAGGAGAGGGTCACCCTGCACCTGGCCACACTTGTGTCCCCAGTTCAGCTGTCCTTTTAAATACTCGGGAAAATTAGTGTTTTACCACCCTTTTTTCTTCTCTGGGGTCTCAGCTGCACGTCGAGGTGACCTCAAGCAGACATCACGGGCACAGTAGCCAGAAACAAGGCTGAATCTGAAAGGGCCGCAGAGGAGAGGGCGTCCGCACCGGCTTCTCCTTGCTTCCTGCCCCACCATCTCGTCTCCCAGGCAGGCTCTCGTCCCTAAGGCTAGGTACCCGGCCCTGGTTTTGTTTATTTGTCTCTCGATGTGTGTCATAACCTTAAATTCTGTGAGGACTGGGAGAGGAGCTAGGGGTGTGACATCTGCCTCCTCTTCTTACTTGGAAACAAAAGAGCTTCTCATCCTTCAAACTGTTCTCGACACAGTCTCCTGATTTGTCGGCTATTTATGGAGCACTTACAACGTGCCCAGCACTGGGTTAGGCCGCTGATTCACTCAGAGAGGAGTCAATAGATTGTAAGGAACCTGTCACTGTCCTCAATCTGGCGCTGGAAGAGAGGCTGGCATGCCACTGGCTGGCATATGTGGCTGACGGGCACACAACTGAAGCAATGCGTGAAAGAGAATGACTGCCTGGGAGAGCTGGCAGTCCAACCCCAAGAGCTAGAGTAGTATCACCCCAGGTAGAAAGTGAGGAGTGATGCTTAAGAAGGTTAGAGATGAAAATGTTCTAGAGGCTTTGAAGAGAAAACACAGTGCATCTTAAAATCTGTATCTAAATGGTATTTCACTATAACTATTTAATTAAGATACTCTAACCATCAGAACTCTTGCCTGGAAAACCCCATGGACGGGGGAGCCTGGTGGGCTGCAGTCCATGGGGTTGCACATAGTCGGACACGACTGAACGACTTCACTTTCACTTTTCACTTTCATGCATTGGAGAAGGAAATGGCAACCCCCTCCAGTGTTCTTGCCTGGAGAATTCCAGGGATGGGGGAGCCTGGTGGGCTGCTGTCTGTGGGGTCGCACAGAGTCGGACACGACTGAAGCGACTTAGCAGCAGCAACCATCATCAAATAGAAATAACCCTCTATCTTTATCAAGTAAACTCTGTTGCTATGAACCAAGATGTCAGCATGAGTCTTTCTTCTTGCTCTAGTAGGATTCAGTAGAGGGTAGGGAAAGATGTCACCAGGAAACTTAGGGTTAGCTAGCCAGTAAAGGTGCTAAGACTATTTCATCACACTTTGATATATTTACAAAAAGAATAAGTTGGTCCAACAAAAGGCTTTTCTTTTTTAAGAGTTGGCCAGGGCATACTTTGATGTCTCAAAGATAGCTTGATGACCCTTTGTTTGGCTGACAGGATTCAAGAATTAAGTTGATAGCTGGCAAGGTAACTTTGAAAGTCCCTCTCACCCCTAAAGTTTCAAAATTCTGTGACTCTGACAGATGTGTGCATTTTGGGATTGTTGGTGGAGGTCACTCAGAACTAGGAAGGCCAGGACCCTTCGGACATCCATAAGAAACAGGGCATATTAGTTCCGAGCTGAACGTCCTAAAGGATTATCATGTGAATCTGAGGTTGTAATATTTTGAGATACATGCAGTGTTTGTAATACGACAGTTAAGCTTCTTATTCATACCTGGGCCTTGTGCAGAACAGATTAAGTTATCTTTCATTTACTGAATTTAGATTATTGTCCTTTCTCCACCAAATCTGCTTTCCATATATGGTTTTAACTTCCATTTCACAGAAACCAGAGGTTATCTGATGAAAATTCCCTTAATTTTACTTTCTTTGAGCCTTAACTTCTTTCCTCCATTCTCTTCCTCCTATCTCTTTATATGAATATCAAGCTGGTCTTAACCACCTTATTCTCTTCTTTCACATCTTTTTGGTACCTCCAAAAGAAATCCCTTCATTGCCCCATATTCAAGTCCCTTCTTCCATATTCAGTGTGTCTTTAAATCCCCACAACACTCACCACTTCACACAAATTAGAATCTCCGATTACTCTCGAAGCCTTCTCCCTGACCTCCACACATCACTGGGTACCACTCTCTCAGTACCTGGCATAGAAAAGGAGACAGCCTCTTAGTCTGGGCCCCTCCCTTCTGGCCTAGATCAGATCCTATGATAGGTTCTTGGACGGTTTTCCTGTCCCTAGAGCCTGTTATAATAGGCTGCCAAGGCTTTTTTCTGAAGCACAGAGAGCATGTGTATTACTCAGATAACCTAAAGCCTGTCATGCCCTCTCCAGTTCTCTAGCAGAGCTTCTGGAAGTGCAAGACGTAGGCAGTAAACACAGGCCAAAGATTCAGGAGGCATTTGACAATGAATTACACTAGCATGGAAACTCAGGATTAAAAATATCATTTTAATAATTTATTGTCATTTTAATCTTCTTGTGAACTTTTTGATGTGTTTAAGAAAAAGTATCAGTTAGGGTCAGCAGGTCAAGATCAGGCCTTAGACATTTGCCAGTCTCTTTTTAACAAGCCTATAGGCTCAGCTCAGAGCAGTAGTGAAGGAAGATTGTCAAATGAGAATTTAATAACTCTGTTGGGTTTTCTGGATTTATTTAGAGCAAGTAATATGGGTTTATTATTGACCATAGTGATAGTACCTTTCCTTTTAAAGTAAAGGTATTCAAGAAAAACAAAAGCCAATTTAGTAAAGGTTCTCATAAAAAATAACACAGGTGTTAGTAACACAAGCATCGCAAAGGAAGTATAAGAGAACAGAGCTATAAATGAAAATCCAGACTCATTCTCCCGTGCATCAGCCCCAATCTAACTAAATCTCCAACCACAGCCCTTCTTTACAAAGTCTCTGCTCTGTGACCACACCTGCTGTTGCCCTGGTTCATACCTGTATTAATGGTGTTCTTTCTGTCTGTACTAGTCTTCCTCATTTTTTGACCTTTTGAAATTCTATTTATTTTGAAGTCCTGACTCAAATGTTTTCTTCTCTGAGGAGTCTTCCCCAAGCATTTAAATTCTGATTTATGATCCATGCGCTTGTCCTTTGGCTATGGTGCTTATTTTATTCTCTCTCATGTTAGAGTTTGTTCACACAGTTACCCTACTATATTGTAAATTCCTAGAGGGCAAAGACGATGCCTTTCTTTTAAAATATATATTTCTGCTCCCAGTATGGATATTGAGAATGACAATATATAAAAGTAAATATGTATGTATGTGTGTATGCTGCTGCTGCTGCTAAGTCGCTTTAGTCGTGTCCGACTCTGTGCGACCCCACAGACAGCAGCCCACCTGGCTCCCCCGTCCCTGGGATTCTCCTGGCAAGAACACTGGAGTGGGTTGCCATTTCCTTCTCCAATGCATGAAAGTGAAAAGTGAAAGTGAAGTTGCTCAGTCGTGTCTGATCCTAGCGACCCCATGGACTGCAGCCCACCAGGCTCCTCCATCCATGGGATTTTCCAGGCAAGAGTACTGGAGTGGGGTGCCATTGCCTTCTCTGGTTATGTAACTAAGCTCTATCTAAACTACCTATCCCACTGTTCTTGATATGTAGCCTAAAGTAATATAATTTCAAATAGTTTCCTTGTTTTTATTTTATAATTTCTCTTATAAATCATAAACCCACAGCTTAACTTTTCTAAGAAACATCTGTATTTTTTTTTAATCCTGCCATGTGTCTAATCCCAAACCCTTAATCTTTGTTTAGGTATTCAAGCATCATCCTTTTAGTTCAAACATCTTACACCTTTTCCCTAAATAAACATTCCATTCAAGCCAAGCTAAAAACCTACTGTTCTGAGAAAACACATTCTCTTCTTTTTTCATTTCAAATACATTTGTTCAAAAGGTATTCACTGATAGCTTCTTGTTTATCAGGCACAGAGGGAGGACCTGGAAGTAATAAACAAGAAGCCACTGACTGCTTTCACAAAGTGGATAGTTTTTCTGGGAGAAAATCAAGGAAAACAATACCATGTGTAGAATACTACTGTCTCTATTTTGTAAGTCATATTTTCTTTTTGCCTAAGATGTCCTCCTCTTAACCCTGTCAAATTTTAATCTATCTAAGATCTTAAGAATTTTATACTTTCTTTGCAAAATCTTCTCTGTATCAATATCACATTCCTTTCTCTTCTGAGTTCTAACTTATATCTATGCTACTTGAGATTTAACATGGATCTTTTTAGTTAATTTTGTGTGTACACAGTTGGTCTTCTCAATTAGTTTGCAAGCTTCCTAAAGATTAATACCAATTCCTTTATTCTGTTGCCTGGCCCAGTTCCCTTCACATGAAAAAATAAGCAAATAGTTATTGATAAGATTCTGTATCTTTTAAGCAAGTTTTGTAATGTGTGAAGTTGTCTTTTTTTTTTTTTTTTACATTTTTTAACCCAGTAAGAAAGAAATATGAGAAAAAAAAGATTAGTATTTAAATTGTAAGTGAATTTGGTCTACATAAAACAGAAGTGGTAATAAATTTTGGTGAATTGGAAATCTATAATTTCTAAGGACACAATAGTCTTTAAAGAATAAGAGATTATTTTTATTAAAAAAAGAAAGACAAACACACATTGAAAAAAAAAACTGGTCAATAAAATGTTAAAATACAATGAATACATTACCGCTGTGGGATATAGATCTGTATAATAGGTCCTATTAAATCAGTGAAAACTCCTATTATTTGATTAAAAGCATATTTGAAATAAAGCAAATCATCTAAATACTTAAGGAATTTGTTTTAAATTCATAGAAATCTATAAAAGAACTACCCCAAGCCAAACTATATCTAGAGATTAAACAATTAAGGACACTGAAATAATTTAAAATGCATTAAAAATTCCATCTTAACTACTTAAAAACCTANAAATATGTATGTATGTGTGTATGCTGCTGCTGCTGCTAAGTCGCTTTAGCCGTGTCCGACTCTGTGCGACCCCACAGACAGCAGCCCACCTGGCTCCCCCGTCCCTGGGATTCTCCTGGCAAGAACACTGGAGTGGGTTGCCATTTCCTTCTCCAATGCATGAAAGTGAAAAGTGAAAGTGAAGTTGCTCAGTCGTGTCTGATCCTAGCGACCCCATGGACTGCAGCCCACCAGGCTCCTCCATCCATGGGATTTTCCAGGCAAGAGTACTGGAGTGGGGTGCCATTGCCTTCTCTGGTTATGTAACTAAGCTCTATCTAAACTACCTATCCCACTGTTCTTGATATGTAGCCTAAAGTAATATAATTTCAAATAGTTTCCTTGTTTTTATTTTATAATTTCTCTTGTAAATCATAAACCCACAGCTTAACTTTTCTAAGAAACATCTGTATTTTTTTTTAATCCTGCCATGTGTCTAATCCCAAACCCTTAATCTTTGTTTAGGTATTCAAGCATCATCCTTTTAGTTCAAACATCTTACACCTTTTCCCTAAATAAACATTCCATTCAAGCCAAGCTAAAAACCTACTGTTCTGAGAAAACACATTCTCTTCTTTTTTCATTTCAAATACATTTGTTCAAAAGGTATTCACTGATAGCTTCTTGTTTATCAGGCACAGAGGGAGGACCTGGAAGTAATAAACAAGAAGCCACTGACTGCTTTCACAAAGTGGATAGTTTTTCTGGGAGAAAATCAAGGAAAACAATACCATGTGTAGAATACTACTGTCTCTATTTTGTAAGTCATATTTTCTTTTTGCCTAAGATGTCCTCCTCTTAACCCTGTCAAATTTTAATCTATCTAAGATCTTAAGAATTTTATACTTTCTTTGCAAAATCTTCTCTGTATCAATATCACATTCCTTTCTCTTCTGAGTTCTAACTTATATCTATGCTACTTGAGATTTAACATGGATCTTTTTAGTTAATTTTGTGTGTACACAGTTGGTCTTCTCAATTAGTTTGCAAGCTTCCTAAAGATTAATACCTATTCCTTTATTCTGTTGCCTGGCCCAGTTCCCTTCACATGAAAAAATAAGCAAATAGTTATTGATAAGATTCTGTATCTTTTAAGCAAGTTTTGTAATGTGTGAAGTTGTCTTTTTTTTTTTTTTTTGACATTTTTTAACCCAGTAAGAAAGAAATATGAGAAAAAAAAGATTAGTATTTAAATTGTAAGTGAATTTGGTCTACATAAAACAGAAGTGGTAATAAATTTTGGTGAATTGGAAATCTATAATTTCTAAGGACACAATAGTCTTTAAAGAATAAGAGATTATTTTTATTAAAAAAAGAAAGACAAACACACATTGAAAAAAAAAACTGGTCAATAAAATGTTAAAATACAATGAATACATTACCGCTGTGGGATATAGATCTGTATAATAGGTCCTATTAAATCAGTGAAAACTCCTATTATTTGATTAAAAGCATATTTGAAATAAAGCAAATCATCTAAATACTTAAGGAATTTGTTTTAAATTCATAGAAATCTATAAAAGAACTACCCCAAGCCAAACTATATCTAGAGATTAAACAATTAAGGACACTGAAATAATTTAAAATGCATTAAAAATTCCATCTTAACTACTTAAAAACCTAATTTTAAGAATAAAAGAAAGAAGGAGTTCAGGATTGTTGTTGTTGTTTGGCCACTAAGTCATGTCTGACTCTTTTGTGACCCCATGAACTATAGCCCTCCAGGCTCCTCTGTCCATGGGCTTTCCAGGCAAGAATACTAGAGTGGGTTGCCAGTTCCTTCTTCAGGGGATCCTCCTGACCCAGGGATTGAAACTGTGTCTCCTGCATTGCAGGTGGGTTCTTTACCAGTCGGCCACGTGAGAACCAGAGTTCAGGATCCAACATCCCAAAATATGGTACTATGACATACTGAGTATTTTAAGCTGAGGAGTTTGGGAAACTGAAGCAGGAAAGTCATTCTGATGCCCTCCATCCTGACCCTAACCCGATTTTCCCGGAACAGTCTCTCCTCATGTGAGATGTGTACTCCCTACAACAAGAGAAAAGCATCCTTATGTCCAAAAAATAGGGATGTCAAGAAGAATCCTAACAAACAAGATTTACTAAGTTTCCCTCAGTTTACAATTACCTAATACTCCTTAATATATATCATATTAATCCGTAGTCACCTATTCCTCATCAAACCTAGAATGAAAAGAAAGTATATACGTCTGTTTCTTTTAGTTTTCATCCCTTATGAAGGCTCCCATTTATGCAAAACTTAAATAAATTTGTAAGCTCTTCTCCTGTTAATCTTTGTCAGTTTGCTTTTCAGATCCAATCAGGAACCTTAAGAGGACTGAAAAAAACTTTCCTCCCCTATAGAATTAAGACTTTAAAAAATATACTTATGGATATCTTAGGCTAGATAATTACTCCATTGGTCTCATTCTTTAGGGATTTTCTATAACTATGCTGTCAGAAATCATCCCATCAAGTAACTGTTCAGTCTCCAAAACTGTCAGTTGTCATGGGGAAAGGAAACCTGTCCTTATATATATATATATGCAAATGAAATAATGAGTAGGAATTTTTTAATCTTATCTCATTGTCTGCTCCAGAAGCCACAGGTAGCATTTTTTTTTCTCTTAATGAATAACCTTAGAAATAAATCTTAACATAAATTAGAGCAACTCGAGCTTACTGAGTGGAAAACAACTTATGAAGCACCTCCTAAGTCCCTGAGGAGAATAGATGTCTATTAGTCTCCTCGTTTAACACGTATGATTTTGTCTTTTTTGGCCTGTGTGTTTTTTGGGATTTCTGGTGGGGGATGAGTAGGTGGGGAGCTGTGTTCCAATCTAATGAAGTCTTAGGACATGAAGAACAAAACTTAAATATTAGAATTAACCACTTATCCTTTTATGCAACAACTACTGACTGATGGCTGGCATGCCTCCAGGTGACACGCACATGGAAAACCAAAGCCCCCACGCGGCCCTGTAAGAGCAAAGCTGTGGCCATTCACACCACACTCCAGGCAAACAGGGGCATGAGCCTTGCTGCTTTGCCTCCGGTAACTTGCAACGGACAGTTAATAAACTTACTGGCCCCCAGCTTCTCGTGCTAGGTACTGGGGTGGTGTGCACTTGTCTCTTTCAACTGTGCTTGCCATAGGGCAGTATCCTAAGACAGGATCTGGGCAATCAACAATAATGAGCCCCATGATTATAAAATAATGGGCTCGGAGAATGAAAGACTCTAACAACTATCCAAGTGCTAATCATTTGCCTGGTAAGATCCCAACTGGCCTTAGAAGAACTTGCTTTCTGGATGATTCCAGTCAGCCCTGTGGCAGTCATCTACAGGTCTCTGATGACAGCCTACCCCATGAGGCTCGAGACTGCTCAGAGAGGGGCTAAAGCCTGTGCCCGAAGAGGAGGATGGGGTCAGACTTGGCCTCGTCACTGCAGGTGCCACGATGGTGAGAAGGACTGGAGCTGATCGGTAAGGTACTAAAAAGACTGCACCCAAACAATAAATGTATAAAATTTAATATAATAATACCATCACTAATATTTTGGGAGTGTCCAGCCATTTCTGGTCCTTAAGAGACAGACAGCCTATTTCTCTGCTTTATGGAAGACTAAGACACATCTGAACAATCTCCTTAATATGGAGATGCCACCGGCAGCACCAGAGCTCGCCATCTGACTGAGTCATCTGCCCCTTTGTGCCTCGTGGTGATCCTAGAAAAGACTCATCAGAAGAATGGGGCAGTTTTAGTAGACTACCAGTGACTACACACTGAGAATGCAAACCTGGGGAGCAGAAAGATCTCTCAGACACTGTGCTTCCTTTCAAAGCATACCAAGAAAGTTCATTTCAATTTGAATAGAAGTGGGCAAATTACAGATACTTCTTTTAAAATGTATTCTACCTCACCAAGACTTAACCCACATGTTGGCCTTTCTTTCTTTTCTTTTTGACAATTTCACCTAAATAGGCTGGTTCACTAGTAAGTAACCATAACTCAGGATTTCTTCCTTTCCAACAAAGAAGTCTATAAAAAGGCGATGTAATATATGCTTAAATCAAGAACATCCAAGGCTATGTGCAAAATAGACTGGAAAGTGCTTAAGACAAGTTACAGCTGTATTGGAAAGGTACAAAAATCTGCAGCATTCAAAAAATAAATTTGTTTGGAGAAAGAAGCATGCTTCAATTTTTAGTTACATCCCACCTATGTGTCTTCATGCAAAAATGTGCCCATCAAAAACACTGGGTAAGGAAACAGAACATTATTTTTACCTAGGTTGAAAACTGCTATGAAAAGATAGTCCTCTGGGTCCAGATCAGGCCCAGCCAAAACGAGACATCTAGAGCCACTCTGAGGGATCACATGGAATGAGGAGGTGGGAAGGATGAAGCTGTGATGTGACACTAACGTGAAATTCTTATCAGGCTAAAACGCCACTAAAGTTCTGGATCTCCTATAAAGCACGTTTTGTGAATGTTTTCTTAATATAAAAGTGTTATCAGAACCAGGGTACTGTCCGAGAAAGCTGGTGCATGCTCAGTCACTTCAGCGGTGTCTGACTCTTTGTGGACTGTAGCCCTCCAGGCTCCTCTGTCCATGGGATTCTCCAGGCAAGAATACTGGAGTGGGGCGCCATGCCCTCCTCCAGGGTTGATATTCCTGATCCAGGGATCGAACCTATGTATCCTGTGGCTCCTACAACTGCAGGCAGATTTTTTACCGCTGAGCCACTGGAGAAGCTGGTATCTTTGCTAAATAATAGCTTCTTCCTTTACATTCTTCTGAGGAATGCACATGATGTTTAGGGAAAAAGCAGTCATGTTTAAGAGGAATAGCAAGCAAACCTCACGAGAGGTCTTAATTCATAAAAAAATCAAATGAATTTTGATTCATCAAATGACTTGATAGAAATAGTCCTGCATATGGAAGCGGAGATAAGGCAAAGGCAATCAGTATGTTATGATGCTACTTCATTGCATAACAGCAATAAAGACTGGATGACCCTTAAAGGTGCCAGCAGTCAGCAGCATGGAACCCTGTTGTGCCCACAGCCCAGTTTACACACTGAGGAACAGGACTGCAAGGAGACTGTAGGTGATTTTCTTAGGCAAAGAAAGTCATTCTGCCAGTGACTACACTTTAACAGCTTCAGCTCTCAATCCATCTCATGACCTGTTCCTCCACAACATCCGGATCAGATTTTTTAATGACTCAGTGTTTCTACTGATGTTACCCGAGGTCAGTAAGTCAAAAGCCAGGAGAGCAGACTCCATGACAAATCAAAGGATTTCTTTCACATCTTGTTGAATTATCTTAAGGTGGACACCAGAGATGGGTTTATAAACATATATAAAAAAGACCTATGCTGGCATCTAGCTTGTACTAGTCAGTATAGCTTAGATCACTGACTACTATTTGGATGACATTTGTACCTAGTACTTGAGCCAGTACCAACGTTTGATCCTTTGTCACCAAAAAGAGTTTATTGCTAGTCCCAAATATAGTATAAAAACTATCTGGAAAAAACTCTCCTGATTTAAGCTGTGTCAAATATAAATTCATTGTCTGAATCTCAAAGTAAAACTAGAAAACTCCTTTATAAATGATAATATCACACTGTGCTTGAAACAAGCTTGACAAAAATGATGGTTCTTTAAGACTGGGAGTCAGGGGTAGGAGGGCAGTGGAATGGAAGGGAGAATGAAAAGGGAGGGGACATATATGGACCATGGCTGATTCACGTTATTATATGGCAGAAACCAACACAACACTGTAAAGCAAATATTCTCCAATTAAAAATAAATTAATTTAAAAAGCCAAAGCTATGGTTTTTGTAGTAGTCATGTATGGATATGAGAGTTAGACCATAAAGAAAGCTGAAGGTCAGAGAACTTATGCTTTTGAACTGTGGTGCTGGAGAAGACTCTTGAGAGTCCCATGGACTGCAAAAAGATCAAAACAGTCAATCCTAAAGGAAATTAACCCTGAAAATTCATTGGAAGGACTGATGCTGAAGCTGAAGCTCCAATACTTTGCCCACCTGATAGGAAGAGCCAACTTACTGCAAAAGACCCTGATACTGGGAAACATTGAGGGCAGGAGGAAAAGGTGGTGAGAGAGGATGAGATGGTTGGATGGCTTCATCGATTCAATAACATGAGATTGAACAAACTCCAGGAGATAATGAAAGACACTGAAGCCTGGCATGCTGCAGTCCAGGGAGTCACAAAGAGTCGAACACGACTGAGTGACTAAACAACAACAAATTTTAAAAGGGGGGTTGTTAGGCAGTACACTTGTTTTGTAAAATGCTAGATACTAAGTGTTATAAGCTTTACAAACCACATATGGTCTCTGTCATACAATATTCCCAAGTCAGTGATTTAAAAAGGTAAAAACTGTTCTTATTGTGGTTTGTTTGAAAACAAGCAGTGGGTCAAATCTGACTCATGGACCATAGTTTACAAAACCTTGCTTGAAATATCTCAGTACCCTGAGAATATGTCCATTTTCTCAACTCATCCTAATATATGACCCTATACAAAATGATCAATAAGAAGCACCAATTAAGACAAAGACCAAGCCAGATCAGTTCAGTGGCTCAGTCATGTCTGACTCTTTGTGATGCCACGGACTTCAGCACACTAAGCTTCCCTGTCCATCACCAACTCCTGGAATGTACTCAAACTCATGTCCATCGTGTCAGTGATGCCTTCCAACCATCTCATCCTCTGATGTCCCCTTCTCCTCCTGCCCTCAATCTTTCCCAGCATCAGAGTCTTTTCCAGTGAGTCAGTTCTTTGCATCAGGTGGCCAAAGTATTGGAGTTTCAGCATCAGCATCAGTCCTTCCAATGAATATTCAGGACTCAGTTCCCTTAGGATGGACGGTTGGATCTCTTTGCAGACCATGGGAATCTCAAGAGTCTTCTCCAACACCACAGTTCAAAAGCATCAGTTCTTTGGCACTCAGCTTTCTTTATAGTCCAACTCTTACATCCATACATGACTACTAGAAAAACCATACCTTTGACTAGATAGACCTTTGTAGGCAAAGCAATGTNGTCTACATAAAACAGAAGTGGTAATAAATTTTGGTGAATTGGAAATCTATAATTTCTAAGGACACAATAGTCTTTAAAGAATAAGAGATTATTTTTATTAAAAAAAGAAAGACAAACACACATTGAAAAAAAAAACTGGTCAATAAAATGTTAAAATACAATGAATACATTACCGCTGTGGGATATAGATCTGTATAATAGGTCCTATTAAATCAGTGAAAACTCCTATTATTTGATTAAAAGCATATTTGAAATAAAGCAAATCATCTAAATACTTAAGGAATTTGTTTTAAATTCATAGAAATCTATAAAAGAACTACCCCAAGCCAAACTATATCTAGAGATTAAACAATTAAGGACACTGAAATAATTTAAAATGCATTAAAAATTCCATCTTAACTACTTAAAAACCTAATTTTAAGAATAAAAGAAAGAAGGAGTTCAGGATTGTTGTTGTTGTTTGGCCACTAAGTCATGTCTGACTCTTTTGTGACCCCATGAACTATAGCCCTCCAGGCTCCTCTGTCCATGGGCTTTCCAGGCAAGAATACTAGAGTGGGTTGCCAGTTCCTTCTTCAGGGGATCCTCCTGACCCAGGGATTGAAACTGTGTCTCCTGCATTGCAGGTGGGTTCTTTACCAGTCGGCCACGTGAGAACCAGAGTTCAGGATCCAACATCCCAAAATATGGTACTATGACATACTGAGTATTTTAAGCTGAGGAGTTTGGGAAACTGAAGCAGGAAAGTCATTCTGATGCCCTCCATCCTGACCCTAACCCGATTTTCCCGGAACAGTCTCTCCTCATGTGAGATGTGTACTCCCTACAACAAGAGAAAAGCATCCTTATGTCCAAAAAATAGGGATGTCAAGAAGAATCCTAACAAACAAGATTTACTAAGTTTCCCTCAGTTTACAATTACCTAATACTCCTTAATATATATCATATTAATCCGTAGTCACCTATTCCTCATCAAACCTAGAATGAAAAGAAAGTATATACGTCTGTTTCTTTTAGTTTTCATCCCTTATGAAGGCTCCCATTTATGCAAAACTTAAATAAATTTGTAAGCTCTTCTCCTGTTAATCTTTGTCAGTTTGCTTTTCAGATCCAATCAGGAACCTTAAGAGGACTGAAAAAAACTTTCCTTCCCTATAGAATTAAGACTTTAAAAAATATACTTATGGATATCTTAGGCTAGATAATTACTCCATTGGTCTCATTCTTTAGGGATTTTCTGTAACTATGCTGTCAGAAATCATCCCATCAAGTAACTGTTCAGTCTCCAAAACTGTCAGTTGTCATGGGGAAAGGAAACCTGTCCTTATATATATATATATATATATGCAAATGAAATAATGAGTAGGAATTTTTTAATCTTATCTCATTGTCTGCTCCAGAAGCCACAGGTAGCATTTTTTTTCTCTTAATAAATAACCTTAGAAATAAATCTTAACATAAATTAGAGCAACTCAAGCTTACTGAGTGGAAAACAACTTATGAAGCACCTCCTAAGTCCCTGAGGAGAATAGATGTCTATTAGTCTCCTCGTTTAACACGTATGATTTTGTCTTTTTTGGCCTGTGTGTTTTTTGGGATTTTTGGTGGGGGATGAGTAGGTGGGGAGCTGTGTTCCAATCTAATGAAGTCTTAGGACATGAAGAACAAAACTTAAATATTAGAATTAACCACTTATCCTTTTATGCAACAACTACTGACTGATGGCTGGCATGCCTCCAGGTGACACGCACATGGAAAACCAAAGCCCCCACGCGGCCCTGTAAGAGCAAAGCTGTGACCATTCACACCACACTCCAGGCAAACAGGGGCATGAGCCTCGCTGCTTTGCCTCCGGTGACTTGCAACGGACAGTTAATAAACTTACTGGCCCCCAGCTTCTCGTGCTAGGTACTGGGGAGGTGTGCACTTGTCTCTTTCAACTGTGCTTGCCATAGGGCAGTATCCTAAGACAGGATCTGGGCAATCAACAATAATGAGCCCCATGATTATAAAATAATGGGCTCGGAGAATGAAAGACTCTAACAACTATCCAAGTGCTAATCATTTGCCTGGTAAGATCCCAACTGGCCTTAGAAGAACTTGCTTTCTGGATGATTCCAGTCAGCCCTGTGGCAGTCATCTACAGGTCTCTGATGACAGCCTACCCCATGAGGCTCGAGACTGCTCAGAGAGGGGCTAAAGCCTGTGCCCGAAGAGGAGGATGGGGTCAGACTTGGCCTCGTCACTGCAGGTGCCACGATGGTGAGAAGGACTGGAGCTGATCGGTAAGGTACTAAAAAGACTGCACCCAAACAATAAATGTATAAAATTTAATATAATAATACCATCACTAATATTTTGGGAGTGTCCAGCCATTTCTGGTCCTTAAGAGACAGACAGCCTATTTCTCTGCTTTATGGAAGACTAAGACACATCTGAACAATCTCCTTAATATGGAGATGCCACCGGCAGCACCAGAGCTCGCCATCTGACTGAGTCATCTGCCCCTTTGTGCCTCGTGGTGATCCTAGAAAAGACTCATCAGAAGAATGGGGCAGTTTTAGTAGACTACCAGTGACTACACACTGAGAATGCAAACCTGGGGAGCAGAAAGATCGCTCAGACACTGTGCTTCCTTTCAAAGCATACCAAGAAAGTTCATTTCAATTTGAATAGAAGTGGGCAAATTACAGATACTTCCTTTAAAATGTATTCTACCTCACCAAGACTTAACCCACATGTTGGCCTTTCTTTCTTTTCTTTTTGACAATTTCACCTAAATAGGCTGGTTCACTAGTAAGTAACCATAACTCAGGATTTCTTCCTTTCCAACAAAGAAGTCTATAAAAAGGCGATGTAATATATGCTTAAATCAAGAACATCCAAGGCTATGTGCAAAATAGACTGGAAAGTGCTTAAGACAAGTTACAGCTGTATTGGAAAGGTACAAAAATCTGCAGCATTCAAAAAATAAATTTGTTTGGAGAAAGAAGCATGCTTCAATTTTTAGTTACATCCCACCTATGTGTCTTCATGCAAAAATGTGCCCATCAAAAACACTGGGTAAGGAAACAGAACATTATTTTTACCTAGGTTGAAAACTGCTANAAGAAGCATGCTTCAATTTTTAGTTACATCCCACCTATGTGTCTTCATGCAAAAATGTGCCCATCAAAAACACTGGGTAAGGAAACAGAACATTATTTTTACCTAGGTTGAAAACTGCTATGAAAAGATAGTCCTCTGGGTCCAGATCAGGCCCAGCCAAAACGAGACATCTAGAGCCACTCTGAGGGATCACATGGAATGAGGAGGTGGGAAGGATGAAGCTGTGATGTGACACTAACGTGAAATTCTTATCAGGCTAAAACGCCACTAAAGTTCTGGATCTCCTATAAAGCACGTTTTGTGAATGTTTTCTTAATATAAAAGTGTTATCAGAACCAGGGTACTGTCCGAGAAAGCTGGTGCATGCTCAGTCACTTCAGCGGTGTCTGACTCTTTGTGGACTGTAGCCCTCCAGGCTCCTCTGTCCATGGGATTCTCCAGGCAAGAATACTGGAGTGGGGCGCCATGCCCTCCTCCAGGGTTGATATTCCTGATCCAGGGATCGAACCTATGTATCCTGTGGCTCCTACAACTGCAGGCAGATTTTTTACTGCTGAGCCACTGGAGAAGCTGGTATCTTTGCTAAATAATAGCTTCTTCCTTTACATTCTTCTGAGGAATGCACATGATGTTTAGGGAAAAAGCAGTCATGTTTAAGAGGAATAGCAAGCAAACCTCACGAGAGGTCTTAATTCATAAAAAAATCAAATGAATTTTGATTCATCAGATGACTTGATAGAAATAGTCCTGCATATGGAAGCGGAGATAAGGCAAAGGCAATCAGTATGTTATGATGCTACTTCATTGCATAACAGCAATAAAGACTGGATGACCCTTAAAGGTGCCAGCAGTCAGCAGCATGGAACCCTGTTGTGCCCACAGCCCAGTTTACACACTGAGGAACAGGACTGCAAGGAGACTGTAGGTGATTTTCTTAGGCAAAGAAAGTCATTCTGCCAGTGACTACACTTTAACAGCTTCAGCTCTCAATCCATCTCATGACCTGTTCCTCCACAACATCCGGATCAGATTTTTTAATGACTCAGTGTTTCTACTGATGTTACCCGAGGTCAGTAAGTCAAAAGCCAGGAGAGCAGACTCCATGACAAATCAAAGGATTTCTTTCACATCTTGTTGAATTATCTTAAGGTGGACACCAGAGATGGGTTTATAAACATATATAAAAAAGACCTATGCTGGCATCTAGCTTGTACTAGTCAGTATAGCTTAGATCACTGACTACTATTTGGATGACATTTGTACCTAGTACTTGAGCCAGTACCAACGTTTGATCCTTTGTCACCAAAAAGAGTTTATTGCTAGTCCCAAATACAGTATAAAAACTATCTGGAAAAAACTCTCCTGATTTAAGCTGTGTCAAATATAAATTCATTGTCTGAATCTCAAAGTAAAACTAGAAAACTCCTTTATAAATGATAATATCACACTGTGCTTGAAACAAGCTTGACAAAAATGATGGTTCTTTAAGACTGGGAGTCAGGGGTAGGAGGGCAGTGGAATGGAAGGGAGAATGAAAAGGGAGGGGACATATATGGACCATGGCTGATTCACGTTATTATATGGCAGAAACCAACACAACACTGTAAAGCAAATATTCTCCAATTAAAAATAAATTAATTTAAAAAGCCAAAGCTATGGTTTTTGTAGTAGTCATGTATGGATATGAGAGTTAGACCATAAAGAAAGCTGAAGGTCAGAGAACTTATGCTTTTGAACTGTGGTGCTGGAGAAGACTCTTGAGAGTCCCATGGACTGCAAAAAGATCAAAACAGTCAATCCTAAAGGAAATTAACCCTGAAAATTCATTGGAAGGACTGATGCTGAAGCTGAAGCTCCAATACTTTGCCCACCTGATAGGAAGAGCCAACTTACTGCAAAAGACCCTGATACTGGGAAACATTGAGGGCAGGAGGAAAAGGTGGTGAGAGAGGATGAGATGGTTGGATGGCTTCATCGATTCAATAACATGAGATTGAACAAACTCCAGGAGATAATGAAANTCTCTGCTTTTCAGTACACTGTCTGGGTTCGTCATAGCTTTCCTGCCAAGAGGCAAACATCTTCTGATTTCATGGCTGCTGTTACCATCTGCAGTGATTTTAGAGCCCAAGAAGAGAAAATCTGTCACCACTTTCACCTTTTCTCCTTCTATTTGCCATGAAGTAATGGGGCCAGATGCCATGATCTTAGCTTTTTTAAAATATTTTTTTAATGCGNGGCAAACATCTTCTGATTTCATGGCTGCAGTTACCATCTGCAGTGATTTTAGAGCCCAAGAAGAGAAAATCTGTCACCACTTTCACCTTTTCTCCTTCTATTTGCCGTGAAGTAATGGGGCCAGATGCCATGATCTTAGCTTTTTTAAAATATTTTTTTAATGTGTCTGGTCACAAAGAGTTGGGTACAACTGAATGACTAACACATGGATAAAGAAGATGTGGTACATGTATACAATAGAATATTACTCAGTCATAAAAAGGATGAAATGATGCCATCTGCATCAATGTGGATAGACCTAGAGACTATCATACTAAGTGAAATGAGAGAAAAACAAATATATGAAATCAGTTATAAGTGGAATCTAAACAATTATACAAATGAACTTATTTACAAAACAGAAACAGACTCAGGCTTTGGAAACAAACTTACCAAAGAAAAGGATGGGGTGAGGGATTAATTCAGAGTTTTGGATCAATATATATACATTATTATATATAAGACAGATAACAAGGACTTGTATAGCACAAAGAACTCTCCTCAACGGTCTATAATAACCTATATGGGCAAAGAATCTGATAAAGAATATATATACATACATATATATAAAACTTAATCACTTTGCTATACACCTGAAACAAATACATTATTGTAAATCAGCTATACTCTAATATAAAATAAAATGAAGTTTTAAAAAGCTACAATTTAAAAATAAATAAAGGATATGAAGTTTGAAAGGAAATAGAACATAGACAATCCTATAGGCAAGAAGGGAACACCTGTGCTTTTGCCAAACAAGCCCCACTGGATGCCTAAGAAATACACTAATTTTCTTAAAGACAAACAGCTTGACTGTCAGGACATCTACATTTAGACTTTACGATCTTTCTTTTTATCTGGCATGGTGGTTCTGAAGCTGGAGAAAAGAAGGAACTTGCCCAGAACTGCGTACACACACTCTGCATAATGTACTATATACAGATGACCAAAGGGTTTTCCAAAATGAGAAGACACTCAGAACACATACTGCATAGAATTTGGACATTGGCAAGAAAGAATGTCAGGATACGAGGACTGTGATGAGCTGACTGGATTGCGAGGTTGGATTGCTGAGCTGCTCGGCTTCTCATTTGTTTCTGCTTGAACATAACCACTGCTGGTATTTTCAAACTGTACTCAATCAGACCAGGATCTCAAAGGACCTTGCAAACAAATATTAATCCTCATTGTTATCTCAGGAGACAGACCAAAAAAAAATAAAATCCTATCTACATAGGAATAAAGATAAAATTGAGTTGGAGAGAGTCCTGACTTTCTTTCTGTAAGACTTTAACAACCAATCTATTTGGCAAACATTATACTGAGCATTGATGCTTTGTGAAGCACAGATGCACGATGAATGCTTTCAAACTGCCGACTTTTATAACTTGAAAGGGCTCATTTTAGAGTTGTGACTCACTTATGAGCCTGAAAATGCTATATCCGTATGTATGAATCAGACCCTGGAAGTATAAGTTTACAAAGTATTACATTACCATCAACCACAGATTACAAACCCATTGATGAAATGCTTAGTTTACTTAGCAACAGCTGAAACTTAAGTGGTGAAAAATAATCTAATTATCCAGGATACTGCAATAAATCAAGGTGCTGGCAGGATGCTTCCTAAGCACTGTGATGCCTAGTTTATGACTACTTCTACAACTATCAAAGAAAACTGATCACAAGTAACATGTTTCAAATTTAAGTAAATCAACAGGAATTGAGGAATCTCTGGGGATTAGGGCTTGAAACAGGATAGGCCTCTGGGTGATTTCCTAAAGATGTAAAAACTAAATCATATGTGGCAGATCAGGAAAACAAGCTTGTGTTCTATGTAGCTTCTCACTTTGCACTCCCCTACATGTGATCTTATTTAAGTAATAAAAATAAATAAATAGAACAAATGAGACTTTCAGATCCCATCTACCTCTCTTCCTTGAGAAACTGGTTTGCTGCTGCTGCTGCTAAGTCACTTCAGTCATGTCCGACTCTGTGCAACCCCATAGATGGCAGCCTACCAGGCTCCCCCGTCCCTGGGATTCTCCAGGCAAGAACACTAGAGTGGGTTACCATTTTCTTCTCCAATGCATGAAAGTGAAAAGTGAAAGTGAAGTCACGGTTCACCTCTTCGCAACCCCATGGACTGCAGCCTACCAGGCTCTTCTGCCCCTGGGATTTTCCAGGCAAGAGTACTGGAGTGGGTTGCCATTGCCTTCTCCGAGAAACTGGTTTATATCGTATTGAAAAACTAAAGTAAATGAAAACTTTTTTGAGACAAGAAATTTGAAAATTAGAACACAGATCACTTAACCATTTAAATACCTTATTATTTATTGAAACTTCGTTTGGTTTTATATAAAATTGTCCTCTATAAAGAGGAAGTTGTAAATGTATATGATTTTAGAGTGACAGGTTCACCTCTAGTTATAAAAAGGTAACCTCCACAATGGTTAATTAATTCCCTAGATGTAAACAGGTTCAGTCCCTGGGTTGGGAAGATCCCCTGGAGGAGGACATGACAACCTGCTCATATTCTTGCCTGGAAAATTCCATAGACAGACAAGGGAGCCTGGTGGGCTACAGTCCAAGGGGTTGCAAAAGGTTGGACATGATGAGCGACTGAGAACACAAACTACCACCATTCTAAATTTGGTTATTTTGGTTTTCAGGAATAAGGGTATTCATTTTATCTTAGTATGGATAAAATTTAGATGATATTCAGGGTTCATATTCAATAGAAAGTGGAGGCCCAAATCAGATGTCCTTTATGAATTGGTGCTAAAAGGATAAAAATCTGTTTAGTTACAGAATAAGAAATTCTAATTCTACCAGGATTTTCCTTAGCAAGTCCCCCTTCATAATACTGATGCCTGAAGATATAGCCAATCCTTGTGTTAAAAACAGCAGGCTGGGCAGGCTGAAATGTATGTTGTACAAAGTTTCATTATGGGACATGATTTGATGGTGATATTCCACAATATCCCACAGTATAATAAAGTAAGTTCAACTGCATTTCGGAAATCACCTTCAAGCAATTAACAAAAATGAAGTATAAGTGACAGAGTTTTTAAAAAGTCCAAATTGATTAATGGAAGAAATGAAACATGTTTTTAAGACACTGAATGGTAGATTCTAAACACAATTGAAACTCCATTCCTCAGGCTGTCTTGGATAGTCTAAAAAGTAAGTAACAAATTTATTTTCATCTGTTTTTAGTGATGGAAAGAATTTATTCTTAATCCACCTAAAATGCAGTTTAGGTAAGAAGCTATTCAAAATAAATTTTACTGTTTGCTTCTCCAGTTTTCTCACTTTGAAAAATAAAAGCAAACTTTTCTTAAGTCATTTTTAGAAAATTTTTTCTCAACTAGTGCCTATTAGTTAATGCATACTTAAATGCTCTTAGAGATAAAACAATGAGCTGAATAAGAACAGTGTTTCTGGCTACAATGTCTTAACTAAAGAAATCTTTTCCAGTGACAGAAACAGCTCCTAGCATCTCTAGCTTATTACAGACTTCTGCAATGGTTGCTTCTCAGCTTGGCAACATTGCCACCAAAGTGGCCAGCCTGCCTTTCTTTCCCCCTTCTTGAGCTCCATCCAAAAGTTGCCCCCTCACCCACATTCTAAAACTTGCAGCCAAAAGCAAAAGAATATATTGAACAAAGAAACATTTTTAAAAATTCTCAAACTGTGTAGAAAGTTACAACCCTTTTCTATCTCCTTTGGAAGCTTCAGTATTGACAGAGCACGGTGTTGATCAAATAAATGTTCTTTCCTCCTTTTGGATATTCTCGATGTACATTCACATATTAAATGCTCTAAGAAGTAAAAAGGGAAAAAAATACCTTTCTTTATGTAGCTCGGAGCTGGCCCACAGAATCCAGCCCCACTGCTTTCAAAACAGCTCCTCACCTTCCTTTGAAACAGTGTTCAGTGAAACACACTTTGGGATGAACGCTAACCTATGCCATCTTCACAGAGTTGGTAAAGTCTGCAAAAGTATAAGTCAGGATGGGACAATCCCAATTTTCAGGACCATGATCTCTGGAAGACAGACTTCTTTTAATACAAATGTTCCTGAAGTTTCTCTGAAACAGCCTGAGGCCACACTTCCCAGGGTGCTTCAAAAAGGAGAGTTCTTTGCAGGTCTGATGTCCGCAACACAAGGCCAGAGCAGAATCAGAGAGAGGGATGCTGTGATCTGGTCTCGGGCAGCCTCCTCCTGACAAATGGAGGCCACAGAAATAATGCCAGATATTTGCCACTCTGCTTCCTCTTATCAAAGAAAGAAAGAAAGAAAAGAGAGAGAGCAGCAGGAGGGAGGGAAGGAGGGAAGGAGGGGAGAAAGAAAGGAAAAAAGGAAAAGTTCTTAAATATAGGCAAATCAGAGAAACCTGGAAAGTAATATCAGGAATAGATGCCTCCTATAAGATGTCTCCTCATTAGTGGAGAACATTTTCCAGAAACGTCTATATGTGCTGTACTTGGTAGAAGGGGACAGATAGGTTTGCAAAACAAACTGCTTCAGAAAGCCATCTGCCTGTCTCTCTCTCTCTCAAAAGCTCTCTCCTTTAAAAAAAAAATATTTTTAGAGTTATTCTAATTAAGAAGAGAAGTTCTGTTGGGTGTGAATACCCTTTTATATGGAAAGAATGTTTGGAGGGCTCAAAGATGGGCTGGTAGAGCTCATACAAATCCAAATTCCAAACCAAATAACAGAAGAGTTGTGTATTATATTTCAGTTTTGCAAATTTCACAAAAGAATGGAAGGCAGGCCAGAAAGCAAGCAGCTAAGGAAGAGAAATATGCAGGCAACATTCAAAATTAACTTGCAAAAACAAGCAAATTTTTAAAATATCTTTGTATCTTACAAGGTATAGTCTAGAGATCTGTGCAACAAAATGGGAAGTTTAATGAAAAACAGAACGGGGAAAATCTCCTACTATCACAACACTGGTTAATGATTTTCTTCTCTACACTGGTACAATTATAAAATGTTATCTTTGGAAGAGAAAAGTTTATAAATCCATGTAGTTTGCAACGAGGAATCCAAGGCAGAAAGAAGTAAATTGGTTGGCCCAAGGTTGTTCAGCCTCTAAATTGCACAACTGATACTAAGCCCCAGTGTCCCGGTCACGAGTCCAGGCATGCTCCCTTCTCCAACCCATGGATTTGGTCTATTAGGTAACTCTTGGCTACAGACTCACTCCTGATATGAAACACAATTTTCGCTTTCTTGTGCCTCTTTATATGAAAACAGGGAAGGTCCGTCATCTAATAACCTCAGTGTGTTAAAAAAAAAAAAACACACACACATACTTTGGGATGTGAAAAGATTTGACACAGCTTGCCTTGGGCTCTCTGTATTTGGCGACAATGGATCAAAAAGTTAAGATGAACCACTTTGAAAAGAAAATGAATGACATGTGCAGGATACTGAGGCTATGTTATGTAACTGGCCCTGGGGAAGCAGATGCACTAGGGACCAGAGGCACCAGATGTACAGATTGTTCGATTACACTTTCACCTCCTGTTACACTGTTAGGCACCATTCTGGGGCTTCCCTGCTGGCTCAGACAGTAAAGAATCTGCCTGCGATGCGGGAGACCTGGGTTGATCCCCAGGTTGAGAAGGTCCCCTGGGGAAGGGAATGGCTACCCACTCCAGTATTCTTGCCTGGAGAATTCCATGGACAGAGGAGCCTGGCAGGCTACAGCACGTGGGTTCGCAGAGTCAGACATGACTGAGCAACTAATGCTTTAACACTATGCACAACTTTAAAGTAAAAGTCATCTTCACAGACCACACAGGTATATCAACTGAAGTTTACCATATTGATTCTCCAAATGTTACAGGTACAGCTGCTCCAGAAAATATCATAAGCCTCTAAGCACCACGACTGCTAGGGAACAAAGCACACCATAAGGGGTCCACCTTTCTTTAAAAGGAAAATCTTTAATCCCTCAAATATCGTACTTATGTAGAGAAGTTTTAAAAAAGGTTCAGATACACAGTAATAAAACGTAGTCACTAGGGAATTTCTCATAAAAGCAGGTGGACTCAACAAACACACAGGCCTCAGCTCCCTCCCTAAACCCTCTTAAAATGACTAGAAAGCAAACAGCAAGAGCACAGCTCCTTCATGGGCTATGAGTGATGAGACAGCAATAAAGTAGCTGGAAAGCCACCTGACAAATGGTAAGTGGCTTACCTGATTTGAGAAATGAGAATTCTAGACCAGAATTGGTCAGAAAGCCGCCATATCTGCACTGAGAACCAGCAAACTTGCCCCTCCCTCCATACACACACCAAAGACTCAGGAATCTCGGCACCGGTACCACAGTGAGAGGAGACGATGATGGAGATTTCAGTGAAAGGACAGGTTCAAATAGTGTACAAAAGCAGTTAGACACCTAGATTCCTGCTTCTACTCTGTGCTGCTGGTAATGCCTTTTGCCAACCTGGCAGAAGTCTGCAAGTTTCTTGTCTGGAGAGGTAAAACCCAAGGTCTGTCAGCTGACTACAGGGCATTACGCACTGGAGAGAGCCAGACTAACTCCACTGCAACTAGGAAGATAAATAAATATTCATATACTAAATGAAACCTCTTCTCTTTGTCCCATCTTTCAATTTCCACAATACTATCACCCAGGCATCTACCTTCGGAGAAGGCGATGGCACCCCACTCCAGTACTCTTGCCTGGAGAATCCCAGGGACGGGGGAGCCTGGTGGGCTGCCATCTATGGGGTGCACAGAGTCAGACATGACTGAAGCGACTTAGCAGCAGCAGCAGGCATCTACCTTCACTGCAGGGCAGTACCTTGCTGGCTCAGGTGGTAAAGAATCCGCCTGCATTGCAGGAGACCTGTGTTTGATCCCTGAGTTTTGAAGAGCCCTTGGCAAAGGGAATGGCAACCCACTCCAGTATTCTTGCCTGGAGAATTCCATGGACAGAGGAGCCTGGCGGGCTACAGTTCATGGAGTTGAAGAGAGTCGGACAGCATTCAGTGATTAACACTTTCACTTTGCACTTTCAAAACAGATTATCCATGAGTCAGTTGGATTATTCAGAGAAAAATAAAACTATGTAAAGATACTGAAATCAATATTCTATGCTCCCACCTAATCACTATGTAGTGAAGTCCATGGTTGACAAGTTCTAGATATGTACAGAAAGCTTCTAATCATGTCTTTAGTTCCTCAATCTTAAGTATAAGGGGACTGCTAAAGTTACCTAAATACTGAAGGAAAGCTTCTAAAAGAGACTGAAGCCAAAACAAAAAAAACCAAAAACCCAAAAAAGTACATCTCTGGGGAAACAGAAAATACACAAAGAGAAAAAATATGAAAGATTATCATTAACATCTCTAAAGAAATAAAACTGGGCATTTGAAGATTAAATATGATATAATAGAAATTAATATATAGTAAAGAAGAAATAAAATTCCAAAAGAAAGACCTTGAAAGAAAAATTGAGATTATCTTTTATATATGAAGCAAAAACAGGTGGAAAACAACACAGAGGGAAATAAGAAAATTATAGAACTCATAGAGAAGGACCAATATCTATACAACAAAAAACAGGAACAAAAATCATTAAATAATTCAAGAAAATTTCTAAGAACTGAAGGAGATTAATTCCAAGATTGGATAGGCTCACTGCATTAAAAAAGAATAATTACACCATGATATACCCTTGTGCTGGAGAAGGAAATGGCAGTCCACTCCAGTATTCTTGCCTGGAGAATCCCATGGACAGAGGAGCCTGGTGGGCTACCATACATAGGGTCACAAAGAGTTGGACGTGACTGAGTGATTAAGCATGCATACCCTGCTGAAATTTTAGATTACTGATCCTAAAAGTTTCCATCAAAAAAAAAAATTAAAAAATGAGAACAGCATCAGACTGCTGCACCTGGATGTCAGAAGTAAATGAAGTCCCCAATGTTCCAAGAGAAATGCTTTTCAAACTAGAGCTTTCCATCCAGCAAGAGAGAAGAATGAAGTTGCCATACCTGAAAGGTCTCAAAAAAATATTTCTCACTCCCCACCTTTCCTCAGAAGCTACTGGAAGATGAAATTTGTTAAAATGAGGGAATAAGTGAAGAAAGAGGGAAAAATGAGGTTCAAGAAAAAAGATATGCAACATACAAACAAAGCGAAGGAAACCTCCACTTTAACTAACAAGCAGTTTAGAAAGTCCCCAGACATTCAAGTTCAAAGCAAAATTGATAGATTTTCCCTAATATATATATAAATCTAGTAAAATTATATTTACATAATGTAGAAGGATTTACATATGACTTAGTGGTAAGTATATAGAAAATTAGCAAAAACTAAGAAAACTAATTAAATTAAAAAACTAAGAAAACTAAGCAAATAAAAAGAGGTGATTATTAATTTCAAAGAAAATAAAAGGATGTGCAGAAAAGGCAAAATGATTATAATATACCACATGGTTCAACTACAAGTGCAGTTCACACAGTCATAAAAATAATAATGTAACTATGGAATATAGATGATTGGTGTTTATGTAACTTACTGGGAAGAAAAATTACTTTTTGTGGGGGTAGAGTCAGGAAAGCAATGTGTACATGCAAGTGAAATAAAAGTAAAATCCCAACTTCCCAAAAAATCTAGATGAAAAATCTAGAGGTAGCAGTACAAACAATATCATTTGGAACTTTGGAAAGTAGTTACCAAAGAAATGGCTAAGTGAATTTAAAGTGATTGCTTCTGGAAAGAAGAAATGGGGGAGGTGTGTTCTGGGCTTGTTATTTTTGCAACAATTTTCATACAGATATTTTTCTTTGTTAAACTATTTGTATGTATGCATGTGTGTGTACATTTTAGTTTCTTTCAAAAGCTAAATTTAAAACGACCTAGTTACTACAAACACCAACATCCCAATATTTAATAGTTCTATAAACTTCTAAGTCCTTGTGTATTGCTAATTTCAACTGGAATTTTCTTCACCAAGGTCACAATAGATTCCCTCTCCAGTTCCTCCCATTTACGTAACAAGTCTATTTTTGCGTGTTTGTTAAATGGCAAGGTTAATATTGCAGATGCTTTAACTGATGAACCCAGACTCGCTGAGCAGCTCTGAGACTCTATCTCGCTCTGCACGCCCAGAGCTCTTCTGACAGTATATCTAATACACATGGACCCTTCGCACTAACTGTTGAGAGTTCAATAAAACCAAATAGACACCTATCAGCACCTTATCTGTAATCACGTGAACACTATTAAAAGTAGGCAATCAGCAAAGCACTTTGAGGCATCCCCACTTGTCTCAACAATAATCAACACTATAACCAAAGAGGCGCCAAAATGACTCAGTATTACCATTAGACACACATTTCTGATCGAAGTCTCCTACACAGTGTGAAGGTCTCCAAGTTTTGATTATAAAGGCAGCAAAAGGCAGCCCTCTACTGAAAACTGGTCAGATTAGAAAGAAAAAGACAAAATCATCAAGGCATTGCTGTATGCAAAGTATCTTAAGAAAAGTTCTTTCTCATTCATTTAAAAGAAGCTCATAATAGAACCCCACATTTTCAAGCGTTAAGTCTCTACATGTTTCTGGTCTAAAATGTGTTCTTTCTCCCACTTTAAGGACACTATAAGGCAAATTATGTTCTCAGGAAAAGAAACAAACTTACCTTTCACAAGCTCGGACAGTCCATGCGGCAATTATCCATAATGAGATACTAAAAACCAAGAGTACAGTTCCTGGGCATATAGTCATTAAAGTCTTCATAACAAAACGCGTATTGAAGTTTATCTTATTAAGTGCTCCAATGCTTCTAGAGGAGGCATCAGTGAAAAGTTTGCTATGTAAAAGCATGACTCTGGCAATCAGATAGAGTCTTAAGAACATTGGTATAGATAAAATAATATCCACATCAGCGGTGGTGGTGGATGGGGCATAGGAGAAGGCAAGCCGGGCCGTCCATGTGAACGTATAATTCCCAGGTATGGGATGAATAGCACACACCAGTATTTCCAAGCAGATGAAGAAAATACGCTCATAAGTCATGGCTATTCTCCAGTCATCTGCTCCATTGTCCACCATGAACAACTGAAAAAATAAAGTAGAAAATCAGCTTCAGTATGGCATGAACGGTCCACAAGGGTTAGTGCAGATTTTAAAATACATCACAGGTGACTTTAAGCAATCATGGCGAGCACTAGGTCTTAACTTCTAAATGCTAGCAGCTAGGTACACTATTTTAAGAAAATGGCATCGGCACAGAACTTTATTTTGTAAAAATTAAGATTACAAACTCACTATACAGGAGCTGAAGCTATTTGGAGTCTGTGCTCCTGTGTAATCATGTCAGTGATATCATTTAAAAATAAGGGA
>SJYW01002691.1:188328-240869 GCA_006410735.1 Raphicerus campestris
ATGTACCCTGCCCCTCCCCCCCACCCCCCTTAGATGAAATCAGAAAGACTTGTCTTGTAACAAGCTGTTCTCTTCCTTGAGGATCTAGATCTAAACCTTGCCCAATTCTAGCCATATTCTCAGTGAAATCTGTTTACAGTGCCTGGGCAATTGGTTATACCCTCTAATGCAACAATACAGGAGCATTCTTACAGATAATCTTATTTTTGGCTTCTGAAAGAAAATCACAAGGGACCACCGACAAATGTGGCAAAAACGTTTCTCCCAGCTTCCTTGCTCCTGCTCTATATTTTACCTCATTCTTTCTGCTCTCCCGAAGCCTTCCCTTGGGTTATTAATTTGTTTTCAATCTTTCTTTCTATAATGAAGTTTCCTTTTCCCTACTTCTGTCATTCCTCACTCCACAATGAACAAAAACAAAGAAAACAAAGAAAAAGAATATAGATAGATGATAAAAGGAACAGAAAAGAATGTTTCCTGTCTTCCCTGGCTGTTCAGTAAACAAGTCCCGCAGGCTCTAGATCATAAACGGCCAGGGGCATCTGGAAATGTGTGGCGACATTTCTGACTGCCACAGTGACTTGTGAAGGATCCTGGCATTTTCAGCCAGGAAGCCAGCGGTGCCAAGCTCACTGTAGTTCTGAGAGTCCCACGCACAAAACAGACCTGTCTGCCGAGAATGCCAACAGTGCTCTCCCACTGAGAGAGATGACATATTCTTTGCCTTTTGGTAGGTAGCCAATTTCTGTAGAAGGCATGAGATGAAAGCAACCCAAGTGAGAACAGTACATTCTCAGGTAAGTGAGTTGCAAAGGAAGTTGGCTGAGCAGATCTTCACGATGATTGGATTCTATGATCTCTGCTCTTCTGGAGTCAAAATAGTCATCTCCCCACCACCTGCAGGCTAAGATTCTTCAGTCGTGTCTGACTCTTTGCAATCCTATGGACTGTAGCCCACCAGGCTCCTCAGTTTATGGAATTCTCCAGGCAAGAATACTAGAATGGGTTGCCGAGTTCTCCTCCTACCCCCAGCACTTAGATGGTAACAAATTCCCATTCTAAGTTAATTGTCCTGCAGGTCACAGCTACTGCCCATACTGTCATTCAAACACTGCCATCAGGGGTACTTGCAAGGACAGGAATTTGAGGACCAAATGATCACTTCTTTCTGGTTCTTCAAAAAATTTGGAGAATAAGCAGGATCTCTTATCAAATTTTCAACAAATTATGGCAACATATGGTTTTTTGGTATGCCTTTATCATTAACTTTCTACCTAGGGAACTCAGAGGGTTTGATAAATAAATGCTAAGAGACAGTAAAAATTAGACTTTCCAGTTTCCAAAAAAAGAAACAGATCATAAATAAAGCCATTAAGTTGGCCACAGAAATATTCTTGTGCAGTTCACCACTTTCAATACCACACTGGCATAAAAGATTTCAATAATAAAGATATACAAAAGATTGTATAGATATAATGGTAGAAGCCTTTTAAACTGTTTACCAGTGAGTATTTACAGGATACTCTATAACTCTTCAGGAATGTCAATCCAAAACTCTCTTAAGATGCTTATGTCCAAAAGGATGTCTTCCTCCAACTAGCTACTTTGAGAGGCTCTATACCTTCTAGAGACGCTATCACTACTCTTGGTAAACTGCTATCAAGGGCCAATATAAGTCACGTAAGAAAAACAATACTGTTATTTAAGCCTACGTTTCCATGTCTACTGAAAATGATATTACCCAGTTTATCTCCTTTCTTTACCAAACATGGCTCTGAATGACTTGGAAACAAATCAAATCCACCCCCAAAAGGAGTCATAAGCACCAAGACACCAGACAGACAGAAGCTGCGCCACAGATTCTCAGCACGATTCCAAGACAGGCTTTCCCCACGCCCTTCTGGGCAATAGCAGCATCGGTGCAGAATTAGTGCCTTCTGAGGTGCGGTTAAGCGATGTATAATGCTGACATGTTACTTCCAGGCTCCTATTTCTCCTAGTCCTCCCCCATCACTCCCAGAGCACTTGGTCCCCTGACCTCACGCAGGCTACCCTCTCTTTCCAGGCCTTTCCATCGCCCTCCCTGCTCACTTCCCTAAGGAGGCCGGTTCACTCCTTCCTCCCCAGAACTGCAAACACCATGTCGCCAGCATCCTCAGCAGCCTTCTCCGTCGTGTTCCGGTGGGCCTGCCCTGGTAAGCATCCATCAGGGACGTGCAGGTGGGCTGAGCCCACCACAGGTGCATGTTCTCAGTGTCAGCTGAACCTGCAGCATCTCTGCCATCATCCCCGGACCCCTACAGCTTCTGCTCCAGACAGGAGTCTTTTTCTGCAGAGCCAACTTTGTTTCCTCACTATCAGAAATACCTCCACTTTATACTTCGGCCACAAGCTTACCTACATCTCATCCTTTTCTCCATGTTTCCACTCTCTTCTGTTCCACCTATCTACAGCAGTGTTCCACCGAAATCCAGTTCCCCTCCACCGACAGCCCAGTTCCTGTGCTTTCTCCCGCTCAGCAGACGATACAAGTAAGTTCAAATCCTCGCCGTTCAATAAAATCAGAGCAACACAAACAAGGGCTTCCCTGGTGGCTCAGACGGTAAAGCAGTGCAGGAGACCCGGTTTCGATTCTTGGGTCGGGAGGGTTCCCCTGGAGAACCAATACAACTCTGCCTAAGTGTCACTCAAAACAACTTAATCTTTATCTCACTTGATCTGATATTAATTAATCATTTCTTCCTTTCTAAAAAAGATCTCTTCTCTTGGCTTGTGTGATATTGCTTTAAAAAAAAAATTGCTGCCATTCTGAAGAATCTATCTCATTTTTCCTGAAAAAAAAAAAGCCCTTTCCCCTTACAACCATTCATGAGCCCCTTCTCTAGTGAGCTTCATCTCTGACTCTTCTTTCTGTAGAGGTCCAGGAGGACCTCTTCCATGCCTTTTACCTCTACAATCAGAATTCTCCTATGCAAGCCATCATCCATCCTCCAGTGACCTTCTGAAAATGGAAATTATATAATCCTAATGCTATCAAGATTAAAACCATTCCAAGCCACCCTGCCCCTGTCAACTCAGCAATCTGGTTTTGCCTATCTCTTCAAACTCATTGCCTATTTCTCCTCTTATATTTCCCTCTGGTTGCAGGTTTCAGAACACACTACCCTAATCATGTTTCCCTGTCCTTGTCCATTCTGTCTTAAGGAAAGTCTTTTCACCGAGCAAATTCTTATTCCTTTAAGACCAAACTCCACAGGCGCAGCTTCCTTAGGACATGGTCCAGGCCGAGAGAAATCTGCAAGCCTCGCCCTTGTGTTCCACCACGATCTCTGTGTGTGCCCCTTAGAGCTGCCACCACCGAGGACACTAAGGATTTCTTTGTCAGACTGTCACTCTACTCATCTGTGAGGCTCCATATCTATCTGGTAAAGAATTATAAACACTTGGAAAATGAACTGCCTTGCTGTTTCTCAGTTAATATTGATTACCCTAATCACTAGACAGGTCCTAATGCTAATTGAGCATGCTCAAGGGAGATGAGAATACTAACTCTGAACACAAGTGAAATAAATCTATGATATTTTCCAAATTTGTAGAGAACACATCCTATTAAATGCTAAGTCATTGCAGCAGCATAAATCTGCAATTTGACAGCATGTTCAATAATGTCCCCAGAGAAATTTTCTATCATGTAGTTGCTTTTTACCATCAGGGGTTTAATCAACACCTGAAATTATTTTAATTCTTGGTTTTATCACAGTACATACTTCAGTGCTAAAGAAAGAAATATTTCCTTCTACTCTTCACTTACGCCCCATCCTTAATAGCTGCTTGTTCCTTTGTTTTTTTTTTTTCATTTATTCACTAAATATTCAGTGTACGGAATACTCACTAACTGCCAGGCATTCTGCCATGTATTAGCCACAAGGTAGGATTTGTAGCAGACAGTCTGCCCCATGGAACTAACTTTCACCAAGAAAGAAAAACAAAATCAAAGAAGCAGACGTAAAGCAATTTACTATAGCAATTATGTCTGTGTATACCGCCACGAAGGAAACAAACAAGAGATGAAATAGAGAACAATAAATTGGAGGTGACAGCAGGTGTGGTCATCAGGGAAGTCATCTTGAGAAGTAGCGCTTAAGGCAACATCTGGAAAAAGAGAAGAGCCAGTCATATAAACTGCCAAAAGAAGAACTCTCCAGCAGAGGAGACAGCACATAAAGGCCATAGGCTACAAAAGCTTAGCGTGCTTAAGGAAATGTAAGAAAACCAGAGTGGCAGGTCAAGGGGCAGAGAGAAAGGAGATGAGTTTGAAGAGACAAGAGTGGAGAGACATGTGGGACCTTGACATCCATAGTGTCAAGACCAGATTTCAGTCCAAAGGCACTGAATCTGCTGGAGAGTGTTAGGCAAGGAACGACATGATGT
Source organism: Raphicerus campestris (assembly GCA_006410735.1). NCBI lineage: Eukaryota > Metazoa > Chordata > Mammalia > Artiodactyla > Bovidae > Raphicerus > Raphicerus campestris. The sequence goes on from SJYW01002691.1 coordinate 192,760, forward strand.
CATTTACAGATTAAACCAGTTTACAAGGAAGGACACTAGTTAGGAAGTTCTACTGCATCTGACTGGTAGGTAGTATCCCCCTGACCTGGACCAGGATCAGTGAGGGTTGCCATGGAAATGCATACAGTGGGTGCACTGGAGAAGTATTTTGGAGCTTTAGCTAGAACTTGCTGATGGGCTGAATGTGGCAGTCATTCAAAAAAAGAGAATCAGAGACAACCGAGCTTCTACTCTGACAAACACAGTTGATGTCAGTGCCACGTCCTGAGTACAATGGGTTGGACATGGGGAGCAGGGGAGGTTCCATTTTGGCCACTGCCATTTGAGTACAGATGCCAAGTAGGCAGCAGGATATGCACGTCACTCAGAGGCGAACTCTGGACTATTGAAATAAATTTGGAAGGCATCAGTATTTAGGTAGCTTTATGAGATCAAAAGAAACATGAGAGGAAACGAAGAGGACAGGACACAGGGCCAAGTCCCGAGGAGCCCCAAATGTGGGGGCAGCCGGAAAGCCAAGCCTGTCTGTGAAGCAGGAAGAAAAGAAAGTATTTTCCGAGTCAAGGGTGAGGGCTGTCAATTATAAACTGTCAAATAATATTTACCAGGTTCAGAGCTATGATAAGGCACCCAATATTCTACACAGAATAAGAAAACACTCTAAAGTTTCATCAGTTGATTCCAGGTCAAGAATGAAAATCCAACNAAGTCCCGAGGAGCCCCAAATGTGGGGGCAGCCGGAAAGCCAAGCCTGTCTGTGAAGCAGGAAGAAAAGAAAGTATTTTCAGAGTCAAGGGTGAGGGCTGTCAATTATAAACTGTCAAATAATATTTACCAGGTTCAGAGCTATGATAAGGCACCCACTATTCTACACAGAATAAGAAAACACTCTAAAGTTTCATCACTTGATTCCAGGTCAAGAATGAAAATCCAACTGTAAAAATATTCCCATTACATTCAAAATGACCCATATAATACATAGACGATCTCTTTTAAGCTAACTTGTGGGGGAGTTAGAGTAGTCAAAATGACAGATATTAAACCATCTCTATATTCATTTTTCATTTTGATGTTGATCAAAGAAGAAAGATTCTAGGGCTAAAACATGACGGTTTTATCTACTTTAATTCGAGAGCTGTGTTAATGGTCTTTGCTAGAGTAAAGTAATTTGTAGGCATAACAGGACATGCTCTCCAAATATATCCCATCACAAGCTTTCCATTGCAACTGCTTTCCATTTGCTCAGATATCCAACACACAATCTGCTTCAAGCTCATTGTCCAAGATGACCTGGTAGCAAGAGTCAGCAGCAAAGAGAGGGTGGCACAGGCCCATCACGTGATCAGGGCACGTGCTGGCACAAGGACCTCAGCTTAGCCAGCTGAGGAGAGTGAGGGACTGAGCGGCAACACTTCGGCCACCTTCTAGTTGGAGAATAAATGCATACGATGTCGTGTTACTTTCTGCTGTGCAATGACACAGTATTTATCCCCCGCCCCCCTTGAACCTCCCTGCCCCTCCAACCCATCCCTCTAGGTCATAAGAGAGCACTGAGCTGAGCTCCCTGTGCCACACAGCTTCCCACAAGTTATCTATTTACACATGGCACTGTATATATGTCAATCCTACTCTCTCAAGTCTTCAGAAAAACAAATATTATATATTAACACGCGTGTATAAAATCTAGAAAGGTGGTACAGATGAGCCTGTGTGCAGGGCAGGAACAGAGATGCAGGTGTACAGAACAGACTTGTGCACACAGAGGGGGAAGGGAGACGCCCTCAACACGTGCTCTTTCTCTTCAGTGAGGTGCAAGCTCTCTGGTCTGATCTCGGGACAGAGTCTTATATACAAAGTTTCCTTTCCAGTAGAGAAATCACAGCAATGTTCATTTCAGCACAGAAGTGGTGCGTGAAAATCATTCTGAATAAAATAAGTTTAGGCATGAACTTGTTAAAAAAGTAAGTATAGGCAGAATAACCAACCAACCAAACAAACAAATGAAAAACCTCTGAAAAGGAAGAGTAAGATGGAGAAGCAGTTTTGATAGATTATTAAACAAGTTAAAGATTGAAACCATGTGGTACTGGGACATAAACTCACTCAGAGGCCAATGGGACAGAACAGAAGACTAGACCACATAGGCCCAACATACCAGGAAATTCTCAGTATTGTAAGGCAGACCATCAAGTCAGGGAGGAAGACACAGTTGATTAAAAAGTGATTTGGGGACAACGAAATAGCTGACTAGAGAAACATAAAGTTGAATGGATGCTTCACACCAAACATATCAAGAAAAATTCCAGGCGGATGAAAGACTTAGATATAAAAATGAAACTAAACTACTAACATAAGAGAAGAAATCATGTAAGAATTATTTTGCAAGCTCACTAAAAGGAAGGCCTTTTAAATTATTTATTCACTTTTTACAGATGTATTGATTTACAATATTGTGTTAGCTTTAGGTGTAAGAAAAGAGATCCAGTTATACATGTATATATATTTTCTTTTTCATATTGTCCTTTATTATGTTAAGGAAAGCCTTTTAACTGTGACAAAAACACCAGTCTTAAAAGAAAATATTGATATATATTTTCATTGACTACACTAATCTTTTGGCTTTCTGCACCTGGCCAAAACTATAATAAAGAGAATAAAAAAGGCAAACACCAAAACATGGGGAAACTCTTCATAACTGTTACCACAAAAAACTAATTTCCCTAATTGTATAAAATTTCCTATAATTCCTTATGAAAGAGATGAGCAGATTAACAGAAAAATAAACAAATGATAAAAATAGCAGGTCATGGAAAAGGAAATAGAAATAGTTCTTAAACCTATAAAAAAAAAAGCTCAACTTCAATCATAAGGGGAAAATATGATACTATGTTTCTGACCTGTCATACTGAACAATATCTAAAACTTTTATAACACACTATGCTAATGAAGGTGTGGAAAAATACGAACACCCATACACTGTGGGTGGAAGTATAAATCAGTACAACCCCAGGGAGGGCAATTTATCAGGTTATAAATGTACATGCTCTTTGATCATGCAATTTCATTTTCTTAGATGAAATCTGTCCTAATGACATATTTACACGTGAGAATAAACATGTATTTTTATAGCATAGATTGTATATTAGCAAAAGACTAGAAATAATCTCAATATCCACTAAAAGGGAAAAGGGCTAAACAAATTAGAGATGTCCACAAAATGGATCAGTAGGCTGTTTAGAAAAGATGATAAAATTGTTATATATTATTCAAGGAAATGGTCTATTAAGTCACTCAGCTGAACAACAACAATAAAAGCATTCTATATGCTATTTGTGTGTAGCTTTGCTAAGAGGAGAACATATATTCATATTTGTATGTGCAAAAAATATCTGAAAGAATATTCTAGAACTTACTGATAAATGTTGCTTAATGGAGGTAAACTGAGTGGCTAGGGGTGAGAAATGGAAGGGAGACTTTCAATTATACATTTTAAAAAATACTCTTACTGTGGAATCACGTGAATGAATAAATGCAAGTTAATTAATAACAAAAATAAAGGAAATGACTAAAGAAGAGAGGAAGGGAAAATGCAAATGACTGAGCTCATTAGACTTTTGCAACCCTAACAAATAGTTTATATGTACAAACCTGATAAACTAGAAAGCAGTAACTGACGTTCAAAATGATAGTCTACAGACATGAAACGCACTGAATACAATTTATTTTGAAACTGTTTGGCTTACGAAGGCAAGCATGATTTTGCCTTACCAAGGCAAAAATGCCCTTGAACCACTACATTATGNAACTGACGTTCAAAATGATAGTCTACAGACATGAAACGCATTGAATATAATTTATATTGAAACTGTTCGGCTTACCAAGGCAAGCATGATTTTGCCTTACCAAGGCAAAAATGACCTTGAACCATTACATTACGTAACCATTTTCAACAACATGAACAAAAAATAAATAAGACTTCTTGGTTAACCTTTAAACCAAATATTCAATAAGACCAAGTTCTGCTGTTCATTCAGTTATGAATGCTTCTGCTTGTAAGGTTCTACGGATACAAAGATTCAAAAGCCTCTTGGTGCTTGATAAGGAAGTGAAATATAAATGAGTAATTACTGTGCTGGTGGAAATTGCCAAAAGAGAGGCATGAAGAAGACACTGAGAAAAATACAGAGGAGGCTCCAACATAAACTAGTACCTGGTACCTCCCAGTTCTTCCCCATCCATTGCCTGGACTCTTCATATAACTCAGGACTAAGAACTTCCAAGCTGAGTTCTTGGATATCAAGGGGATAGTGGCCCAAAGGAAAATGCATAAAAGGTGAAAATGTACAAAACGCAAAAAAAGAGAGAGTCCGTACTCAGAAACCAACTTTTGGATGAAATAAAGTGAGAAGTCACTAAAGAGGTAAGACAAATAATGAGGATCTCTTCATTGAGGCATCAGGCTTCCCTGGTAGCTCAGCTGGTAAAGAATCCACCTGCAATGCAGGGGACCCTGGTTCACTTACTGTGTCGGGAAGGTTCCCTGGAGAAGGGATAGGCTACCCACTCCAGTATTCAATGGGCTTCCCTGGTGGCTCAGACAATAGAGAATCCGTCTGCAATGTGAGAGACTGGGTTCAATCCCTAGGCTGGGAAGATCCCCTGGAGGAGGGCGTGGCAACCTACTCCAGTATTCTTGCCTGAAGAATCCCCGTGGACAGACGAGCCTGGCAGGCTGCAGTCCATGGGGTTGCAAAGAGTCGGACACAACTGAGCAACTAAGCACAGCACAGTACAAGAAAAAATCAGCAAAGAATTCAGACCACAACTCCCTGCCACAGACTAGGTCAAAGAACAAACAGGTGAAGAGAGAAGATATTAATGGTACTGAGATTCCTGCCAAGACCCTCAGCCCAGGACTGGAGGAGGAAAACCAGAAAAGCTATGTTTAGAATTCATATTCTGGGTTCACTGCTGAGCAAAACTGGGAAGATTTCCTGATCACCCTCCCTGGAGCCTTTCTTGCTTTTGGAGCCTCTTGCCCACCCCGGCAGTCCTGTGCACTCATGCTGTCCTGAGAGCTTTCTGCATCCAAGAAAGAGGATTTCCAAACTGCTGCACTAAAATATTAATCAATGAATTGCTAACTCGTCCCTGGGGGAAGAGTGTAAAGAACTGGACTGGAATGTAAGAAAGCCAGGCTCAGCTTCCAGATGGTCTAACTTGTTACAGGACCTTAGGAAGTCATGTGAACTTCATGGACCTATTTCTTCTCTCATCTGTAAAATGGTGATAATGCTATCTGCTGTCTCTGAAAGTAGTTGTAATGACGAAATAAACAGTCAGCATACATTAGGGCCAACACTGTGCCACTTCCTTCCCTCTTTTCTCTCTTTTCCTTCTCCATTAGAGAAATGTCCACTTTCCTAGACTCTCTTGCAGGTACTCTTTTTGCAGGTAGCCATGTAAGATAGTCATGATCAGACATCATAAGTAGGAGCACTCACTAGAATGTCTTTGTTTTTTTGGATAAAAATGATATCTTACTGGCACAGGATGCTTCATTCCCTTCCTCTGACCCTAAAAAGAGGTGATGTCAAGGTCTGCAGAAGTTATCTTGTGATCATAAGGAAAAGGTGAAAAGAATCACAGTCGTGCCATCCCTGACATCTGGAGCCACTGAGTCAGCAACCACGGACTCCATTTGCTTAGACCACTATTAGTTGAGTTTTTTGTTAAGCAGTTAAAAGTATGTCTACATTTAATATACCTTCAACTGCTATGTAGGCTTCCTAGGTTGCTCAATGGTAAAGAATCTGCCTGTCAATGCAGGAGACGCAGGTTTGGTTTATGGGTCGGATCCCCTGAAGTAGGAAATGGCAACCACTCCAGCATTTACTCTTGCCTGGAAAACCCCATGGACAGAGAAGCCTGGCTGGCTACAGTACAAAGACTCTTTGGTGTCACAAAGAGTCAAACACAACTGAGCAACTGAGCACATACAGGTCTATAAAAGTAAGTCTTCCCTCAGAGCTCATTTGGTAAAGAATCTGCCTGCAATGCAGGAGACCCGGGTTCGATCCCTGGCTGGGGAAGACCCCCTGGAGAAGGTAATGACAACCCACTCCAGTATTCTTGCCTGGAGAATCCCATGGACAGAGGAACCTGTCAGGTTATAGTCCATGGGGTTGCAAGAATCGGACATAACTTAGCGACTAAACCACCACCATTAAAATAAGGAATCATCATCAACTTAAACATTCTCAAGAGTCCCTTGGACTGAAAAGAGATAAAAACCAGTCAATACTAAAGGAAATCAACCTTAAATACTCATTGGAAGAACTGATGCTGATGCTGAGTCTCCAATACTTTGGCCATCTGATGTGAAGAGCTAACTCATTGGAAAAGACCCTGTTGCTGGGTAAGACTGAGGGCAGGAAGAGAAGGGGATGATAGAGGATGAGATGGTTAGACAGTATCACTGACTCGATGGAGATGAATTTGAGCAAATTCAGGAGATAGTGAAGGACAGGGGAGCTGGGCATGCTGCAGTCCATGGGGTCACAAAGATTTGGACACAACTGAGTGACTGAACAACAAAACACTTAACGGAGAGAGCAGCCAGTATTTCAAAAGGGATGTATATCAAATACTAGAATTTAAAGTATATATGGTAACTGCTGAGTGGCAGAGTTACTTCTTGGGAGGCTTTTGTTCATGCCTTTTAAATATCAAACAGCTGCTCAGAATATCAAATTGTATCAGTTCAGTTCACTCAGTCATGTCCGACTCTTTGCTACCCCATGGACTTCAGCATGCCAGGCCTCCCTGTCCATCGCCAACTCCCAGAGTTTACTCAAATTCATGTCCATTGAGTCGGTGATGCCATCCAACCATCTCATCCTCTATTGTCTCCTTCTCCTCCTGCCTTCAGTCTTCCCCAGAAATCTGTATGCAGGTCAGGAAGCAACAGTTAGAACTGGACATGAAACAACAGACTGGTTCCAAACTGTGAAAGGAGTACGTCAAGGCTGTATATTGTCACCCTGCTTATTTAACTTCTATGCAGGGTGCATCATGAGAAACGCTGGGCTGGAGGAAGCACAAGTTGGAATCAAGATTGCCGGGAGAAATATCAATAATCTCAGATATGCAGATGACACCACCCTTATGGCAGAAAGTGAAGAGGAACTAAAAAGCCTCTTGATGAAAGTGAAAGAGGAGAGTGAAAAATTTGGCTTAAAGCTCAACATNGCACTTAAAAAAAAACTAGCTAAAAGCCTGTGCACATGTGTTAGCTCATTTGCCCTTATAACAGTCCAATTAAAGTGCGGGCAATTGAAAGAATGTGGTCATGGTCAAATGGTGAGTTACTGAAAAGCCTGGAGTAAAAGTTCAGGTCATCCAGAATTCACATTATTTGACGGGGGCAGCAGGCTGAACAGAAAAGTTAGATGCAAATCAAACATTTAAAAAGCAAATAAATGCTTAAATTTACATTAGGAATTCTAAAATGTCACCTCTATTCCCTGATGATTTAGATGACAGCAGCTCTTCAGACCTCCTGCTTCACTGGCAGAAGCCAATACTTAAAGAAAATTACACATTACATTCAATGGCCTGGGGTAACAGAAATAAACGTCTTCCTGGTTCAGCTTTTCTCCAAGTTAGATATTCTTCATCCTGAATATTTGGTAAAAACTTCAGCTGAATAGAACTTCAAAGAACCTCTTCAGCTGAACAGAACCTCTTCAGCTGAGTAGAACCTCAAACCACAGTACTTGAGATGAAACTTAAAAGCCGTTTGGAAGTGTGCGTACGTCACCACGTGTTATTAGCGCCTGGCACTGCTCTCACCTGTATGTGCTTGTTCTTGCTCAGTCTCCAAGTCACGTCCAGCCCTTAGAGACCCCATGGACTGCAGCACACCAGGCCTCCCTGTCCCTCATGTGTACGTGTCCATGTGTGAATTCATACTAAATACTTATCTTAAAAGAGTAGATGCAATTTCCATCTTTCTCTTAGCGATTGGAGGGTGCTGAGGTATGGGTCTGGGATATGAACCTAGGCACTCCAGCTTCAGATTTGCATCCAAAACAAATCTATGGCTGCTCATCGCATACTCAGCCAGTTATAAAACAATTTCAGGAAGAAAATACAGACAACACTAACAACAGTATCAAACGAATCCATGTATTATTGACAAGTCTGGTTATGTAGGGCACTAGCATTCAGCTAAGGAGAAACAAAAGATATACAATAAGGAAGGAAACCGCAGAGTAAAGGAAGAGAATTATTACATTTAGTCAATGAGTTGTAGCAGGAAGTTCTGGCAGAGAGGAAAGATATACACAACACACAACACACAATAAACATACCCATGCACACAAAAAGCAGACACAAGGTCTCAGAAGAGCCTACAGTCTTGACTCATTTAACGAAAGACCAACAGTCTGGTACAGCTCAGTCACCCAGAGGCCACGACTGCATTAGGACACACACACTCTCATGTTCCAGTAACAGTTCCGCCTTGAATGATGACTATGAGTTTTGCCTGATCCTCTCTTGGAAGGCAGGAGCATGCAGTTATGATATCTCTCTCTAAATTTTAGAAATGTTTCTATCTAGACTGATAAAAAAAATTGATACAGAGTAATTGACTAAAATCTTCAAAGTTCTAAAGAAAATAAGGGTCAGCCTGTATACCTCTATACATATGTAAAATCTCTTTCAGAGGGAAAAAAAGGTGAAAAAGATGGTGAAGATAAAGAGCAGACTGGCTGCTAAAGAACATACTACAAGCTGGGACTGAAGGGAAGAGGACCCAGAATAAAGGAGGTGGAAGAGGGAAGGAACCGGTAAGCACACTAGTAAGCCTAAATTTAAAATTGCAAGTAATCATAGTTATCAGTATCATCATAAAGATTAATTTGGATGAGGTTAGAAAAGCAAGCTATAAATACTGGATATCAATAACACAGATGGAGGTATGGGATTAAATGAAGGCCTCCAGGGGTTGTTATTCAGTATGAACAAAGGAGAAAAATTCTGATTAACTTTAGATACCGTGAAATATACATATTTGATACAAATTAAAGAAAAAAATAAATTTTAAAAATCCTCACATCACTCAACATAAGGAAATAAAGGAGAAAGAAGTCATGAAAAAGTATTGTTAACTCAAAGTAAATGTCAGAAATTGTTATAAAAAACATAGCTGCTATAATTAATGTAGCAATAATAGTGAACTAGAATAATGAACTAGACTAGACTTTCAAAATAGTGTTGAGTTTAAAAAAAAAGCAAGTTGTAAAATGACAGACACAGCATAGCATCTTTGTGAAATGTAAAGAATTCCAAATACTATAAATTGTTCATGCTGCTGCTGCTGCTGCTAAGTTGCTCCAGTCGTGTCCAACTCTGTGCGACCCTATCATAGACGGCAGCCCACCAGGGTCCCCCGTCCCTGGAATTCTCTAGGGAAGAACAATAGATCGTTCATAAATACAGGTATATTTAGTGCACATATCAAAACATGGACTGGAAAAATGCACACATATTTCTGAATGGCCCTCGTCACTACAGAAGGAAGGGATAAAATGAGGCTTGGAAAAAAATGAAGAATATTTCAATTCTGGCTGTAATGTTCTGTTTCACCTGTGATAAATAAAATCTCCACTGCTGACAGACAAAACCTAGAGTGCCTCTGGGAAGAAACCCCTCTGCAATACAGGCTCAGAGCCTTCCTCCCAGCACTGGGCCAGGCAGTCTTTCTTCTTTTCTTTCTCATGTACAACAAAAAGGCTCTGCTGGAGCTGAAACCAGTGGAGAAGCTGTGAAAGAAGAAAGTCACCAGCATGGTTCTTTAAGCTCAGCTGCTCAGAGTCTCGGCAACTGGGAACATATCCCAGCAGCATATGAAACAAGAGCCCCAAGTCTGCGTACAAACCACAAGGAAGAATCTTTTTTAGTTGTTTATTTTTATTTTTCTAAGTTCAGCTTTCTAAGTTAGCTAGCATGGAGCTTTATGAAACACAGTCAACCAAGTCTGATGACAGTCAAGGTTAAGCGAAAAATGAACTGTAGCTTAGTGTTGAATGCCCAAAACTTCCTTTTTAAAACATTCTCCTTTACTTGTTCACAGCAGTTGTGCGTTGTTAACTGTTACTTTGCTGATTTGAAAACACACAAGGTAGACAGTAAGTGGCACCTGTGTTACAATTAGCCATGCCCGTAATTAAGTCTGATCATGGGGACTAGCTCTGAACCTCCACATGGCAAAACCAGACAGGCACGGCTGGAACAGTTGATGTTTAATAAAGATCACAAATTTGTATTCTTTGGATTCAAACCAGCAAATACACTTGCTCAGTGATCCAATAAAGAGATAATCAGAGGGGCCACAATGAAGTTTGTATTCTCTAGAATCTCTTTCTGGCCCATTTTGTTCTAATGCTCTTGGGAATGACATGGAGTGCTTCTAAAACACTGCATCCTAGGCAGGCTGTAGAAAATAAGGTCAAAGTAAAGACCTACCTACTTCTTAAGGAACGTTCTCTACCAAAAAGCAGAACCACCAAGCTTGTGGATGAATCAGAAGTGGTAAATAGAGAGGGGAACCAATTCCTGTCAAAATCAATCTGAGAGGTTAATTAAGCCAACTGTTTTTTTGCCTTATAACCAGCATCAGCCATACCTTCTTATACTCTTTAGTAGGTGTTTACAGTAGAGACAAAGAAATTAAGAATGAGAGAAAAACAATGTCACTCAATCCTTCAGATGGCAGGAATTTTAAAGTTCCATAACTCTTCTGAATGTATTAAATTCAAAACTAGGGCTGCTGCCAATAAATGAAATTGAGGATACATGATTTTTAAATTTGCAGGGATACACAAAAGTCTGAGGAACCACCAAAACAAAACCAGTTTATTATATGTTTCTACACTCCAAAATTCACAGACATGAAAGACTGGAAAGTCCATTACGAATGAGACTTCAATCACATTTAATGGAGCAATCATTCTGAGCCTGTACAACATGCCAGCCACTACTGGAGATACTCCAGTCCATGGTCTATACAGTCCATGGATTTCCCAGGCCAGAACACTGGATTGGGTAGCCTTTCCCTTCTCCAGGGGATCTTCCCAACCCAGGGATCCAACCCAGGTCTCCCGCATTGCAGGTGGATTCTTTACCAGCTGAGCCACAATGGAGATACAGAAATCAGCGACAGCCGCTGATGTCAAGGAAATGTCCTCACAATGGAGGGGAGAACAATCAGTGTAAACCAACACCTACACGTCTGTTGAAAAAGCTCCACCACACTTAAAGCATTGTGATTGATCTTCAGCAAGTCTCTCTACTCCCTGTACTTCACTTTTCTCAATAAAATAATAACACCTAGCTCACTGAGTTATCACACAACTGTAAGATAATCCAAATATGGCTGTTAGCACGCTCCCTGACACACAGAGAAGGCTGAACACATATTACCCACATGCCTCATCAGTGTGGTTTATGATCGTAGCATACCACACTAGATCATGACACAATGCTGACACAGAAACGCAACTAGGTCAGGGGGTGGGGTCAGGAAAAGCTTGCCACGGAGGGAAACCTGAGCCAGGTCCAGAGGCAGGTGGACAAAAGCAGTATATTCCAGGCCAAAGGTGCAGCACAACACACAGGGGCACAAGAAGCTGAAAGGAGAGCACAGCTCCGGCTCTCCAAACAGTTTGGGATAGTTCCAAGGACGTGTGCGTGTAGCGGGGGAGGCACTGTTAGTGAATGTGGCTGAAGGAGTGGGAAAGATCAGATCACAAAGAAACGCACAGGCCACATGGAAGATTCTGGCTTTCCTTGCACAGTATTCACTATTCGCATCGCAGGTGATTCTCATGGTTGATACCAGTTATACACAACAAGATGAATATGCACTTGTACATTTCAAATTGGAAACAATTCAAGAAAAAAATTAACGTTTTAATTTTTAACTTCGGTTTACCTTCTGTTCCAAGTTGCAGAGAAAGGGAGAGAGGATTTTTTTAAAGGGTGGAAAGAGGCAAAGAAAAAGGAAGAGGAAGGACAGAAATGAAAGAAGCCAACACAGGCATGCAGGCTGGAGGAGAAGACCAAAGGCCTGACTGGCAATTACGTCTTCAGACCCTGACTTCCACAGCAGCAAATGGTGCAACATGTCTGCATACCTTGAATGTTATGAGGTAGAACATTCCACCACACTAAACGCACTCCATATTTATGAAGATCAGCTTCCTAAGACAGTGGAAGTGGCCTCCAGAATCCATCTCAAAGCTGTGCTACAGGGACAACAAACCAATAGGAGTTGATGGTGAGAGGAAACCTATTGGCCACTTGCAACTAGAATGCATATCTCCTTCCCAAGAAATCCTTTGCAAGACGTCACTTGTTTTGGCTGAACATGAGGCTATGCTCAGGAAATATGTCAAAGACCTGAATTAGGGGCTTAAGACGGGAATCCCACAGTGGAGCATGGATATAGCACAGACTCACATATAGCATCTAGATTTTATTACAGTCATCAGTGCTCCTTCCCATCCTCTCCTTCACTTTCATGGCTAATTGAACACTGGCTTCTATCCCAACACTGTGGCTCTTTCTGAACAATCCCTAGAGACAGATGAAAAAGACAAAATATGACATATTTTATAGAACGATTAGTTATGGATAAAGATTGCTCTTCCGCAGTCTCCTTGTGTCAACGGTGGTGAAATGAAAAGTACATTGCAAAATTCAGAGGAAAAATCTCCCTCATCTACATTAAAGTGAGCCAAAGGCTTGAACATTGTCCGTTTTCAATAAATGGTTATGCTATTTTATCATTATAGCTGATATGGAAAGTAGCATCTTACTTATATATTTCAGATAAAATCCCAGCTATAAGTAAGGGTCATTTTGCAGGAGGAAAGAACTTTTGAAGTCCTGGATCTTAATTTCATTCTTAACTTTGCTACTGACTAGCTGAATAAGAATTATAATCTAGATAAAATGAGGCAACATTTACAAACGTACTCAGCACAGGGCCTGCTCACAGTAGGTACATAACTGGCACATTGATTATTCTGTCTATTAGTTATTTCACCTCTCCAAGGAATAGCCATTAAGCATGTAGCTAACAAATCCTGACTTCTATTTCATATGGCTCAGCAATTTTTACATCAGTGTAGGGGATCTTGTGTTCTTACCCCATACCCACTCAAAGCATTCAGTGCTTATCAAGTCTTCCAGTATCTCCCCTTTGTCTCTCTCATCTTTCTGTCTAAGACCATATTTATCTTCAGGTAGTCAATCTTTTTGCATATTCCTTAAGAAATATCACTTCCATCTCATCGTTACCTTAGTCATCACATTTAATTTTTGGTATAATCAAATACCATATAAGTGCAAGAGTAACAAGAAAATACAGGGTCAAAACATACACAGACCTCATTATAGCCTGAGGCTCAGATTCAGAAATAGGAGACCTGGCCTAAAAAATAAACAAAAAGAAAACACCCTTCCAGTAACTGCACCAACCCAACTGAATGGTTCTTCCACTAAAGATCATATTGGTTATTATAGCTTGCCACCTGGGCAATTTGGAAAATTCTTTTCTGAGATACTCATTTGTTCCCATGACTCAAGAAGGTTCACACATTCATGAAATGTTTATTCCAACCATTTTAAAGCCAGGGAACACATTAAACACAAACAGTTCAGAGAGAAGTTCTGCACATGAACAGGTTCACTCGCAGGGGTTTCACACAGGAGCTGCTAATCCCGGGGATGGCTGATCCCCAGGGACAGATACATGGGCAGCACCTGACAGCAGACGCCACCTATCCCTTAGGGCCAGGGGAGCGTCGCCTCTCCGAGACAAGGGCGCTACTGACTCTTGAGTCAGGGAGAAAAACTCTTCATGAGGTGGCTTTTCTCCGCCAACTTTCTTTTTTCCTCTAACATACAAAGGAAGAGGTATCGAGGCAAATATCTCAAAGCAGTTTCCTAATGTAACCATATGGAAATAGAGAACACAAAGGCTGGCACGTGAATAAACAGAAGATGATAGATTTACTGTTTTTCCCAGAGGCAGCAATAATTGTATGTAGATACCTATACATCGGACAATTATAACTTGAGTTCAGGCTGGCAAATATCCACTACAGACAATTTATTTAATCTGCTAAAGCTCCCAAATGATTGCATATCACAGAAGTGGACGTGGAGATATTATAGATCCCAGAGACGGTCACCTATTAGGACTAACTGAAAGTTGGAAAATGTGTGTTAAACAGTCATGGAAGGCAAGTTTTGAGCTGCAGATTATTGCAAAAGGATAACAAAAAGGAAACATATGTCACGACCTTCTAAGTTGCTTCCCACTGGGCAACCACTTTTGAAGCCTATTTGTGAACTATGATTAAAATGTGGGCAAAGTTATATACATGAGAGAATACTGACCTCATGGCTCATCTGTCAACAGGATGGTAATCTGCCATTCTCTTGCAAGTACAAGTCTCCAGATCCAAGAAGAGGATCATACTCTATCAGATTACAGAGAAACCTGCATAACCAAAGGATAGGTGTCATGCCCTGCCCCCATCACTGCCAGCACTGTCTGGTACTGTCAGAAACCATGGGCAGCAGGGGTGAACCAGCTCCTGCCTGGCCCCGCTCTGGCGCAGCTCCATCAGCGTTCTGGTGGCAGCACACTGTGATGCAGCTTGCGGGCAAACAGTTGTGTTGTTGTTTTAGTTTTTAAGTCAGGTCCCACTCTCGTGTAACCCCAGGGACTGTGGCCCACCAGGCTCCTCTGTCCTTTGGCTTTCCCAGGGAAGAATCCTGGAGTGGGTTGTGGGGTTCCCATTTTCTACCCAGGGGATCTTCTCAGCTCAGGAATCCAACCCCCATTTCCTGCATCGGCAGGTGGATTCTTCACCACTGAGCCACCAGGGAAGCCGAAACAGTTGTGTAACTGCCCACGGAAAAGTAAAGCGTATCCACAGAAAACAACTCAAGGAGGCATAAATACTCAATTATACAGAATGATAATCAATACAAACAGTGCTCAGAAAAATTAAAAAAAAATTGTCTGAAATACTTAGGCCAGGCTTCGAAGAGAAGGTGATGTTTGTGATGAAATGAAGAAGTCCGAGAGTATCTTTTAAGGATCGAGATGTAAACAGGACAAGCTCAGTGGGAGTCACCACAAGCATCTTGCGGGAGGTGGAGGGGAGACCCGAAGAGGAGGGTTGTGCCATCAGACAGAGCGCTGGGAGCTGGCCTGCCACCTCTTAGAGCCCCTCCAAAAGGACCAGGGCTTCCTGATCACAGCACGGCTGTATCTGGATACGTTCATTTTCACATGGCTTCCAGCCAAATGTACAAAGCCCATCTCTTTTGATAGTTATAAGGAATAGAAACAAATGCACTGTTACAGCCTCAACCAATGATATCTAACTACACTTCTGCACACTTTAATACTTCATTTTAATGATTTAAAGTCAAACTGAATTACAAATAACCATATTTCTTTGGGGAAATAGAAATGATGGTAGGAAAATACAACAGAGTCAAAAGAACCGATGCTAAGATAAGGCATGTGAAAGGAGCTATTGTTAGTATTACACTGCCACACCACCTCTTCTAGGACAGGTCATCTTACACGCATGGTCAAGTGATGGCTGTCTCGCTTTCCCAGATGGTGATACAGGGACAGAGGAGATGACTGGCTCACTCACCATCACAGAGATCACAGCAAGATGCATGACCGCTAGAGACACCCTCTGCAGGGCTGTTCACTGAGCTGCTCAGCCCTGGAAGGCAGAATCAGACATGACCCATGCCTTGGGGAGCCAACAAAGTCAGGGTCAGCGCCTGATGGATGCCGTTGCAATAGAGACCCGTTACTGGATCCCCAAGGCCACATGCTGCACCTGGCACTGCGTGTTCTCTCCCAGCCTCACTGCCTCCCCAGACTCTGTGATGCCTTATCCCCAAAGACACAGGAGAAAGCGAGGATCACAGAGGTCATGTGTAAAGATGGGGAGCACAACAAAACAATAAGAATGCCGCAGTCTGTGTGGTTACTGTGTGCCCAGCACTGGGCAAAGCACAGAATCCCAGTAAAATCCTCAGAGGAATCTCATGAGATAGGTTCTGGGGCTGCTGCTGCTGCTGCTAAGTCGCTTCAGTCATGTCCGACTTTGTGAGATCACATAGATGGCAGCCCACCAGGCTCTGCCATCCTTGGGATTCTCCAGGCAAGAACACTGGAGTGGGTTGCCATTTCCTTCTCCAGTGCATGAAAGTGAAAAGTGAAAGTGAAGTTGCTCAGTCGTGTCCGACTCTGTGTGACCCCNCAGGCTCTGCCATCCTTGGGATTCTCCAGGCAAGAACACTGGAGTGGGTTGCCATTTCCTTCTCCAGTGCATGAAAGTGAAAAGTGAAAGTGAAGTTGCTCAGTCGTGTCCGACTCTGCGACTCCATGGACTGCAGCCCACCAGGCTCCTCTGTCTATGGGATTTTCCAGGCAAGAGTGCCAGAGTGGGGTGCCATTGCCTTCTCCAGAGACAGGCTCTATTATCCCCATTTTACAGATGAGAAACTGAAGTTCAGTTAACAGGTTGTCAGAAATCATTGGTAAGAAGTTGGAAAAACTTGGTTTGAATCAAGTTTCATTTCTCATCAGGGCTCTTCAGTTCAGTTCAGTTTTCAGTCACTCAGTCATGTCAGACTCTTTGCGACCGCATCAACTGCAGCACGCCAGGCCTCCCTGTCCATCACCAACTCCTGGAGTCCACCAAGAGTGGACTCACCAAAGCCATTTCCATCGAGTCGGTGAGGCCATCCAACCACCTCACCCTCTGTTGTCCCCTTCTCCTGCCCTCAATCTTTCCCAGAATCAGGGTCTTTTCCAATGAGTCAGTTCTTTGCATGAGGAGGCCAAAGTATTGGAGTTTCATCTTCAGCATCAGTCCTTCCAATGAACTCCCAGGACTGATCTCCTTCAGGATGGACTTGTTGGATCTCCTTGCAGTCCAAGGGACTCTCAAGAGTCTTCTCCAACATTGCCGTTCAAAAGCATCCATTCTTTGTCACTGTATAAAACTGGAGGGTAGCCAGGAAAATAAGGTGGGGGAAGTCAGAGGGAGTGGGAGCTGGGCAGGGAAGGCTTCCTTGGCAGAGATGGTCCCTCAGTTGAATTTTCATGCACCAGCAGGATTCAGGCAAATAAAGCGGAAAGGCACCGCAGGCCCAGAGGCATGGAACAGTGTGACAGCTTTCAGGAACAAGTGCTTCAGTCTTGCTGGAGGAGAGGCGGGATATACAGGGTATAGGAACAGGGCTGAGTGGGGCTGACAGGCAGATGGGGGCCAGATCATCAGAACCCTGCTGTGGATTTCTGCATTAAAGAAAGTCAACCTGGCAGCAAGAGAGAGCCGTGGGAACATTTTAGAATTGTTGCGGCAGGATCAGGTCTATGTTTGGGACAGACACGCATGCAGCACTGGGGAGATGGACCATCTGAAAGAAGTGAGAGAGGGGAGGAGAAAGATCACACTGGGAGCAGGGAGGCCACATTCATACACGCTAAAAACAAGGGTGATGCCCAAAGCAGAAATTTCCACAAGGAGCTTGATGTGTTCCTCTGAGATGACTCTAGGCTGTGTTGTTTATTTATAGTTTTAACTCACTGCGTGTTAGAAAACATATGCAATTATGATAAGTGTGTGTGTGTGGTGTGTGTGTGTGTGTGTGCATGTATATGTGCTCAATTGCTTCAGATGTGTCTATAGCCACATGGACTGTAGCCCACCAGGCTCCTCTGTCTGTCCATAAACTTCTACAGCAAGAATACTGAAGTGGGTTGCCATTTCCTTCTTCAGGGGATCTTCCTGACCCAGGGACTGAATCCATATCTCCGGTGTTTTCTGCATTGCAGGTAGACCAGGAAAGCCTCATATGCAATTATACTACAATTGTAATTTCATAGATATTATTAAGATTAGGCTAAAAGAAGAGAGCTGATTTAAAGAAAAATATAATACAGAATAAAAATAAAAGTATGTAAATATTAAAATATGAAAAATAAAATAATGTATAACTGCTATATAGTATATAAACATATTTTATGAAAAGTTTGGGAAACAGAACCAAGGTCCTTGAGAATGTGACCAGGAAGGAGACGTAATGAAAAGACACTGGGGTGGAAATGCCTGTAGGACCCGTTGACTCTACTGGGGACAAGGGTTAGGGAGGGGAGCTGAGTGGAGGAAAGAGTGAGGATCCTCAGTGGGGCCCTAGGCGGACGACCATTCTGAGGACAGCAGGCAGGAGAGCGCAAGGCAGAGGCCTGGGAATGGTAAGGGCTGCAGGGGCTTCCAACGGGAGCTGTCCAGCAGGCAGCTGAAAATGGAGATGACGGACAGGAAATATAATTTGAATCACCAGGGAACAGGGAAACACATACTTAGTACATTATACATGCAGCCAGAATTCCAGACCTAAAGGAAAAAGGCAAGATTCTGTATTGCTTCCCAAGTCACGCACACATGACTTTTGTGTGTGCGTGCATGATAGAATGTAGAGTTAAAATGCTTTTTAAAAAAATCTGAAACACATGAGCCTCTCTTCTTGATGGAGACCAGCCCCACCAAGAGGATGAGGAAAATGTAAACCACCCCACACCTAGCTTTGCAGAGACTAATTTACAGGGCACTGAGGTCTGCCAGGAATGTAGGAGACCTGGATTCCATCCTTGGGTTGGGAAGCTTCCCCTGGAGAAGGAAATGGCAACCCACTCCAGTATTCTTGCCTGGAAAAATCCCATGGATGGAGGAGCCTGGCAGGCTACACAGTCCATAGGGGCCACAAAGAGTAGGACACGACTGAGCAACTTTACTTTAAGGGTCAGACATGTCCAGTGTCTCACCAGTGGTCACCAGAAAGGACTCTGAGTTGCGAAGCTAATGCTCAGACTCCCCGTGAAAGTAGTTCCTCCCACAACCATTCTATTCAGCTAAGATGGCATAACTCTAATTCCCCCAGACCATTCCCCTCCATCCCAGAGTGTAGATCCTGCAGGCAGCCCAAGGGCTTGGACCACAGCGGGGACCTCACTCCTGCAGAAATCTGCATTTCCCAGGTGCGCTACCTGCACTTCGGCTCATCTAGACGCTATCACACTGAGTGAAGGGAGTTAGAAAGACACAAGACTGCATATCAATCCATATACGTGGAATCTAGAAAAAATGGTGCTGATGGGCCTACTGGCAAAGCAGAAATAGAGACGCAAACAGAGAACAACTGTGTGGACATCGAGGGGGAAAGGGGGAGGTGGGATGCATCAGGAGACTGAGAATGGCATATACACACTATTATATATAAAGCAGATCATTGATTACAGCCTACTGTATAGCACAGGAAAATCTGCTCAGTGCGCTGTGGTGACCTAAATGCGAGGGGAATCCAGAAAGGAGCAGATGTACAATATGTATAGGTGATTCGCTTTGCTGTACAGTAGAAACTAACACAACTAAAGCAACTATATGCCAACAAAAATTGCAAATCAACAATTTTTTGAAAGCAGGCTAAAACTGGAACAAGGAGCAAAGCAAGCTACGAGGCAGCGGCAGAGAGAAACACACCTGTGCATGTTTCTCTCTGCCTCTGTGACCAGCCTGGGCCCTGACTCCATGGTCAGCAAACTTTCTTCTGTAAAGTAAACATTTTTGGCTTTGCAGCCAAATAGTCTGCTCGTACTCAGCTCTGCTGGTAGCGCAAGCTGTAGTGCAGAAGCAGCTGTATATGGCATGCAAACGAATGTGTGCTAATACAACTCTCTTTATACAAACAGGCAGGCCGGATTTACCCACGAGGCCAAATTTGGCCCATGGGCTCTAGTTTGCCAACCTCCTGCCCCTGTCTTCTCTGCCCAATCACTCTCTTATCAGAACTTGTTTAACTTCCTTGAAATATTACCCATTATTATCCAATCCCTTTCCTACATTGAGAACCTCCAAGACTCTAGGTTCTGCTTCCCTGCTCGGTCTATGATATTTGCTTAATAATAGCAATGATGGAAGAGTAGTAGTAAAAGGGTTAACATTTACTGAATGTGTCATATTATACTAGGTTTTTCATAAACACTGTCTCACTGAATCATCAAAACAGTCTAGTAAGATAGGTGTAATTCTCATCTCCATTTTACAAATAAAGAAATGAGTCTGCCAGAAGTCAGATTTCCTTCTCATGGTCACCCAGGGTGAGGCTGAGTTCTGATTCCAATCTGAGTTCTGACTCTAATCTGTCCAGACCCAAAGCCAGGGGTGACCACCACCCGGGGGCTGCTTCTCCGTGGACCACGTGGCTGTCCAGATAAACGGGGCCGACATGGCCCCTCCTTACCTCCACTGTCCTCTGGGGGGAAGGGCACGCCTTCTGTTGCCCCCAGCCTCTGCTGGGCAGTGGCTGGCTCTGCCAGACAGCTGGGTCATATCTAGGTGCTGGCTTGTCTACACTACACAAAGCTTTAACACTCAGCATAAACACAAGCACAAGCGTCCGATATGATGCATGCATTTTCCATGACTGGAAAATATTCTATCTATGTCTCCGTCTCCTCCTTCCAACAACAGTGATGCACCCAAGGGTACAGAGAGCGGCACGGATTCTCAACCCAGCCCGCAGGTTCAGAGTCAGCTAGGGAATCCCGATGTGGTTGGAAATCTCAGAGCACAGCATGTGTTCCCCCAGAATATTCCCCAGTGCAAACAAGGCTGGAGGAGCTGAGAGGGGTGCTTATGTAAACACACCCAGCAGGGACCTCAGAGACTGCTGGGTAGGCAGGGCTGCTCCTCAAAGGAAGGATTCAAAGGGCAAATTTAAAGCAAAGTCAATGAGACGATTTGGAAATTCCCCTGTTCTTATCTTCTTGGCAAAGAGGACCAGATTTGTAGCATTTTTGTCATTTTCCCCACTGTGTTTAAGAAAAAAGGGTGAAAGTCATCAATTTTTTTGATCCCATTATAACTATACAGGTTATCAGCATACCAAAAGAGGAGAAAGGAAAAGAAAGCCAATTAACAACAGTTCATCTTCAGCCTGGAAGTGCAGGTAGAACACGCAGTACAGGGGCAGCTGAGCTCGTCACCTCCACCCCACCAGCCACCCGACCTGATCCTGTTCATCTCTGTTGAATCTGGTTCCCCTATGGCAATATGCCACAGTTCAGATCTTGAAGACGAGCCTTCATCCCACCCTCCACCACATCAGTCATCTCACTGTGATGCCATGTGCCCATGTACAACAGTGCAGAGAAGGCCTCTTGTTTCTAGGCAAACGCTGCAGAAAAAATGCTCGCCACTGAATGTGCTCCACGGTCTTTGCCCAAGATGTTCTGACACGGGCGTGAGGGACAAAGTCCTAAACACACATCCACTCTCCTTCTGTGGCCAGTTGTATAAAACTGCAATAAGACACACTTGATGGATTCACGATTTCAGAATAGCTGCCACAGAAGCAATCTGTGCACAGTCTCAGACTAAGCGAGGCAGTGAACGTGAAGCAAGGGGGCTGGACCTGCATCACCAATGCACAGAGCACCCAAGGGACACACTTTGAGGCGGGAGGCAGAACACGGCCCAAACGTAGTAACTGAAAAGTAGGTACGTTGTCAAAAAGGATAAAAAACAATCGTGTAAAACAGATACCCTGAAAACAAACAAGAATACAGAAGATTAAAAAAAAAAAACCAAGAATACAGAAGATAAAGCTTAAAAAAATGATATTTTAAAAAACCCACAAGAGCTAATGAATTCCAAATCAAGGATATTTTGAAAAATAGTTTTCAGCCTTAATACGGTACTGTTGCCTCCCCCCACCACAAACAAATTAGAGATTTCTCTTTATATCACTATTGCTTAATTTTTGAGTCTGCCCAATGCAT
Source organism: Raphicerus campestris (assembly GCA_006410735.1). Taxonomy (NCBI): domain Eukaryota; kingdom Metazoa; phylum Chordata; class Mammalia; order Artiodactyla; family Bovidae; genus Raphicerus; species Raphicerus campestris. The sequence continues at coordinate 214,724 of SJYW01002691.1, forward strand.
TTTCATTAAGTATCCTCTTTGACACAGACAAATGAGAACAAAGAGTGAAGATTCTTGACTAAGATACTAGTGGGAAAGAAGTAAAATTATTTTCAAAATAATTTTCAACAATAACATCAAAATTTACATTACCCACAAGTTTAAGCTGTAAGCTGAAGCTTTAAATGAATCACACATTTAACTAAATAAACATATCTTAAGCTATTTTTGCTTCAAAGGACAGATAGCAATTCATGCTCTTTGATATAAAAACTTTTTCAAAATGTGGGGGGATTTACCAATATGAAAACTGACCTAAGGCAAATTCCTAGAAGCCAAGACTTTCATCTTAAAATTTCATAGTTAAATCCAAATAAATGAAATTAAGTGTTCAGTCAACAACTTTGCTCGAGTATATGGCTAGAAGCACCAGATAGACCTTTGAAAACACATGAGGTACTATTATACATCTCACAGCCATCACTTTTATATCATTTTATATGCATCCAATTTCCATAAATATTCAGCCCAATTATTGTTTTTCAATATTTTGAGTAGTCTGTGACCTTAAAAATAAATCTAGTACTAGGATATAACTTCCCTTGATCACTCATCAAAACTTTAAGCAGTTTAAGGATTAGCACTGTGTATTTTTAACCCGCTTGACAGCAGACACTGTCCTCAGAAAAGCACTACTCAGGACCATGAGACCATAGCACACTGCTTAATGCCTCCTCCCCAAACTCAGTGTCAGAGGCAAAACCAACAGATATATATTGCAGACAATTTCCGTGGAAGACCAAAGGTTTCTGATAGAAGACCACCTCAGTGGATAAGACCAGTAAGGGCTGTACACCCACATTTCAACAGTCAGATTATTTTGTAAAAACCTCATCTTAATACCTTCTGGATAACCACTATGGATAAATATATAACTAGGTAACAATGCTCAGTCAAGCAAGCACGTGGCAAGTTACAGATGTAAAACACAGGCTGTTACAGTTCCTTGACACAGTTCAGTTTAAAGTATATAATGTCTAAATTCCCATGTGTTTCATAAACTCAAAAAGCAAAGAAGAAAACTCACCCAATACTATACGACACACGTTACTAACTCATTGTTCACAAAGAGAGATAGGCACAATACAGACACAAATCATGGTCATTGGAAATGAAACAGAAGAGGAGATACAAGCCATCTGATTAAAGTAAACCCAATCACTGAACAAGTATTTTGAGATATTACTTGTCATACTGACACACAAAATTCTTCTCAATTCTTTCCAACCAATGTACTCCAAGCACGATGGTTGAGGGTAGTGGCATGCTAAACAAAATTTAACAGAGATAAACCTAATCCAGAAAAAAGATTTAAATATATCATAAACCTTCAAATGAATATAGACAGAAATGCCATCAATTATAATCCTTTCTACATATGCCTTTGGTTGTTTTTACCTCTTATCCTTTCAGCAGGGATTTCGTATCAGAATTTTCCATTACAAATTATTCCCTTTGCTTACTTTTCAGGGTGCTGTACTTAACTCTTTAAGTCACCAGGGTCCTAATTAGATGGAGATGCCATCAAGCTGTGACCTGGGCTCCTGAAGGAGTTAATGTAGCTCACAAAGAACCTTGCTTCCAGTGAGAAGGCAAACCTATGGTAGGTTTACAGGCAAAAGAGCTATTTTTGTAAAAATGGTGAACCTAACATCAGAGTACTCTACCACTAGTTTACTGATCTGAAACCTGACAACCAAAACGTACACTTACTTCCTCAGATGGCCAACCTGCCCACAGGGAGAATCGGAACTAATTCAGTTTAAAAAAATGTTGGCTGTCCTCAATGGAGAGCAAAGCTTTTGTTAAAAAAAGCACACACACACAGCTATTCGACTTTAAGTGTTAATAAACTACTGAACACTGTTTTGAATGCACACTTTTTTTTTTTCTGTTCCCTCCTGTAAGACTTGTAAAAGAAGAAAAAATATAACCACTATTTCCCAAAGCCCATGGAGGCTGTGCTCCAATTCCTCCCCTTCCACCCCGACACCCCAAAGCAGCTAACGGCGACCAGCAGGGACACCTGAACAGCCTTCAGCACACAGCAGGCAGCGTTTTAAGTGCCACGTATATGCGTGTACAGTTACACACACAGGCACACTCAACTCTCACAACAACCCGACGAGAGAAGTACTCTACAGTCCCCATTTCACAGACAAGGGCAGCGAGGCGCACGCAGAGAGGCCACGGAGCGTGCCCAGGGTCACTGCTAACCAGCGGCAGAGCTGGGTGCAAGCCCAAGGGACTGGCTGTGGAGTCGGCGCACAAAGCCATAGGACGATGCTGCAAAACACAGTCAGCAGCTCAAAGGAGAGTATGATGCTTTGCTCAGCAGGGAAGTTTGCAGAGAACAATTCCAGAAATTATGGTTTTCATAGCTTCCTAGAATAACAGAGATTGGGAGCATCTGTGGACAAAGTTATCTTCCAATACTGCTTTGCATCGTTTCTATACAAACTCTTACTATCAAGCACAACTACCCTTTGACAAACTTGGTTAGCCAAGATTTAGAAACCAAAATCAAGGAGAAAGAAGAAGCTATAAGAGACTCCAGGGAGGCACATTTCCAGATTCACAAAGTAGGACAGTACTCAAAATATGAACCAGTAAAGTGAACACAGACACTCCAGAAAACAATTATATCAGTTATTTAACGAAGTGGTTTGTAAGTGCTTTCAGAATCAACAAACTGATATAAACTTTTGGGAGGATAATTTGACAAATTCTCAATTATCTTAAATAATATCCTTTAAGTAATTACTGCCTTGGAAATCATTAGACATCCTTATATAAATTCATCTGCAAAGTATTTATTATATAAATATTTTAAATAAGTTCTTTAAAATTTTTCTTTCTAATTTTTCTTAAGTGTCCAAAAATAAGGGAAAGGATTAAACTGAATATACCATATGATGCAAAAAAACTGGAATGGTCAATGGCATATGAATAGAAAATTACATGAAAAGATCATTAAATTTCTTTATTCTGATATATAGCAAATATCAGGTCCATGTACTTCATATAAACACATTCTATCATAATAATACTTGTCTCTGGGTAGTGAGATTAAACTAGCATTCTTTTCACATTATCCATGTTTTATAGATTTGCTAACATAAATATTTATTAATTTTATCATCGGAGAGAAAATAAAAATTTTTAAGAGAAAAGGCATTTGGTCATAAAGCCTAATATATTTTCATTCTTAAAATGACAAGCCCATGAGTCTTGTTTCCTTCTTGGATATCATGAATAGACTGGCTGATCATGAGCACAGAATACATGGGTTTCAGCACAGAATCTGACAGTCCTCATGACATTCTTGTTGAGAAACGCAGGCTGCCCTATAATCAGGGCCCACAGAGTTGTTATGACATGAAAGGCTGAACCAAATACCATGGATGAGCAGATGGTGAACTGCAGAGAAGGTCCTACTTCTCAGCTCTGACTATGGCTCACTCATGCCTTGCTCATGCGTTTCTCAGGTTCAAAGTCTCATCTAGGGAGAAGCTACGAACAGGGGTGAGTGTGGGCAAACGGTGTAACAGCCACTAATATTGACTATGTTTCTGGAACAGAATTTAGCACTGATTTGAGTTTTGCCAATACCATAACCAGTCCATACACGGCATTTTCCATATCTAAATAAAGCGTGTGTCAAACAAACATCACAATTACCATTCAAAGAATTCTGACAGGCTGAAACACTCATCTGAAACCAAGATGCTATTTAACAGACTCAATAAATGCAAAGCCATACATTCAATTCAGTAACAATTTTACAAGTGTACTTGGCAACAGTTTGTGTGAAGCAAAGACCATTTAGAGGCAATAACAGTCAGTACAATGAAGCATTTTTGACAAAGAGAGGTAACAAGTTCACTGGCAGATGTCACCTGAAAGTACTGAGTACATTTCTGACCTTCTTATTCAAAGAGGGAATTCAACAAAACAGAGGCAAGTCCAGAAGGATAGGATCAGGGACATCCTAAGTGCGATCAGAAATATTCAAAGGAACTGCTACTGTTTAAATAGGAGGCGTTTGAAAGGACCTAACCAACATTGAAATGTTTGTTCTGTAATTCTTTGCCGGAGGATTGACTTGTCCCATTATACTGGAAACTGCAGTCTGGTGTCTGTTTCTACTGTTCTGCTGAAATTGTTCATCAAGGTCAGCGATGACTTCAACTTGACGAATCCAAAAGGCTCCTCTTTACCCGACATTAACAGACTTCACAGCGTTCAGTACACAGCACTGTGCCCACCTTCCAACATTCCCATCTCCACCTCAAGGACAAGTCATTCTTATTCCTTTTCTTTAGTTCCTCCTTCACACAACCTCTAGATGTCAGACGCTGATCCACTCTGCACCTTCTTCTTTCATCTCTTTTCTCTCAGTGATTTTATCTATTCCTATGGGTTTAAATCGCCTCTATGCTGATTACTTGCTAACTTAAATTTCTAGTCCAGACTTTTCCTCTGAATTCAAGATTCTCTTGTATAATCAGAAGCACTTCCATCAGAAGCAACCCTGACTCCACATCCTACCCTTCACTGTGAGTCCCCTGCCTTCAGCATCACACACTCAGATGCTCCAACCAGAACCCTGGGGATCATCTTTGCGTCATCCCTTGCCCTCACCTGTCACAGCCAATCACTAAGTACACTCTTCCTCCAACTTGGGTCTCAAACCAGCCACTTCCCCTCATTTCCACTGCTGTTGTCCAAGCCAAGTGAGCATCATCTCTACAATGTGAGTTGCCAAGAGTCTAATGGTCTCCAGACCAATCTCCTCAGAGCTTCCCCACCGCACGCCACCAAACAAAACATCTGCTTAAACAATAAGCTGGATTGTGACTCGTCTTTGCGTCAATGATGGTCTCATGCACTTTGAAGAAGGTATCACAAAGTCTTAATATGGGCTCAGGACCCTTCAGTATAACAACCCTCACACCACCCAGTACCACTGTCCCCTTGCTGGGGCTACACTGATTTGCTCTCAGTTGTGTAAGTGCAAGAAATCCCTTTGAAAAGGTTTTTCCTCCAGGCTCTGCCAGTAACTGATAACTTCCTTTCCGTTACATCTTGGTTTAAAAGTCATTTCCCTGGCGAATACTCCCATAATCCCCCTGTCTGGTGACAGCAGTCTGCCCCTAATGATTTTCTACCACAGTTCCTTTTATGGGGACTTTATGGCACAACTTATCACAGCTTCTAAGGATGCTCTTCCTTAAGTTTTGTCTCTCTCCTTAGCCCGCCTGCATGGAATATCNACAGCAGTCTGCCCCTAATGATTTTCTACCACAGTTCCTTTTATGGGGACTTTATGGCACAACTTATCACAGCTTCTAAGGATGCTCTTCCTTAAGTTTTGTCTCTCTCCTTAGCCCGCCTGCATGGAATGTCAGTTCCAGGAGAGAAGGAACCTGATTGTCTTATTCCTCACTGTATTAGCAGAGCTCAACAACTACTAAATGCTGAATATGGGAAGACTTCACCCCAACATAAGGAAAACCTTCCTAAAAGTAGGAGCTGTCTGGCAATGGGCCAGCCTGTGCAGACAAACTGACCGTCATGGTGAGGGGGTTTGGGCAGAAATGGAGTGGCTACTTCTATCTGAGATGGCATGCTGGCCGGGATCCTGGGCGAGATAACATTTCAGGTCTTTCCAGTTCTAAAAAGAGAATTCTAAAGGAGTTTAGGGTTAAAAACATACTCCCCAAGTAGCAAACATCATATTATTTTCTAATGAGCAGAAATTCTCTCTAAAATAGCCTCATGAAACCACTTTATATCCTGACCAAAAGTAACTCCCTGAGGTTGAATCAGTGCGGGCTTCCTCCATCCACCCTGCCAGACGTGGTTTGGGATGATGACAGCCCACAGTGGCCCTCTTACCGAGCTGAGCAAAAACATGGCCCAGAAACGACTTGGCAGAGCAAGAGAATCCGCTGCGGTAAACCTAAAGTCCCAGTCTTCATTCATTTGTGATGCTGCTCTGTAAACACAGCAGGATTGCTTTGTTTAGTGTCACACCCATTAATAATGCAGAGATCTTTACACAGGCAGGTGGAGGAAATTAGTCCTGAGTGATTTCGTTACTACAGGGTATATGTGAAGTCAAAGGGGCTCAAGAGTCTCATTACATCTGAGGCAGGAGCTGACGGCAGTACAGACAGAGGTCATGGAGCTGCCCACCACACCACAAAGCAATATAAGCAAGGTGCCCACCTCACGGCCTTTCAGTCTTACAAAGACTTAATGTTTCTCTACCTTGTAGATATGGGAGAGATCTAAGGACAACTTGAAGACCATTCCTTCTACTCTCTCACCTTCTTTCATCTCCAAAGTTTAAGTTAAAAAAACCCCCAAATTTGGCAAATATTTGCTTCTGATGGTAACTTTACAAGGATTGGCCAGTTTGCCAGCAGATTCAATAATGTACCACTAGACACTGCAAAATGTTGCAGATAACCCTATGAGACCATGAGCTTTGTCCTTAAGGAATTTTTCACAAAAAATATTTTTCAAGAAAGTAGTAAACTTTGCAAAGCCAAAGTTATTTAAAATTCCTTTTTACAACATTCGATGTAAACAATGTTGTGGGGAAATAATGTGTGGGGAAGCAGAGAATGAAAACTCTGAAGATCTTTCTAAAGGATTGGTGGGCAGTACCTTTCGATTTACAATACAAACTCCCTTCTATTCAACAATCTGTCTGCTGGATATTTATCACATGTGCATTCTCTAATTAGCAGATTAAAATAAGCATGTATGCTTTACTATAGCTTATAACAGCAAAGCCTAGAAAACGCCAAGGGCCTGTCAGTAAGGCACAGTGCAACCATACAATGGGGTAATAAACAGCGGAAAAAGGATGAGACAGGCCTCCACGTGCTGATGAAGAAAACCAAAATATATCAGCAATGAAAGCAGAGCATGTGTGTCTCTGTTGGTGTTGAGTTGCTAAGTGGTGGCCAACTCTTTGGCAACTCCATGGACTTATAGCCTGCCAGGCTCCTCTGTCCAGGCAAGAATACTGGACTGGATTGCCATTTCCTTCTCCAGGGGATCCTTCTGACCCAGCGATCAAATCCGAGTCTCCTGTATTGCCAGGTGGGTTCTTTGCTGCTGAGTCACCAAGGGAAGCCCTGTACGTGTCTCTCAATACAATTAAATATTCATTTTTTTAAATTTTGGAGAAATGCATGAGGAATTTAAAAGTGGTTGTTTATGAAAAACAGGACTGAGAATGTGACGATCATATTTATTTTAAGCTCTTCTGTACCAGTTATTTTTACTATGTATATTTGTTTACTATTATTTTATTCATAATAATAGCAACTATATGCAGCATTTTCTGTATGGTCTGGAAGCATCTAGTTGCTCTCTGCAGGAATTCGAAAGCAAGCATCCTTCCCCTGCCACCTCCATAGGGGAGCCACAGTCTACTCAGTGGAGACTTAACCATCCCTCCCCAACCAGTCCAGGAGCCTTCAGAGGTTGTTAAAGTTCCTGTTCTCAGTCACTCCTTCCTCCTTTGTGTGGCCTACGTGCACGAGTATAAAGAAATTTTAATTTTTGCCCTTCCAGTTTTAGATCTATAGCATCCATCTCTGAAAAGCTAACTTGAAGAAGAATGCATACTCTACTGCAAAAGATACCAAAGAAATATCCATCTTTCCTCTAGTCCTCTTTATTATATAACTATATGACCAAAACAAAATCGAGCAAACAAAACTATTTTCAACTTTAAAGTATAGTACACTCCATTCTGCCACATCTCATAAGAACCCGAAAGATCATCCAATATGCTTTCTTCCCAATCAAAAATACTAAATAGCTCTTTCAACTAAAATTCCTTTCACAAGAGAAACTCAACTACACTAAAGTTGAAATGATAAAGTGAAATCTACATTCAACTTATTTGATATTAAAGATCTTAAAGGGTATTTGAGCATTGTTTTGTTCTTATTCCATCAAAGTAATAATTCCAAACCCACAGAAGAAGGGCAAGAAAAAGAAAAGGCACAGGAAATCATGCCTCTGTCTTCTCTATTATTTGGTCTTGTACTTGAGATGAGGAAGCTACTTATTTATATCAAGTTACCTTTCCAAAGTGTATAAAACAATCTCCACAGTACTTTTTGTTAGAAGATTACAACAAAAGGCATTTGCTAAAATTTATTTTACATATCAATTCATATTTTTTTTAATTTTGCTGCTGAATATAGGAAAGCCAAATATCTATTTGAGAAAATCTAACATCTAGTCAGCTGAAAATGTGCCCCACTAAACCTGATTTTATATAAGCATTCTGACCCACCCACTCCCAAAGAATGACTTCATTTTTGTTTGCGGCCGGGGTGTAAAAGTAATTAGTGAAATGAGCAAGCTATAGCCTGGTGCATTGAGCTGTCTGTGGTACTGAAAAATGACAACAAAGCTGAAATGTACTGAGCTAAGCCCTTACAAAGCCTCCCTATCACACTATTTTAATTCAACCACTTCCATCCATGACTCACCTGAAGCATCTAATTTTGACAGACTGTGGATAAACATTTTATAAAAGGTCACACTGACTTGCTTTCCAAGGTTCTTCGTGGAAATGTCAGGGCCTACCCAAGCTTTGCAAAAGAAGTTCTAGTGGACAGCCAGACAGAACATTGGCTATAACACTGTTTTTTTCTGAATGCAGTGAGAAATCCTACCATGCACCAAAAACCCATACTAGCTAGCTCTCACTACCCAATCAACATACCGCTGTGCTAACAAAAAGACAAAGTGTCACATAAGACTGAATGCTATGTCCAAGAACAAGCTTTGAATGGTGGCATGACCCCTACAGTGAGCTCTTTAACTCAAAGCTAATCAATATACTTGGAATTCTTAATAATAAACTGAGAAGTACCTATTTGCTTAAAATTTATGAAAGAAGTACATCTATACCAATGACATCAGTAAGTTAAAAAGGGCACACTTCATCACTTTCCACACATGGATACATTAGCCTGTGCACTTGTCTTCACTGTGTTTCAGAGTGAAGTATTTCAGAAGCAATCACTGACTCTACCCTCTGGTTGAAATAGAACACGCTTTTGTGGTTCTTGATTTTTAGCTCAGGGTCTCCATATTTATTTGGTCCTTTTCCATTTTATATTAAAAAAAAAAATACACCTCAGATAAAATTTGTAACTTTACCTGTACAAAGGGAGGAAAAAAAATCTCTCAAGATTAAACAGTAATAGCTACATCCAAAACAACTAAATGATATCACCCGAGCATCTAACTGGAAGTTATCTTAAGTGTGGTTGGTTTGGTAGAAACCATGCGTCACCAATTAAAAAAAAAATCTACCTTTTTGTGATGTTTATGCTGCCACAACAGTAAAGAGGGTCACTGTGCTTATAACTCTTAGGTGCAGCACTCATGTCTTCATTTTTAACACCTTCGCTATATACATAATCTAATCAATATATCTATGCATTTGTATAACAGAAATTTTCCTCAAAATTAGCCAGGAGTAGAATTCTTTCAAGTGTAAAATGATCTTTAAAAATATGGTTTCTTTTATTTGAATTACTTTAAGTTTCAACAGTGTTATCAAATATGATCAAAAAATTTTTATAACACCTAATTAACATCTGGCCAGTGTTTGGAGCTCTCAAACTCTTATATGTTATTTCAAAATAATTTCCCAATGATTCTTAAAAAATAAGTGCTTTCAGGAAGACAGTTTGTTCTTGATATTAATACCATCAGATGTTCTTCACCATGAGTGTCTGTTCAGCTGTATGTTTTTCAGAAGGAACAGGANAGCTCTCAAACTCTTATATGTTATTTCAAAATAATTTCCCAATGATTCTTAAAAAATAAGTGCTTTCAGGAAGACAGTTTGTTCTTGATATTAATACCATCAGAGTGTCTGTTCAGCTGTATGTTTTTCAGAAGGAACAGGAATAATCTGAAAGCTGATGTCTAACTAAAAAAACAAAAAAACAGCTAGGTCTCTTTCCAGTGTAGATTAAGTAAAACTGTACCAGTCTTAAAATATAAAAATTAAAATTAAGTTACTTGACTTTCATAAATACCTATGAAGATTTTAGAAAAATCTTTTAAGTTTAACCCAATTCAAATATCAAACTTTTGGATTTAGAGAGGAACCACAGACAGACATGTCATGTTTCAGGGCTACTGATAAGCAGTAGTAGAGAGCAGCAGAAAGCATGATGGGTGGGTACTAGGAGGAGAGGACAGTCAGGCTCTGCACTGTCTAGCTGTGGTATCTGGCAAGCAGGTCACCTCTTCTGATTACAGGTTTCTCATCTGGTAAACCAAGTCAAACGGCCATTAGACCCAGTTTGTTCCCCAGCCTTAAGCATTTTCCTTCGAGTCAAAATGAAAAGATACTCTTATGTTTAAGTTACATTTTAGTACTACTTTAAAATATTCAAAGAATCTCAAAAGCCTATGATCACTAGTGTTGAATTAAAGATGGACCTGTGTAAATTATTCAAATTTTAGAGTTCAAATGTGCTTGCCTTCTTTTGCCAGTGCAGTCTTATTACTTACCTCTAGATATTCTTACTCCTTCTAATTCTCCTTCTCTATTCTCAATCCTTCAATTTCACACTTTTCAAGTCTTTGCAAATTTGAAAGCATGCTTATGTAATTTTTCCATCCTCATGTGGGATCAAGTGTATCTTTATTTTGCCTGGGTAGTAGTTAAAATTGGTTTCTTCTACTGTTTTTGTGAATTACTAACTTAAAAATAATTTAACTTATAATTAACTAAATATAATTTAAATTTAATGGAAACTCCTAAAGGAAAGCACCCTAAATTCAAGAGTTTAATAGTTTGGCCAAATAAATAACAGCTAATCAAAAAAACCAGAAAGTATATATTAGTGTAAGTCGTAAACTGGAAAATCCCAATCTTTCTAATTTTTTGAAAACTCTAGTTATTTTATTAACTCACTTTAATATGCTATTGACTGAAAGCTACAGCAAAGTAAAAATCCAAAAGGTGACCCATGAATTTTAGATCAAATATTCTGAAATTGCCAGTTATTGGTCATATCTAACAACAGAGTTCCTGGCTGCATTTAGACAAACATTTTCCCAAGAAGTCCACTCACAAGGGCAGTGGCCTTTGCTCTTAAGTGACATTTTAAATAATAAATGCATCTAAAAATCTACCAAACTACCAGATATACAGAATTTGTATTCTAAATTCTCAACAGATTCTTTCTTCTTTCTCTAATGTTAGGGTAAAATATAGAAAAGGTTAGAATTCTCCTCTTACCTTATTAATGCACATTAGCAAGGACTATCTCAGTACTCTTTTCTTTTTTAAGCTACAGTTAGTATGGAAGGTGGTCCAGATAGGCACAATCTTCCCTAATGACCCATCCATCTTGTTAAATGTGTATTAAGGGAGAATACTCATCTACCCTACAGATTAAGGCTAGTGCTTAACTGGCCTTAAGGACAGCAAACGCAATGACAGTCATGAAGTGGACCTACCTAAAGAAGAGAGGTGGGGAATCTGAGGTTTAACAAATACATCCTGGAAACTACTGCATATTTACATGCTGCCTGTTTGTTTTGCTTTCAACTTCTTGAAAGAACAGGTCAGGTGCTAAGGTAAGAACACAGCATGTGTCTTCTGTAACCTCAGGCAAGGACAGGAGAGCTTGGAAAAGCCTCTGCTGCCTTGCACTTCCCCAGGTTGGGGTCATTCATAAACAGCAGAGCATAAGTTACCTGTATTTCTCTGGCGTGGTACACGATGATCAGACCGAGCAGGATGATCGTGGAGAGACTGATAAGGCATTTCAGAGCTAAGGAATACAGCGACGCCTGCAACAAAGACAGAAGCACTTTAAAAAAAAAAAGAAAAAAAAGAACACTTTTAAGCCCTGGTTGGGGGAGGTGGGGGAGTCGGCCAATCCCCAGCAACTGGATCTGAGCTCCCAGGGGGAGGATGGAGGTAGGGGCACCTGTTTTGGCTTTGTGATCTGTCAGGAAAGTGAGGAGATCCAGGAAGGCCAAGCAGCAGCGGGGGCCACAACGACACGGACCCAAGTGCAGCTTGTGGCTCTCGAAATGAAATCCCTGAGGAAGATATCTTTGAGTTTAAGCCTTTGGGCTTGAAAGAGACCTCCTAAATCGTGAGCCTCAGGAGAGAAATAAAGCATACTTTCCCCCACAGAGTCCTGAAATCACTTCTTTAAAATACCCAAACAGGCGGGGCATTCACTCCCTCCAGAACTTTGGCTGCGCGCGGAAAAGCTTCCTCTCCAGACTAGGGTTAAGGGTGCGAGTCGGCATGGCACTTGCCCTCGCGGCGGACATCTCCGATCGTCAGGGACTCTCAGGCAGAGAGTCCCAACAGCGACCGCCCCAACCACCAGGCGTCCGGCTCTGCGGCCCGGGAACGGTGGGCAAAGGGCTCGAGCACCTACCTTGTCGTAGGCGCCCCACGACAGCTCGGTCTCGATGACCATAACCACGATGCCGAACATGCCAAAGATGAGCGCATAGTCGCTGAGCCGCTTGCGCTTCTCGAACAGGGCGCGCCGGTGGCCCAGCTTGTAGCCGATGTTCTGGTTCTTCTTTTTGCTGGACTTGGTGCCACCGCTGCTGCCATGCCCGCTGCCGCCGCCGCCGCCGCCACCGCCTCCTCCAGTGCTGCCGCCGCCGCCGGCTCCGTAGAGCGCCAGGTTATTGGAGTTGTTGTGCTCCGGCTTGGATACCACGATCTCCGGGGCTGAGGACGAAGCGGCGGCGGCCGCGGCAGCAGACGGGGAGGACGCGCCTCCGCCTCCTCCGACAGACACCGGGGGCTGTAGGGGCTGCGCCTCGGAGTCCATCTCGTGCAGGTTCCGGCGGGACGCGCTCAAGTTGCTGAGCGGCCGCATGACGCCCCCGTTGTACCTACAGCTGCTCATGGCTATTTCTGTGAAGGGGTTGCTCTCACGGCGCGCCTGGGGCTGGTGGTGCTGGTGGTGCGCCGGGTGCGGGTGGTGGTGGTAGTGCGAGAGCGGGGGCCCAGAGCCCAGGCTGCCGAGGCTGCCCGTGGGGCTGGCGGCGGGCTGCAGGCTGTGGCACTGGTGGTACTGGGAGGCGGACGCTGGCGGTTGCGCGTACTGCTGCCGGAGCGCACTGGCATGGCTGGACGGCGTCAGCTCGCTCACATTGAGCTGGCTGCCCCGGCGCGACGAGCAGCAGCAGCAGCACGACGAGCCCGACAGCGGCGAGGAAGTGCGGGTCCGGAAGGCGCCGCCGCCGGGCGAGGAGGTACGGAGCAGCAGGGACAGGTTATCCCCCGCCCCCGCCCCCGGGGCACCGGAGGAGGCGCAGCTGTTGCACCGGAGGCATGGGCTGCTGCCGCCGCTGCCCGGCTGCTGGTGCGCGAGGTGCGGGTGGTGGTGAGGGTGCGGGAGGGGCGCGAAGGGCGCGCACGGCTTGTCCTGGCTCTGCTGCTGCTGCTGGCAATGCAGGTGCGAGGAGCGCGACGGCGGCGGCGGCTGCTCCGAGAAGAAGCCGCGCTGGAACTGCAATGGGGTTTCCATGTCAGGGCTGTTAAAGCTGCAGGGAGACCAGGCGGTGGTGCACCCTGCGCAATGCGTTATGGTCGGGAGCGGAGACTCCTGCTGCTGGTGCGAGGAAGGGCCCATGCCGGCTCCGGTAGAATCCAGGCGGCGAGTCCGATTGGTCGGGCGCACCAAAACAATGGGCATGACATCACCTGCGGGGACCAAGACTGAGTTTGCGGCGCGAGGTTTAGGGGAGCATGTGTGTGTGAGAGAGAGATGGGGAGGGGGGAATCTGCAGGATGAAAACCCTAGGTGCTCAGGCTAGGACAGGGGGAGGGCGAGGGTTCCACTTGCTGATGATCGGGGACTACCCTTGAGCCCCACGAGGGCTGGGGAGTGCAGCGGGTTTGCAGTGAGAGGGGGGAAAAGGTAGGGACGTCCCTCCATCCCGCGCCACTGCCCCCCTAACTGTTGCCGGACGTACAGTCTCGGTCACTTGCCCGGGCACTGCAGCACGTCGGGCCACCCCAGCCAGGGAGTCTGGCGAGGGAACAGTGCGGAACCAGGGCCACTCCTTCACCAGCATGCACGCCTCTTAAGAGCTGCGGAACAGCCCCCTCGCCCCACGCTTACGTCTCCCTGATTGTCCTGCTGAGAGTGGGCTGCCAGCTCCCCGCCAAATAACTGTGGGGACACCCACTTTGGAGAGAAAAGGTTTGATGGCTAGCTGAGCCAGTGCAGCAGGGCTTGGTGAGAACCCCGGCGGCTGAGCCTCAGGTTGGCCGCGGCGAGATCCAAGCGGCCCTTGAGCCCTAATCTTCCCCGGCCGCTGGGCTTCGGCGCCTGGTAGTCGGGATAGGCTGCGCGGTGTTCTCGCCCTAGTGCGCTGCGGCGCAGCAAGGGTTAACCGCCTAGGCGCCTGGGCCGGGGAGGATGGGGGCGGGGCCGGAGGAGGGGATCCCCTCAGTCCTCGCGAGGAGCTGGATTGGGCTTCCCGGGTCCCCCTGGCGGGGGTGGAGGGCTTTCCCAGCTACAGCCGCTCACATTTGCGCCTTCTGCGGAACATGAGGGGCTGGCGCCCCCGGCCGCCGGGTCCTGGGTTACGCGCTCAGGCCCTCTGGCCACCCCAGTGGGTAGGTCCGTGGGCTTTTCCTGCCTTGGAGAGGACGCTTGCTTGAGGGTCTTGGGGGATGCTCAGCGACCGCCAGCCACCACCAGCTCGTCTGCTGTTCCTCTTCCTCCTCCCCACCTGCAGCACAGACACAAAGCAAAGGCGGATCACTGATGCGCAAACACCGAGCCTCTTCTGTGCCTGACTGCAGCGGCGGATGGAGAGGGGCCTGGCGCGGGCTGATTCACACCGTCAGTCAATTTCGCTGGCTGGGAAATTATTAATAATGAGAACTCGGGTTGCATAATTGTTGCTTGAGGACAGTACTGGAGTTTTGCTCCAGTTAGATATAATATTTGCTAATAAACCAATAAAAATTACGTTTTGTGTCTCACAAATTTCCTGTGATGTGCCTTCCTTTTAGGCGATATATTGCACAACACAAAGCGGCAAGGGAACCTTTCAAGGGTTCTTTGTTACTGCTCCATCTGAACGTGTTTGTCGTATTTCTTTGTAAATTGAGATCCCCATTTCCAGAAAATGGAATGAAATACACTGGCCAGTTGAATATTTACTTTTTAAATGGTAATTTTAAAGCATTATTTTTATGATGGACGTTATAAAAGTTAGACTGACCAAGAAATTAAAGTGAAAGCGGATCACCTTCATTAGGTAATTGAAATTCTCAGCTGGATCTAGTTTCTTGATATTCTACTCGGCAGCTGCCCTAAAGTTGCTTACAAGGTACCTGCTCCTAAGAGAGTGTATGTGTTTCAATGCTATGGAGTGAATAATTCATTTTAGGATATCCTTTGGACATGAGTTAAACAATTTTAAATTTTTTGTACATAGCAAGCAAACAAATCCAGAAGGGGAAAAAAAAAAGGAGAGGGTTGCTTTTAGTCCCAGAGAACATGCATTTCTCAGTAGTCTTGGTCAAGAATAGAGTTTGAATGGCTAAACGCTGGAGACAGCATTTTATTTTTATATTCTATTATGATTTTTGGCAATTAAATAACACATTTAGAATTATTAAGCTCATATAATCTTTGGGGTAGCTGAGTAGATCTGCATGAATTGTGTGGTGAGCATGACTTTTAAAAACAATTCTAACGAGTAGTTTGAAATTACAACAAAAGCTTCCAAATTAAAATTTTTTCACCTTCTGGTGTGAAGTAAAATTCAACTCAAGCACAAAATTAATAATACATTTATTTTCACTTTGTAATGAATTATATGACCTCATTCTAGTTGTTACACACACCTGATTAAGTGAAAAAGTTTGATTCATCCTTCCAAATCTAAATACATCAAATATATTTATCATGGTAAATTAATACTCATTAGCCTTTTGTAAATTTAAGTGAAAGACTACATCAATACCCTCTCCAAATATAATAATTGTTACCACACTAAACTGTTACAGATTTAGATATAAGGTTCTAAAGTTATTAAAATGTTTTAAAAATGACTGCCAAACAAAAGCAATATCTGCATCTTTTGTTGTCAAACTGACTTTCTCATATAGCAAATTCAAAGCTTCAAATAAGTTCTACAAACAGAATAACAGGGAAATAAATGTATACTTTGTCTAGTACAAGATTAGGTGCAGTCCCTTTAATCATGTGGAAACGAAGACTGTTGGGATTTAGGGAGGGTTGGGAGGAAAGGATGCACAAAGCAAGAAAGAAATGGAGATTTGGCGCATAACATGAGGAACATAAGAGCAACAAAACTCAGATGGCCAGTGCTTCCTCTTAGCCAGCACCTGCATAAGCTCATGAAATAGTATGAAACCCACTGTGACTGGAGAGAGACAAAAGTAAGAGTTGGTCAGATATTCATCATCTTTCTGTTTCAAGGAATCATCTATCACACACACTCAAAAAATGTTCTTGGTAATAGACACCTGCATTTGGAGAGTATGATCATCCGTTATTAGTATGATGATGAAAACTGACAAGATCTCACAGTAAGTTTCTGTTTTAGTCTGAATCCTCATAACATTATTGTTTAGGACATTTTACACTATTGGGTTATGACAGAGGCACATTTAAGGAGTTCTTTGTAAAATTAACAAAGCGATGTCAAGCTTGTATGTAAACATTTCATATAGTTTACCATCATTTTGCTATTTTTCTCCCTATATGGGATTATAGATGAACCATGTAAAGTTAAGTAGTTAGAACAACAAGGATAATATTATTTCCATAGACAGTACTTCACACAAATACTCATCTTTATTTGTGAGAGTGAGGAGGGAAAGAGAAAGGGTGGAAATAAAAAAAGGTTGAAAGCAAGGTCACAATACAAGGGCTTGCAACCTCCAATAATAAGCTCTTGGAAAGTTGCATTTGCTTCTCTTTCTGTTATTAAGATACGTAAATGCTGGAAATTTCTGTAGTTTAACACCAGAGGTCATACTCATCCACAAAATACATTTCAAATCCTATCATTTAAATGCCCTTTATTTTCTAGTGTCATGTTCTTATAAAAATTACCTTCTGGGTTAGAAAGATTGCTTTTTCTTATTTGTTGTATTTCAAGCTGGTGAGCAGACACATACATGTAACACTCCCAAAGCACTCCACAAACACTTAATAATGGTCTTAGAAGGATGATTTTCCCAGACCACGGGGGCTTGGGAAAAAGCTTCCAGTCGTTTGCACTTAATCCTTTACTTTATGCAGATTTATATTATGCCAACATTTTTCTTTTTTTTTTTTTTTAATTCTCTTTTTCACAGGAATTACGAGTCTATGCTATCTCTGTTTCTTATAAAAAGCAGGACTCTTGAATTTCGATGTTTCTGATCTATTTGGAAAGGCTGTCAGAACAGCTGATGCAGGCACCAGGGCATCTGTTTGTCACCTTGAGTGCTCTGAGAGATTCTTCGACCTACAAATTAACTGTTTTTCTGAGATTTTTCTGTCTTTTCCTGGGTAAGTAAATTATTTGATGGTACCAACCGCAGAAGTTGTAACAGGCCACAGCCTCTTTGAACTTAGTTTGCTTAGCATTTGATGCAAATAGGGACTTGGGAAAATATTAGAGTTGTTCTCTCAGCACAACAACAATTCTTTGTTTACTGACACATTTCATTAAAAAACACTTATTTTTAAACCACATATTGTTCTCAATTCTTAAGAAATGTACATTTGAAGAAAACAGTAAAATATCTTTATGTATTATATTCTTTATGCTCCCACATTATTATTAGAAAGTGTCAAGACTTGAATGAGCTTATTGATGATAGTCTTGTTCATTTTTAGTAATACCACTATTATTCAGGGATTAATTATACTGTTAGGACTTATTCATTAACATCTTAACATTTCCAAATTTGTTTTACCATCATCCTTGCTTCCTACCATGTCTCAGCTAATCACCATATCTATAAAAGTCTCAGTTGTGCAGCAAAAAAAAAAAAAGAGGAAGCTATACTAGTTTTGCTGGTATAATTGAATGATGTTACATAATTAAATAGGTGAACAGGTTGAAATTATTGCCTGTGATAAGCCTTTTAAAAATCATCTATGGATTATATAAACAGATGTACCTGGGCAACTAGAAACACATATTCGAGCTATGAAGTCATAAAAGAGACTTACTGAATAGCACATTCTAGTTTATAAAGTAGTTTCTCATGTGTTATTTTATTTTCATCTCTCAAGCACCCTTACCCCAAGGCAGGGCAGTTTTTATGATCACTTCTGCTTTACAGGTAAGGTAATCCTGAAATGTGGTGCCTGGTCTATACCCCAGGTCATGCAGTTACTAAGTAGCAAGAAAAAGGTAACCCTCAAGTACAGTCTTCTGAGTCTGTCTGGTGAGTCTGTTTAACACCCCTGTAGCCTTTCCTGCAGAGTAGAAGGATAACCTATTGACTCTATCTGCTCATACTGGCTGGCACCGCACTAAAAGTAAAGGAGCAGAGAGCAGTGGCTGGTCATTACCATTCACTGTCTGAATGACCTCAGGGACATGTCCTCCCTGGCTTGATTGGGATTCTGAGATTCTCAACTACTGTCATTTTGTTAACTTCATTTGATCGACAGAATAATTCATGAGGCTCTGATACAAAACTGGATAAAACTGCAGTGCTGTACGTACACAGGTCCAAGGTGCCCAATTAAAAAATATTAAAAAACACAGATCCTAGTCTCTTCCGATACAGTATTCTGCTGACTTTGCTGGCACCCTTGGCATTTCTCATTTTTGGCAACATTCACAGTAAAAACTGAAGGCCAATGAAGACTACTTATTCTCACTAACAGAGTCCATTTTGTCTTTTTACAAAATAAGGGAGAAGAAAGAGGCTCAAGCTCCTTGCCCTGTGACTTGGAGGAACTTGTCTGCACTCCTGCAGGGATCTAGCAGGACTGGCTCTCAGTTCTTCTGGGTATTTCTTGGCTCTTATAACTGAGAATATCACAGTTACAGAATACGCCAGTTCTGTTTGTTTCAGAGCTTAAAACTTCCCCAGGGTTCCAGCAACTTTCCTCAGGTGTTTTCATGCCATTGTTCTCTTCCATATATATTGGTCAAACTAATTTACCTTATGGTGTAAACAGCTGTAGCAGTTCTAGGTTTCATATACACAACCATGTTATTTAGAGGGAAGTGATCATTCCTGTCTCAATATTTCAAAAAACTCTGTTGACAAATGTACTGAACAAGCATAGTTCACAAGCCCAGTGCTGACCATAATTAAAGAATGGCTATCGGAGAAGGCAATGGCACCCCACTCCAGCACTCTTGCTTGGAAAATCCCATGGGCAGAGGAGCCTGGTAGGCTGCAGTCCATGGGGTCGCTAAGAGTCAGACACAACTGAGCGACTTCACTTTCACTTTTCACTTTCATGCATTGGAGAAGGAAATGGCAACCCACTCCAGTGTTCTTGCCTGGAGAATCCCAGGACGGGGGAGGCTGGTGGGCTGCCATCTATGGGGTTGCACAGAGTTGGACACGACTGAGGCGACTTAGCAGCAGCAGCAAAGGGAGGTATGATGGGAATGACTCATCAAACAGCAAATGCCAATAAAGAGATATAACTTATTTAAAAGAATAAAATGGAAGTTCTGGAGCTGAGAAATACAATAACCAAAATGAAGAATTCACTAGAGGGGCTCAACAGATTTGAGCTGACAAGGAAAAAAAAAGATTATCGAACTTAGGGACATCACAAGAAAATAAATATAACACTGATATTATTTATGAACACAGATACAAAATTCTCAACAAAATCCAATCAAATTGAATATCAGTTCAGTTCAGTTGCTCACTCATGTCTGATTTCTTGCAACCCAAGGATGGCAGCATGCCAGGCCTCCATGTCCCTCGTGATCTCCCGAAGTTTGTCCAAGTTCACGTCCATTGCATCGGTGATACCATCCAGCCATATCATCCTCTGACACCCTCGTCTCCTTCTGCCATCAATCTTTCCCAGCATTAGAGACTTTTTCCAGTGAGTCAGTTCTTTGCATCAGATGACCAAAATACTGGAGCTTTAGCTTCAGCATCAGTCCTTCCAATGAGTATACAGGGTTGATTTCCCTGAAGATTGACTGGTTTGATCTCCTTGCTGTCCGATGGACTTTCAGGAATCTTCTCCAGACCACAGTTCGAAGGCATCGATTCTTCATCATTCTGCCTTCTTTATGGTCCAGTTCTCACAACCATACGTGAGGGAAAACCATAGCCTTGAATATATGGACCTTTGTCAGCAGAGTAATGTCTCTGCTTTGCAACACATTGCCTAGGTTTGGCATAGCTTTCCTGCCAAGAAGCAATCGTCTTCTTATTTCAAGGCTGCAGTCACAATCTAGTGATTTTAGAGCCCATTAAGGGGAAAACTGCCACTTCCACCTTTTCCCCTTCTCTTTGCCATGAAGTATTGGGGCTGGATGCCCATGATCTTCTTTTTTTTTACTTTTAAACTGGTGCTTTCACTTTTCTCCTTCACCCGCATCAAGAGACTCTAGTTCCTCTACATTTTCTGCCATTGGGAGAAAATATTTGCAAGTCATAGATGTGAAAAGGGACTTGCACCCAAAATATTAAGAACTCTTTAAACTTGATAATGAAAAGACTAAATAACCCAAAGTCTTTGAATAGACATTTCTAAAAGAAGGTATAATAGTGACAAATAAGCACATGAAAATAAAAGCACAACATCATTAGCCATTAGGAAAATGTCAATCAAAACTATAATACCACTTCATAACCCCTGAGATGTCTTTAATCAGAAAGACAAGCAATAACATGTGTTGGAGAGGACATGGTGAAATTTGAACACTCATACATTGCTGGTGGGAATGTACAAGCAGCTTTGGAAAACACTGAGAAGTGCCTTAAAATATTAATTCTAAAACTAGCATATTATCCAGCAATTCTACTCCTAGGCACCTAGTCTAGAGAAATGAAAATATACATCTACACAAAAACTTGCACATAAATGTTTATAGCAGCATTATTTAAATAGCTAAAAACTGGAAAGAATTCAAACGTCTATCAGCTGGTAAGTGTATAAATAAAACATGGAATACTACTTATCAGTGAAAAGCAATGAAATAGTGATAAATGCTACAACAGGGAGGAACTTTGAAGAATGTGAAGGGAAGTCAGTCACAAAAGTCAACATGTATGATTCTATCCACTGGAAATGTCCAGGATAAGCAAATCTATAAACAAAAAGTTACATTAGTGGTTGTCTTATGCTGGGGGTAAGGAGGCAGCAGAAATGGGGATTCATTAATGAGTAAAGTGTTTCTTACTGATGAGATAAAAATATTTTAAGGTGGCACTAGTGATAAAGAATGTGCCTGTCAATCAATGCAGGAGCTGTAAGAGACTCGGGTTTGATCCTGAGTTGGGGAGTCCCCCTGGAGAAGGGCCCTAGAGAAGGGAATGGCAACCCTCTCTAGTACTCCTGCCTAGAGAATCCCGTGGAGGGATTCTCCTCCTCCCACGAAGGAGCCTGGTGGGCTACAGTCCATAACGTTACAAAGAATCAGACACGACTGAAGAGACTTGGCATGGCAGAGCATGGTAATAGTCACATAACACTGTGAATACACTAACAATCATTAATTTGTACACTTGGAATGGGTGACTTACATATTCCGTGAATTATATATCAAGAACTATGGACAGAGGTTCATGACATTGTGCAGGAGACAGGGATCAAGACCATCCCCATGGAAAAGAAATGCAAAGAAGCAAAATGGCTGTCTGGGGAGGCCTTACAAATAGCTGTGAAAAGAAGAGAGGTGAAAAGCAAAGGAAAAAAGGAAAGATATAAGCATCTGAATGCAGNCTTCCAAATGCAGTTGGGATTTGAACTCAGCACTCAATTATGAGTAAAAATCCTTATGAGAGTTTACTAACTTTTTTGTAGTCAAAAGGTACATATTGTAGAATAGATTATGATAAAGTTATAATTATGAGGGTGCCAAGTTCTGTATTTATTCTCAACAGATGATTAAAATGTGTTGAAGTTATTAACCCTCCTTTGGAGATATATAGAAAAGTAGAAAATCCCTTGACCTCCCAGGCTTACATTGCACATGTAGCACAGAATAGGAGAAGTAAGCACATTTGATTGTATCATATTTGTGGAACATATTATGACTTTAAAAATAGATTAACATAATTTAAAAAAAACAATGTATGAGTAATTAGCAAGAGAATGGCAAAGAAGTTTCAAGACTCATTAATTATGAGGCAGTATAAGAATTGAATCTATTATCACAAGGTAAAATTGAAACATCAACTTTGTCAGTAATATGCTCTGAGAACCTGAGCTTATCACTCCACCTTTCTGAAATTTAATATTATTGTCATTGAAATGATTTAATACCTATATTTCAGGGTTATTTATTATAAGAATTGAAGGAAGGAAAGAGAGAAGGAAATCTTACATTTTCTTTTGAATATATATTTATTTATTTGGCTTCTCTGGGTCTTAGCTGTGGCATGTTGAATTTGATTCCCTGACCAGTGATTAAACATGGGCCCCCAGCATTGGGGGTGCAGAGTCTTAGCCACTGGACCCCTAGGGAAGTCTCTAGGAGATCTTATACTTATCCTTTTTTGCATATATTTTCAAAGTTAAAAATATTATTGCTTTTTACACCATAAAACATGATACTATTTTTAAAACAGATTAATTGTTTTGCAAGATATAGAGATAACAAGTTGTTTTTATTTAGTAAAGTGTCACACTCTAGCTAATTATTTTTGTCAAATACTTGAAATATAACTTGTTTAGAATTGAAGACATGAGATAAGCATCTAGTGGAATGGACTGTCTTTTCTTCTGAATAACAAAAGCAGCAAGTAAAACAGTTCTGAATAATTTCTCCAGTATTTTATAACCTTTTGTACTTTCAGCACTGAAATTGAAAAAGAATGTGTAAATCCCACCTAAAGAACTTATGCAAAAACATGGAGATATGGACACGAAAAAAAGAAAAACTGGACTGGGAACTAACTTTTATTCTGAAGTCTACATTTAAGACACAATAGTTTAGGTCATAATATTGATCAATTCCTAAACTGAGAAGTTTAAAAAAACAAACACCTACTCAATTCTACTCTGCAGTTTAGAAATAGATTATGTGATGCACATTTCTGGCAGGCAACAGCCTGAAACTCACATACTTTTGATATTGGCTTAGACCTCTTGGCATTCAAAATGAATACACTACTGCATAGTAATAATTATTCTCACATCCTCTTCTGAGGGGGCAGGAGGCACAACAGTGCCTACGTACATCTTACAGGGTTGGCAAGAGGCTAATATAATGTTACCCGAAGCCACAGACATTGTTGCCAAGACTCTATTTGATGTCGGAACTGCAGCTAAAATGCAGTCATTATTGGCTCTAAGAATTCTCTGTCTCTGTAATCATCTGAAAATAAAAATGATGTAATTAAAATTTTCTTGAATAAATATATTCATAAAATTAGTTTCTTAGCTGGGAAATCAAATTATGATTCAGTTAAAGCAGTTCGTAAGGTAAGTGATAATAAAAGTGAAAATTTTAAATTGAAATATCAAAATTAGAAATTTAGTGTTTTATTCTCATTCCAAATATTAATTGAAAGTCCTTTATATCCAATCCCCCAACTTTAAATAGCAAAAATACAGAAACATATATATATATATAAGAATTTTAGGGTCAGCTNACTCAATTCTACTCTGCAGTTTAGAAATAGATTATGTGATGCACATTTCTGGCAGGCAACAGCCTGAAACTCACATACTTTTGATATTGGCTTAGACCTCTTGGCATTCAAGATGAATACACTACTGCATAGTAATAATTATTCTCACATCCTCTTCTGAGGGGGCAGGAGGCACAACAGTGCCTACGTACATCTTACAGGGTTGGCAAGAGGCTAATATAATGTTACCCGAAGCCACAGACATTGTTGCCAAGACTCTATTTGATGTCGGAACTGCAGCTAAAATGCAGTCATTATTGGCTCTAAGAATTCTCTGTCTCTGTAATCATCTGAAAATAAAAATGATGTAATTAAAATTTTCTTGAATAAATATATTCATAAAATTAGTTTCTTAGCTGGGAAATCAAATTATGATTCAGTTAAAGCAGTTCGTAAGGTAAGTGATAATAAAAGTGAAAATTTTAAATTGAAATATCAAAATTAGAAATTTAGTGTTTTATTCTCATTCCAAATATTAATTGAAAGTCCTTTATATCCAATCCCCCAACTTTAAATAGCAAAAATACAGAAACATATATATACATATAAGAATTTTAGGGTCAGCTTTGGAGATAATGCTTATATAAAGAAAGATAAAATTAATGATAGAAGACTGTAATAATACAAATGATAGCATAGACTTTTATTCTGCCTACTATGTAGGTAGTCTCAGATGGTTTTAAAATGTTATATTGTTCAAGGCTATCATTTACCTTTTAAAAAAGTCTTTTTATGCCAATAATCCAGATAAAGAAACAAGCTCAAAATGGCTATTGTTCTTTACCAAAGTAGTATGGATATGTTTCTATAGATTGAGCCAAAAGTATTTTGGATACAATCCTGCTTTTTAGTGCATGAGACATATTTACAGTAAATACCATCAGATATTATAAGAGTGAGAGATATACGTAGTTTACCTAAGCATGAACTGAGCCCTTACAAATAGGTAGGAAACAGATATAGGCCAAACTTGAGCAAAAATGTGAAGCTCCTCCCTCCACCCCCCTGAAGCTCCATAGGGTACATCAGCACACAACTGGGGAATTTAGTATAGGTAATCAAAAATAAGAAAAAAGTTGTAATAGTAACCAGTAAACAGACCAAATTCAAGTTATCATCATATGGATATGATAGATGGTAATAAAGGATGGGCTAACTGGAGCAGAACATCAGGAAGTAATTGCTTTACAGGTCTGTGTGGTTGAATAAACAACAAAAGGAAAAAAAAGAAAAATGTGTCAGGTTCAGTTAGTTTAGTTCAGTCGCTCAGTCATGTCTGACTCTTTGCGACCCCATGGACTGTAGCACACCAGTCCTCCCTGTCCATTACCAACACCCAGAGTTTATGCAAACTCATGTCCATTGAGTTAGTGATGCCATCCAACCATCTCATCCTCTGTCATCCCCTTCTCCTCCTGCCTTCAATCTTTCCCAGCATCAGGGTCTTTTCAAATGAGTCAGCTCTTTCCATCAGGTGGCCAAAGTATTGGAGTTTCCACTTCAACATCAGTCCTTCCAATGAACATTCAGGACTGATCTCCATTAGGATGGACTGGTTGGATGTGCTTGCTGTCCAAGGGATCCCCAAGAGTCTTCTCCAACACCACAGTTCAAAAGCATCAATTCTACGTCACTAAGCTTTCTTTATAATTCAACTGTCACATCCATACATGACCACTGGAAAAACCATAGCTTTGACTAGATGGACCTTGTTGGCAAAGTAATGTCTCTGCTTTTTAATATGCTGCCTAGGTTGGTCATAACTTTCCTTCCAAGGAGTAAACGTCTTTTTATTTCATGACTGCCATCACCATCTGCAGTGATTTTAGAGCCCCCAAAATAAAGTCTTCCACTGTTTCTCCATCTATTTGCCATGAAGTAATGGGACTACATGCCATGATCTTAGTTTTCTGAATGTTGAGCTTTAAGCCAATTTTTTCACTCTCCACTTTCACTTTCATAAAGAGGCTCTTCAGTTCTTCGCTTTCTGCCATAAGGGTGTTATCATCTGCATATCTGAGGTTATTGATATTTCTCCCGGCAATCTTGATTCCAGCTTGTGCTTCATCCAGCCCAGCATTTCTCATGATGTACTCTGCATATAAGTTAAATAAGCAGAATGACAATATACAGCCTTGATATACTCCTTTTCCTATTTGGAACCAGTCTGTTGTTCCATGTCCAGTTCTAACTGTTGCTTCCTAACCTGCATATAGGTTT
>SJYW01002691.1:245041-262568 GCA_006410735.1 Raphicerus campestris
TTCTCCTCCTGCCTTCAATCTTTCCCAGCATCAGGGTCTTTTCAAATGAGTCAGCTCTTTCCATCAGGTGGCCAAAGTATTGGAGTTTCCACTTCAACATCAGTCCTTCCAATGAACATTCAGGACTGATCTCCATTAGAATGGACTGGTTGGATGTGCTTGCTGTCCAAGGGATCCCCAAGAGTCTTCTCCAACACCACAGTTCAAAAGCATCAATTCTACGTCACTAAGCTTTCTTTATAATTCAACTGTCACATCCATACATGACCACTGGAAAAACCATAGCTTTGACTAGATGGACCTTGTTGGCAAAGTAATGTCTCTGCTTTTTAATATGCTGCCTAGGTTGGTCATAACTTTCCTTCCAAGGAGTAAACGTCTTTTTATTTCATGGCTGCCATCACCATCTGCAGTGATTTTAGAGCCCCCCAAATAAAGTCTTCCACTGTTTCTCCATCTATTTGCCATGAAGTAATGGGACTACATGCCATGATCTTAGTTTTCTGAATGTTGAGCTTTAAGCCAATTTTTTCACTCTCTACTTTCACTTTCATAAAGAGGCTCTTCAGTTCTTCGCTTTGTGCCATAAGGGTGTTATCATCTGCATATCTGAGGTTATTGATATTTCTCCCGGCAATCTTGATTCCAGCTTGTGCTTCATCCAGCCCAGCATTTCTCATGATGTACTCTGCATATAAGTTAAATAAGCAGAATGACAATATACAGCCTTGATATACTCCTTTTCCTATTTGGAACCAGTCTGTTGTTCCATGTCCAGTTCTAACTGTTGCTTCCTAACCTGCATATAGGTTTCTCAAGAGGTAGGTCAGGTGTTCTGGTATTCCCATTTCTTTCAAGATTTTCCACAGTTTATTGTGATCCACACAGTCAAAGGCTTTGGCATAGTCACTAAAGCAGAAATAGATGTTTCTCTGGAATTCTTTTGCTTTTTAGATAATCCAGTGAATGTTGGCAATTTGATCTCTGGTTCCTCTGCCTTTTCTAAAACCAGCTTGAACATCTGGAATTTTATGGTTCAAGTATTGCTGGAGCCTGGCTTGGAATATTTTGAGCATTACCTTGCTAGCATGTGAGATTCATGCACCTGTGCAGTAGTTTGAGCATTCTTTGGCATTGCCTTTCTTTGGGATTGGAATGAAAATTGACCTTTTGCAGTTCTGTGGCCACTGCTGACTTTTCCAAATTTGCTGGTATATTGAGTGCAGCACTTTTACAGCGTTATCTTTTAGGATTTGAAATAGCTCAACTGGAATTCCATCACCTCACTAGCTTTGTTCGTAGTGATGCTTCCTAAGGCCCACTTGACTTCACATTCCAGAATGTCTGGCTCTAGATGAGTGATCACACCATCATGATTATCTGGGTCATGAAGATCTTTTTTGTGCAGTTCTTCTGTGTATTCTTGCCACCTCTTCTTATCTTCTGTTTCTGTTAGGTCCATACCATTTCTGTCCTTTATCGAACCCATCTTTGCCTGAAACGTTCTCTTGGTATCTCTAATTTTCTTTTCTTTTCTTTTTGTATCATTGACAGGATTTTATTTTATTTATTTATTTATCTTAAGTCTTTCCCATTCCATTGTTTTCCTCTATTTCTTTGCACTGATCACCAAGGAAGGCTTTCTTCTCTCTCCTTGCTATTCTCCTTGCTGTGTCAAAGGCTAACCCTAATTCTCTCCTTGCATTTATTGTCATGCTTTTATGTGTCAAACTAGAGAGCTACTTTTATGGCTCTAGAAAATGCACTTCACCCCACTGACCTTGAAAATATTCACCTAAACAATGAAGGATTTTTGACTAAAAGATCTCTAAGGATTTAAGATTTCTTCTAGATGTGCATGTCAGTGATTTTGCTTAGAGAGTATTTAATAAACATTTCTTGAATAAATGGTACATATCTCCCATACAAGAATTCATTATAGCTTAATAACTGTAGAACAATGAAACAAGTATAGGGAGATTTCAAATAATGAGTGTTTGAGAGTAATAAAATTATTTTCCCTTTTGATGAGCAAAAGAATTAGAAAATGAGAAAGGTAATATATAGGACATGCTAAACTTCATATGCAGTTGAGGCAAATGAACATTCACAATTGCACTCATTTCAGGATAAGCATTTTTCTTTTCGTAGAGTCAGTGTATTTTCTAGGCCAATCTGCTTCTATCCTCTATCAGCAGTGAATACCATTTCAATAAAAAGACATGACATGATTGACAGCATAGAANTGACATCACTGACTCGATGAACGTGAGTCTGAGTGAACTCCGGGAGATGGTGATGGACAGGGAGGCCTGGCGTGCTGCAGTTTATGGGGTCGCGAAGAGTCGGACTTGACTGAGCGACTGAACTGAACTGAACTGATGAGAGACGTTCCCAAATATAACTGAATACTAAAATGAAAGTATCAGCTTAGAATGAACAGTGCTGAGGCAGTATTAGATAAAATTAGAGTGGAGCAGGAATAAGTTTTCCTAAGTAGCATGAGTTACTATTGTGGTGTTTTAGTTGCTAAGTTGTGTCCGAATCTTGTTACCCCATGGGATTTCCCAGGCAAGAATATTATCCATGCATTTTAAGGAATTTGAGGATTCCGGACTTTCTTCTTTGAGACTCTATCTAAAAATGGCTTTTAAATCCTAACAGTATTATGATTCAATAAATGCCCAAGAAGAATTTCAATTAAAAAATGAGCTGAGGAATTTTTAACTGTGGAATGTAAATTTCTCTTACATATAAGTAAAACTCAGTTTTATTTTGTACTGAATTCTACAGTTAAAAATCACCATTATCATATGATTCTAGCAGACAATAACTAAGACTAAAGTATCCTTTGAAGATAAGTCATTATGGTGACTTGTGACCACTGATTCGGCTCCATCCCCTTTAAGTAGTGCAAATACAGTGTGGTGAGACTGAACTCTTTTTGAAGAGGTTAGCTGGGGCAGTTTGGGGAGTTATACACTCTCAGTCTAGAGGGCTGGCACCAAAAGTATGCTCTGCACCCAACCAACAGCACATGGTCCAGCTGTTTGAAGCAAACATCTTAAAGGCCTCAGCAGTCAAGAGAGCATAGCACCAGGCCGGCACTGAGTAGGTGGCAGAGGTCTTATTTGATACTGACAAGTGACTGTACCACCAGGATCAGACTTACTTCAACGCTCACTTCAAAAGAGATCAGGGGAATCAGAGGCCCTCTTAATGAAAGCCAAACCAGTGTTCAAAGCTGCCACATGAATGGTTGTCTAGCGGAGCTCGGAATTAGGTATTAAACCAGGGGAATGCAAAATTCCCATATCCCATCCTTACATGAAGAACTAATTTGTTCATGGAGGTTTTTGTTTTTATCTCTAGCCAAGATAAAGGTCATGTTTTTGTTTAAGTTTATTAAATTCTTCACTAAACCAGTTTTTAATACTTTTCTTTTAGTGGTCTCAGAGATAATGAAAAAAAAAAAGATGTAGAGAACAGAACACTTTGTTCTTGAGGATAAGTATAATATGAAGTGTACTAAGCCATTGAAATAAGATTACTCAAAAAGATTTTTCTAGGTTATTAAGCAGAGTTCCAAGATAAAGTACTTTTATATTTCCTGTTATAGATGTTAGCATTTTGCTTATCTCAAGATCAGGACTATGGAGAACAGCAAAGAAAAGAACAATTTTAAAACTGAATTTTACTGACAAGTAGTAAATTCTGACATAATTGAAGGTGTGCCACTTGCTACCTTAGTAGGCCAGAGTGCTGATTTTTTATTAGATCTCCACTCAGGGAAAAGGGTAGAGAAGTCATTTTCGGTTGGATTTACCAAGATATGGCAAGGAAGGGCTTTTGCTTTGCTTTTGTCCCTTTGTAGCAAAGAAAATATTTTATGTTTGTCCAAGACTTACTTAGTTCTTAGGAGGCCCTTATGATCTGTCTTCTGTTTTTTTCATTTTTTTCCTCAAGGGATTGTCTGAGTTTTCCTAGGAAGCAGTCTTCATTATAGCAGGTTTAAGGAGGATCATGGTTTCACAGTCTTCAGCGCAGGTCAGAAAACATGAGAAGGATGACGTTTTCAGGCGACTAACTAGAGAAACCTCGATTCCCAGCAGACAGGAAGAGGAAATAAACAAGAGGGAAGACGAGTTCACATTTGAATGTAGTAAGGGGTATGACAGAGTATGTCTTTAGGAAGTTAAAAGGACAGGGGACTGTTTCTTATTTGATTTTTAAAAACAAAGACATTTGCCTCAAATGTTTAGAGAAGGTTTCTAAGTCTTCTTTACGTAGTTGACGTAACTAATCTTTAAAAACACAGCTCACTTGATTTAAGAAGCAAAACTACAGAAGTATAGAAGAAAATAAAGGAAATATAGTTTATGATTATAACATGAAAAAGGTTTTCCTAAAACTGACTAAACAGGCATAAAGGAAAAGACAACTGATTTGACCTTATAGCATTGCAAGACATCCATAGGGACCAAAACCAAAAAATAGATGAGTGTCATATTTAACAGACAGAAGATTTTAATATCAAGAAATATGTTTTTAAAATGTTTAAGAATTTGATATGAGAAAAATTAAAGAACTGAGTAGAAAACTAATGCAAAGGACGTGAGCAAGCAATTCAAAGAAGATGAAATTTTAATGGCCCGAGAAAGCAAAAAAAGACCTTTGAAAAATCAAGGAAATACAAATTGAAATGATGTTTATTTCCATTAGACTGACTAATACTGTATAATGTATTGGTGAGGACGCAAGGCACCAGTTTTTTTATATACCATAGATATGAGTATAAATTGGTAAAGCCTATTTGAAGCCAATTTGACAAGAATCTGTCAAATGTTAAATGAATATTTTTCACTTAAGAAGTCCGCTAATAAAAATCTATTTTTTAGAAATATGTTGCAAATGTGCACAAAGATATATTTATAATGATGTACATTATTGGAAAACAAAACAGAATAAAATAAATATCTATGAAGGCATCCTATAATAGTTTTTCTTAAAATGGTGAATAAGTCCTATATGTAGAGGATGAATGAGACCTAAAGAATTATCGCCCATACTCTTATCATTAAATAAAACCAAATGACAACAATTCATACAGTATGATCCCATATATAAAACTTATATGCTTCTCCCTGGGGTTTCTCAGGTGACGCAGTGGTAAAAGAATCCTCCTGCTAATGCAGGAGACACAGGAGACTCAAGTGCAACCCCTGGGTGGGGAAGATCCCCAAGGAGGAGGAAATGGCAACCCACTCCAGTATTATTTCCTGAAAAATTCCATGGACAGAAGAGCCTGGTGGGCCACAGTCCATGGGGTCACAAAGAGTTGGACACAACTGAGCATACATGCACACACGCACACACCAGATGTATATAAATTCATAGCACAGACGCCATCAGGACTAGTGGTAAGTACTGAGGTGTAGGTGTGGATGAGGCGATGAAGGGCAGCTTTTAGGTGTTGCTTCCCAGGTGACTCTTATACAATAAATATATTCTTTAACATTCAATAAAAAGAAAGGAAAATAAGTCCATAAAGCTCACGCATGTGAACCTATCCTTTCCTAGTCTCTTACATGCCCACCTCTGTATTTCCCCGTATTGCAACAAATGATTCCCTTTGTTTAAGCTAGCATCCGATTCACGCAAGGTGTCCAGTGTTTGTTGAATTAATATTTAAAGTTAAACTCATAAAGTTGCTGCCTAGTAGAAAAAAGTAAAACCTAGAGGCTACGCAAACATCCTAGAGTCAAAGTCTTATTTATTTACTGATGTATTAGTGAATTACTGAATTTTTAGATGTAAACTTAATTTTTGCTTTGCTTTGTTTTGCTTCATGGAAAGGAAACTTCACTGTGGTCTTTAATCAAGGTTGCTAAATGTTTGGTGTCGGTTTTCCATGAAATCAAGATGGTAAGTTACCATCCCAGAGTTAATTAGAGCTCTGTTGAAGTTTCTCTCTATTTCCAAAATGGAAACGGTTGTAACCATCAGGGCAAGAACTGCATCAGAATCAGATTCTAACTAGCAGATTTTTATTCAGATAAGAACAAAACTAGAGATAACCCACAGATTGGGCTCACTTTTACCACTGCAGTAGCTGAGTATTTACCTTATGGGGGTAACTGATCTTTGGGAACTTTAGACAAACTAAAATAACAATTTCCTAAGCTTTGCTATAAAAAGTGAATTCCACTGAACTCTCTGGAATTACTTCATCTAGCATTGATTAAGGGAGAGATGGAGGTAGTCACAGCCATGCAACAACAGAGGTTCTCTATAGAGTTACAAATCTTCAGCCTTTGTTTTATCCAAATAGCAAGTATAAAGAATTATTTTTTTTCTATAATCCATGCTAAATGGGAACTATAGGGGAAAACACACACACACACACACACAAGATGTGTATAAGAGACAGGATCATGGTTTCACAGTCTTCAGCGCAGGTCAGAAAACATGAGAAGGATGACGTTTTCAGGCGACTAACTAGAGAAACCTCGATTCCCAGCAGACAGGAAGAGGAAATAAACAAGAGGGAAGACGAGTTCACATTTGAATGTAGTAAGGGGTATGACAGAGTATGTCTTTAGGAAGTTAAAAGGACAGGGGACTGTTTCTTATTTGATTTTTAAAAACAAAGACATTTGCCTCAAATGTTTAGAGAAGGTTTCTAAGTCTTCTTTACGTAGTTGACGTAACTAATCTTTAAAAACACAGCTCACTTGATTTAAGAAGCAAAACTACAGAAGTATAGAAGAAAATAAAGGAAATATAGTTTATGATTATAACATGAAAAAGGTTTTCCTAAAACTGACTAAACAGGCATAAAGGAAAAGACAACTGATTTGACCTTATAGCATTGCAAGACATCCATAGGGACCAAAACCAAAAAATAGATGAGTGTCATATTTAACAGACAGAAGATTTTAATATCAAGAAATATGTTTTTAAAATGTTTAAGAATTTGATATGAGAAAAATTAAAGAACTGAGTAGAAAACTAATGCAAAGGACGTGAGCAAGCAATTCAAAGAAGATGAAATTTTAATGGCCCGAGAAAGCAAAAAAAGACCTTTGAAAAATCAAGGAAATACAAATTGAAATGATGTTTATTTCCATTAGACTGACTAATACTGTATAATGTATTGGTGAGGACGCAAGGCACCAGTTTTTTTATATACCATAGATATGAGTATAAATTGGTAAAGCCTATTTGAAGCCAATTTGACAAGAATCTGTCAAATGTTAAATGAATATTTTTCACTTAAGAAGTCTGCTAATAAAAATCTATTTTTTAGAAATATGTTGCAAATGTGCACAAAGATATATTTATAATGATGTACATTATTGGAAAACAAAACAGAATAAAATAAATATCTATGAAGGCATCCTATAATAGTTTTTCTTAAAATGGTGAATAAGTCCTATATGTAGAGGATGAATGAGACCTAAAGAATTATCGCCCATACTCTTATCATTAAATAAAACCAAATGACAACAATTCATACAGTATGATCCCATATATAAAACTTATATGCTTCTCCCTGGGGTTTCTCAGGTGACGCAGTGGTAAAAGAATCCTCCTGCTAATGCAGGAGACACAGGAGACTCAAGTGCAACCCCTGGGTGGGGAAGATCCCCAAGGAGGAGGAAATGGCAACCCACTCCAGTATTATTTCCTGAAAAATTCCATGGACAGAAGAGCCTGGTGGGCCACAGTCCATGGGGTCACAAAGAGTTGGACACAACTGAGCATACATGCACACACGCACACACCAGATGTATATAAATTCATAGCACAGACACCATCAGGACTAGTGGTAAGTACTGAGGTGTAGGTGTGGATGAGGCGATGAAGGGCAGCTTTTAGGTGTTGCTTCCCAGGTGACTCTTATACAATAAATATATTCTTTAACATTCAATAAAAAGAAAGGAAAATAAGTCCATAAAGCTCACGCATGTGAACCTATCCTTTCCTAGTCTCTTACATGCCCACCTCTGTATTTCCCCGTATTGCAACAAATGATTCCCTTTGTTTAAGCTAGCATCCGATTCACGCAAGGTGTCCAGTGTTTGTTGAATTAATATTTAAAGTTAAACTCATAAAGTTGCTGCCTAGTAGAAAAAAGTAAAACCTAGAGGCTACGCAAACATCCTAGAGTCAAAGTCTTATTTATTTACTGATGTATTAGTGAATTACTGAATTTTTAGATGTAAACTTAATTTTTGCTTTGCTTTGTTTTGCTTCATGGAAAGGAAACTTCACTGTGGTCTTTAATCAAGGTTGCTAAATGTTTGGTGTCGGTTTTCCATGAAATCAAGATGGTAAGTTACCATCCCAGAGTTAATTAGAGCTCTGTTGAAGTTTCTCTCTATTTCCAAAATGGAAACGGTTGTAACCATCAGGGCAAGAACTGCATCAGAATCAGATTCTAACTAGCAGATTTTTATTCAGATAAGAACAAAACTAGAGATAACCCACAGATTGGGCTCACTTTTACCACTGCAGTAGCTGAGTATTTACCTTATGGGGGTAACTGATCTTTGGGAACTTTAGACAAACTAAAATAACAATTTCCTAAGCTTTGCTATAAAAAGTGAATTCCACTGAACTCTCTGGAATTACTTCATCTAGCATTGATTAAGGGAGAGATGGAGGTAGTCACAGCCATGCAACAACAGAGGTTCTCTATAGAGTTACAAATCTTCAGCCTTTGTTTTATCCAAATAGCAAGTATAAAGAATTATTTTTTTTCTATAATCCATGCTAAATGGGAACTATAGGGGAAAACACACACACACACACACACAAGATGTGTATAAGAGACAGGATCATGGTTTCACAGTCTTCAGCGCAGGTCAGAAAACATGAGAAGGATGACGTTTTCAGGCGACTAACTAGAGAAACCTCGATTCCCAGCAGACAGGAAGAGGAAATAAACAAGAGGGAAGACGAGTTCACATTTGAATGTAGTAAGGGGTATGACAGAGTATGTCTTTAGGAAGTTAAAAGGACAGGGGACTGTTTCTTATTTGATTTTTAAAAACAAAGACATTTGCCTCAAATGTTTAGAGAAGGTTTCTAAGTCTTCTTTACGTAGTTGACGTAACTAATCTTTAAAAACACAGCTCACTTGATTTAAGAAGCAAAACTACAGAAGTATAGAAGAAAATAAAGGAAATATAGTTTATGATTATAACATGAAAAAGGTTTTCCTAAAACTGACTAAACAGGCATAAAGGAAAAGACAACTGATTTGACCTTATAGCATTGCAAGACATCCATAGGGACCAAAACCAAAAAATAGATGAGTGTCATATTTAACAGACAGAAGATTTTAATATCAAGAAATATGTTTTTAAAATGTTTAAGAATTTGATATGAGAAAAATTAAAGAACTGAGTAGAAAACTAATGCAAAGGACGTGAGCAAGCAATTCAAAGAAGATGAAATTTTAATGGCCCGAGAAAGCAAAAAAAGACCTTTGAAAAATCAAGGAAATACAAATTGAAATGATGTTTATTTCCATTAGACTGACTAATACTGTATAATGTATTGGTGAGGACGCAAGGCACCAGTTTTTTTATATACCATAGATATGAGTATAAATTGGTAAAGCCTATTTGAAGCCAATTTGACAAGAATCTGTCAAATGTTAAATGAATATTTTTCACTTAAGAAGTCCGCTAATAAAAATCTATTTTTTAGAAATATGTTGCAAATGTGCACAAAGATATATTTATAATGATGTACATTATTGGAAAACAAAACAGAATAAAATAAATATCTATGAAGGCATCCTATAATAGTTTTTCTTAAAATGGTGAATAAGTCCTATATGTAGAGGATGAATGAGACCTAAAGAATTATCGCCCATACTCTTATCATTAAATAAAACCAAATGACAACAATTCATACAGTATGATCCCATATATAAAACTTATATGCTTCTCCCTGGGGTTTCTCAGGTGACGCAGTGGTAAAAGAATCCTCCTGCTAATGCAGGAGACACAGGAGACTCAAGTGCAACCCCTGGGTGGGGAAGATCCCCAAGGAGGAGGAAATGGCAACCCACTCCAGTATTATTTCCTGAAAAATTCCATGGACAGAAGAGCCTGGTGGGCCACAGTCCATGGGGTCACAAAGAGTTGGACACAACTGAGCATACATGCACACACGCACACACCAGATGTATATAAATTCATAGCACAGACACCATCAGGACTAGTGGTAAGTACTGAGGTGTAGGTGTGGATGAGGCGATGAAGGGCAGCTTTTAGGTGTTGCTTCCCAGGTGACTCTTATACAATAAATATATTCTTTAACATTCAATAAAAAGAAAGGAAAATAAGTCCATAAAGCTCACGCATGTGAACCTATCCTTTCCTAGTCTCTTACATGCCCACCTCTGTATTTCCCCGTATTGCAACAAATGATTCCCTTTGTTTAAGCTAGCATCCGATTCACGCAAGGTGTCCAGTGTTTGTTGAATTAATATTTAAAGTTAAACTCATAAAGTTGCTGCCTAGTAGAAAAAAGTAAAACCTAGAGGCTACGCAAACATCCTAGAGTCAAAGTCTTATTTATTTACTGATGTATTAGTGAATTACTGAATTTTTAGATGTAAACTTAATTTTTGCTTTGCTTTGTTTTGCTTCATGGAAAGGAAACTTCACTGTGGTCTTTAATCAAGGTTGCTAAATGTTTGGTGTCGGTTTTCCATGAAATCAAGATGGTAAGTTACCATCCCAGAGTTAATTAGAGCTCTGTTGAAGTTTCTCTCTATTTCCAAAATGGAAACGGTTGTAACCATCAGGGCAAGAACTGCATCAGAATCAGATTCTAACTAGCAGATTTTTATTCAGATAAGAACAAAACTAGAGATAACCCACAGATTGGGCTCACTTTTACCACTGCAGTAGCTGAGTATTTACCTTATGGGGGTAACTGATCTTTGGGAACTTTAGACAAACTAAAATAACAATTTCCTAAGCTTTGCTATAAAAAGTGAATTCCACTGAACTCTCTGGAATTACTTCATCTAGCATTGATTAAGGGAGAGATGGAGGTAGTCACAGCCATGCAACAACAGAGGTTCTCTATAGAGTTACAAATCTTCAGCCTTTGTTTTATCCAAATAGCAAGTATAAAGAATTATTTTTTTTCTATAATCCATGCTAAATGGGAACTATAGGGGAAAAAAAAAAAACAAACACACACACACACACACACACACACACACACACACAATCAGCTTTTCAAGAAATTAAAGATATCAAATTTGAAACAAGAAAGTCTTCAAGAAAATAAAATATAAAGGGTAAAACTGATAGTTCAGGGAGCTGAAAATAGTAAGGCCACATGCAAATAATATTAATAAATAACCTCTTAAAACACTGTAGTCATTGCAAATATAATATTTCCAAGTAATATCTGATTTTTTAAAATAGATTACTGAATTCGATTTGGAAATATGTTGTTAAAGATTTTTACATCTACATTCAAAGATGTGCCGTGCAGTTAGTCACTCAGCCGTGCCCAGCTCTTTGAGACCCTATGGGCTACAGCCTGCCAGGCTCCTCTGTCCATGGGGATTCTCCAGGCAAGAATACTGGAGTCGGGTGCCATGCCCTCCTCCAAGGGATCTTCCCAACCCAGGGAATGAACCCAGGTCTCCCTCATTGCAGGTGGATTCTTCACCAACTGAGCCAACAGGGAAGCCCAAGAATACTGGATTGGGGGTAGCCTATCCCTTCTCCAGGGGATCCTCCCAACCCAGAAATCAAACTGGGATCTCCTGCACTGCAGGTGGATTCTTTACAGCTGTGTTATCAGGGAGCCCATATATTCAAAGATATTGGCTTATAATATTCTTTTTTGTAGTCTTTGTTTGGTTTTGGCCACAGGGTGATGGTAGCTTCACAGAATGACTGTGGGAAA
The DNA here is from genome assembly GCA_006410735.1 of Raphicerus campestris. Lineage (NCBI taxonomy): Eukaryota > Metazoa > Chordata > Mammalia > Artiodactyla > Bovidae > Raphicerus > Raphicerus campestris. Next base: position 256,994 of record SJYW01002691.1, read on the forward strand.
CTTCCCTGCTCCTCAATCTTTTGAAGTAGCTTGAAAAGGATTGGTGTATGATTTTTATGTGTTTGGTGGACTTCTCCAGTAAAGCCATCTGGTCCTGGACTTTTGTTTGCAGGGAATTTTTTTTTTTTTTAACAGATTCCATTTCACTTTTAGTGATCAGTTTGTTCCAAATTCTCTGTTTCTTTTTGACTCAGTTTTGGCAGGCTGTATGTTTCTAGAAACTTGTCCATTTCTTCTAGGTTGCCCAATTTGTTAGCATATGTTCATAGCATTTTCTTATGACTTTTTAATATTTCTATGGTATCACTTATTTCTTCTCTTTGATTTCCTATTTTGCTTATTTGGGTTTTCTCTCTTTTCTTAGTAAATCTGGTTAGAGGTTTTGTCAGTTTTATCTTTTCAAAATACCAACTCTTGGTTTTATTGATATTTTCTATTTTTTAAATCTCTATGATATTTATTTCATCTCATCTTTATTATACCTTCTGCTGACTGTGAGTTTTGATTGTTCTTCATTTCTAGTTCTTTGATCTGGTAGGTTGTGTTGTTTATTTGAGATTTTTTTTTGTTTCTCGAGGAAAGCCTATACTGCTTTGATCTTCCCTCTTAGAAATGCTTTTGCTACATCTCATAGATTTAGTATAGTTGTATTTTCATTGCCATTTGTCTTGAAGTGCTTTCTTATTTCTTCTTCTATTTAATCAGTGACAAATTTGTTTTTTAGTCTCATTTGGTTTAGCTTCCTTGTGTTTGTTTTTGTTTACATTCTTCTTTCTGTTGTTGATTTCTAGTTTCATACAATTGTGGTCAGAAAGATGTTTCAAATGATTTCTGTTTTCATAAACTCATTTGAAATTTTTTTGTGATTAAGTTGTCGTCTATCCTAGAGAATATCTGATGCATTATTAAAGAGAATGTGTATTCTGAGGGTGGTTTTTTTTTTTTTTTTAGATGTAAGATCCTGTAAGTATCAATTAAGTCAAACTAATCCATTGTGCCATTTAGGACATTTGTGCCTTACTGACTTCTTGTTTGGACAATCTGTCAATTGATGTCAGTGGTGTGTTAAAGTCTCCCACAACATTATTCCTGTCAATTTCTCCCTTTATCTCTGTTATTATTTGTTCTGTTGGGCTTCCCAGGCGGTGCTAGTGGTAAAGAACCCAGCTGTCAATGCAGGAGATATGAAAGACTCAGATTCGATCCCTGGGATGGGAAGATCCCCTGGAGGAGGGCATGGCAAACCACTCCAGTATTCTTGCCTGGAGAATCCCATGGACAGAGGAGCCTGGTGGGCTACAGTCCACGGGGTCGCAAAGCGTTGGATATGACTTAAGTGACGGCACTCATGCAAGCACCTGTGGGTAAATATATGTTAATGAATATAATATCCTCTTCTTGCACTGATCTCTTTATCATTATGTAATGCTCTACTTTGTCTTTCTGTATGGCCTTTGTTTTAAAATCTACTTTTTTCTGATATGAGTATTGCTAGCCCAACTTTCTTGTCATTTCCATTTACATGAACTATATTTTTCTATCTCTTCATTTTCAACCTGTGTGTCTTTTGCCCTGAAGTGAGTCTCTTATAGGCAGCATATTGTAGGTTAAATTTCTTTTTAATTCAATCTACCATCCTATGCCTTTTAATCAGAGCATTTAGGCCATTGGCATTTAAGTAATTGTTTTTTGCACAGCAAAGGAAACCACAAACAAACAAAAAGAGAACCCTTAGAATGGGAGAAAATATTTGCAAATGAAGCAACTGACAATAGATTAAACTCCAGTATATACAAACAGCTCATGTAGCTTAATATCAAGAATATTAAATAATCCAATAAAAAACTGGGCAGAAGATCTAAACAGACATTTCTCTGAAGAAGATACATAGATGGCCCAAAAGCACGTGAAAAGATGCCCAACATCACTAATTACTAGAGAAATGCAAATTAAAATTACGAGGTATTACCTCACCCTGGTTAGAGTGGCTCTCAACAAAAAAATCTACAAAAATAAACACTAGAGAGGGTATAGAGAAAAGGGAACCCTCCAACACTGGTGGGAATGTAAATTGGTGGTGGTACAGTGACTATGGAGAACAGTGCAGAGATTCCCTAATAAAATAGAAACAGAACTATATGACCCAGCAATCCTACTCCTGGGAATATACCTGGAGAAAAGCATAATTCAAAAAGATACATGTACCCCAATGTCCAATGCAGCACTATTTACAATAGCCAGGACACTGAAGCAACATAAACGTCCTCAACACAGGAACAAATCAAGAAGATGTGGTATATATATAAACGTGGAATGTTACTCAGCCATAAAAAAAGAAAAAGTGGCCATTTGCAGCAACATGGATGGACCTAGAGACTGTCACATTGAGTGAAGTGAGCTGGACACAGAAAGATGAATCTCATATGATACTACTCACATGTGGAATATAAATTAAAGTTACAAGTGAATTTATTTACAAAACAGAAGTAGAATCCCAGGTGTATAAAACAAACCATGGCTACCAGGGGATAAGGGAAGGTGGGGATAAACTGATAGACTGAGATTAGGACTGACATATATGCACTATGATAAATGCAACAGTAACTAGTAAGGGCCTGCTATACAGTGCAGGAACTCTACTCACTACTCTGGAATGGCCTATATGAGAAAAGAATCTTAAAGAAAGAGTGGAGATAGGTATATATCTGATTTACTTTGCTGTATACTGGAAACAAACACAAAATTGTAAATCAACTGTATTCCAATACATTTTTTTTTAAAGATAATTATCAATAGGTTTCTACTCACTGCCAATTTAAACCTTATTTTCTAGTTGATCTTGTATTTCTTTTTTAATTTCTTCTTTTTGTTTTTCCTTCTGTGGTTTGATTTTTTTATTTTGTAGCATGCTTGAGGTCCTTTCTTTTTGGTGTTTGTGAATCTATTGCGTGTTTGAGATCTGTGGTTACCCTGGTTTCCAAGTATGTTGACCCATAACTATATCTACCTGCTTTAAACTGATAGTCATGTAAGTTCAAACAAAACCTAAAAGAACTACATTTTTATACTTCCTTCCCCCACATTTTTTAAATTTTGATGTCCTATTTTACATCTTCATGTTTACTCTTTTGTTGTTAATTGTAGGTATAATCATGTTTACAAAGTTTTTTGGTTGTTTTCTAATCTATGTATCGGCCTATTTAAGTGAGCTTCAATTCTTTATATTTCTGCCTTTCCTATTGTGATTTCCCCTTTACTATAGGTTCTTGCTTCTTTTCTATTTAGAGAAGAACTTTCAATATTTATTTTAGGGTAGGTTTAGTATTTCTGAGTTCTTTTAGTTTTTGCTTTCCTGCGAAATACTTTCTTTCTCCTTCTACTCTGAATAAGAATATTGCTCAGTAGAATATCCTAGGTTGCAGGCTTTTTCCTTGAAGGACTTTGAAAACATCATATACTACTTTCTGGGCTGCAAAGTTTCTGCAGAGAAATCAACCAATAGCCTTATGGGGATTTCCATGGACTCTTTGTCTCTCAGAGCATCCTTTCTAAAGGCATTAGTAAGTTGACGCAGATGCACAGAATATCAACAATTGCAGCTCTCTGGTCTCATACAAGCCATGTGGTATATGCGGGGAGGGGTTTTGGGAGTGTGGCATGATCATTATTTGTGGAATGTAGATAAAAGTTCCATCCAGAAATATTTCTTCATTGTTAACACTCAAAACCAACATATGTGACCTGAAAGTAAGTGTCCCAGTAAAGTCTTAACAACTTCATCTACAGTGAATTCTTGGAAAGCTAGAATTATTTGTAGAAAATAAAATTCCAAGACAAAGTTAATGACTTTGGAGCTAATTGTTTCTAAAATTACTTGTATACTTCCTTATTTTATTAAAAGACTATGACATACATAATTTAAAGTCTTATTGATTACTCAGGATTGCCATCTGCGATGATTCACTTTGTATGTCAATTCACAAGATATTTGGTGAAAAACTGACTGTTAACAATTAGGAAATCTTTCTGGGAGGAATGTTTTAAAATATTATGAAAACATTTTAGTTTTGCTTTTATTTTCATCAATAGCAGGTTTTTTTCATTATCAAGCAAAATTGAAAAGATTAAAAATTCTTAAAACTTCTATGTTTCATAGAGACACAGATGTAGAGAAAAAATGTATGGACACTAAGGGGGAAAGGAGTGGAATGAACTGGGATACTGGGATTGACACAAACACACACACACACATAAAATATAATTGATATGTATAAAACAGATAGCAAATGAGGACCTACTGTCTAGCACAGGAACCTATTCAGTGCTCTGTGGTGACCTAAATTGGAAGGAAATCAAAAAAAGAGGAGATACATATAGATATATAGCTGATTCACTTATGGCACAAACACAGTACTGTAAAGCAACTATATTGTTCACATGTATATTCTTTATATATTTGCATTTATAGACTTTATATATAAAGAAACTGAGCACTGAAGAATGGATGCTTTTGAACTATGGCATTGGACAAGATTCTTGAGAGTCCCTTGGACTACAAGGAGATCAAACCAGTCAATCCTAAAAGAAATCAGTCCTGAATATTCACTGGAAGGACTGATACTGAAACTGAAACTCCAGTCCTTTGGCCACCTCATACGAAGAACCGACTCATTAGAAAAGACCCTGATGATGGAAAAGATTGAAAGCAGGAGGAAAAGGGGATGACAGAGGACGGGTGTGCTGCAGTCCACGGCGGGTCTCAAAGAGTTGGACACGACTGAGTGACTTAACTGAACTGAAATATACTCTAATTTTAAAAAAAAAGAGCATTAAAGAAACTTCTATATTTCAGCCATAAAATTAAATTATGAATAGAAAAGTCTGTAAACTTGCATCATTATTATTGTATGAGTAAAATCTCTCTAACAATGTATTTTTATAGAAATTTACACTATACTCTGACTATAGTTTATTTTAATGGAAGATACCTGTTTGGAAAAGTAACACCAACCATGGGAAAGACATTTATATATGTCTTTGTGTGCTTGACATCACACAGACACACAGCAATCTTCAGATCATAGTCATTTAGAATATAAGCAGTTGCATATAAATAATGAAAATATATGTATTATACTCCATTGTAATCTGGTTGTCAAGTGGGAGGCTGGAACAAAAAAAGAACACAAGGATTGACAGTCTGCTCAGTCTTTTGGCAAACGATCATTTGAGTTTCTCTTTTCATAGGTGAAGTTAAATATTTGCAGATGGAACCACTAAAAATCTCCTTTTAGGGTAGAAAATGTTAGTTTTTACTTTACAGTGCATTCTTTTCATGGTGTAATGGAAAACATTTGGACTCTGGAGTCTGAAAGTCCTGAATTTAAACCCTGACTTAAGCTCTGTTGGGCTTCCCTGGTGACTCAAATGGTAAAGAATCTGCGCCCCCCTCCCACCAAATCCCAGGTTCAATCCCTGGATCAGGAAGATCCCCCGGAGAAGGGAATGGCTACCCACTCCAGTATTTTTGCCTAGAGAATTTCATGGACAGAGGAGCTTGGTGGCTTACAGTCCA
>SJYW01002691.1:262916-272997 GCA_006410735.1 Raphicerus campestris
ACCTAAATTGGAAGGAAATCAAAAAAAGAGGAGATACCTATAAATATATAGCTGATTCACTTATGGCACAAACACAGTACTGTAAAGCAACTATACTGTTCACATGTATGTTCTTTATATATTTGCATTTATAGACTTTATATATAAAGAAACTGAGCACTGAAGAATGGATGCTTTTGAACTATGGCATTGGACAAGATTCTTGAGAGTCCCTTGGACTACAAGGAGATCAAACCAGTCAATCCTAAAAGAAATCAGTCCTGAATATTCACTGGAAGGACTGATACTGAAACTGAAACTCCAGTCCTTTGGCCACCTCATACGAAGAACCGACTCATTAGAAAAGACCCTGATGATGGAAAAGATTGAAAGCAGGAGGAAAAGGGGATGACAGAGGACGGGTGTGCTGCAGTCCACGGCGGGTCTCAAAGAGTTGGACACGACTGAGTGACTTAACTGAACTGAAATATACTCTAATTTTAAAAAAAAAGAGCATTAAAGAAACTTCTATATTTCAGCCATAAAATTAAATTATGAATAGAAAAGTCTGTAAACTTGCATCATTATTATTGTATGAGTAAAATCTCTCTAACAATGTATTTTTATAGAAATTTACACTATACTCTGACTATAGTTTATTTTAATGGAAGATACCTGTTTGGAAAAGTAACACCAACCATGGGAAAGACATTTATATATGTCTTTGTGTGCTTGACATCACACAGACACACAGCAATCTTCAGATCATAGTCATTTAGAATATAAGCAGTTGCATATAAATAATGAAAATATATGTATTATACTCCATTGTAATCTGGTTGTCAAGTGGGAGGCTGGAACAAAAAAAGAACACAAGGATTGACAGTCTGCTCAGTCTTTTGGCAAACGATCATTTGAGTTTCTCTTTTCATAGGTGAAGTTAAATATTTGCAGATGGAACCACTAAAAATCTCCTTTTAGGGTAGAAAATGTTAGCTTTTACTTTACAGTGCATTCTTTTCATGGTGTAATGGAAAACATTTGGACTCTGGAGTCTGAAAGTCCTGAATTTAAACCCTGACTTAAGCTCTGTTGGGCTTCCCTGGTGACTCAAATGGTAAAGAATCTGCGCCCCCCTCCCACCAAATCCCAGGTTCAATCCCTGGATCAGGAAGATCCCCCGGAGAAGGGAATGGCTACCCACTCCAGTATTTTTGCCTAGAGAATTTCATGGACAGAGGAGCTTGGTGGCTTACAGTCCACGGGGTCACAAAGAGTCAGACATGACTGAGAAACTAACACTTTAAAGTTATGTATCCATAACAGAAGTGTTTCATCTTTTCTAAGCAAGTCTTTCCTTGTATGTGGTTAGGATGAGTAAAATGCAACAGGTGTGTTTTATTTCCCTCCTCTCTTACACTTCTCAAGAGGAAGATAGGAATTTGTATCTCAAAAAGGGACTCAGTATCTAGGCAATATCCAGGCAAGTAAACTGGACTTTGTGATTTGAATGTCTAGGAAGACACTGCAAGCTCAGATACCTCCAGGATCCTGGCCTGAAACACGTGAGTAGAGAGATTAGGGTATAACATAGGGGAGAGGTAGGAACTGCAACAACTGAGAAATATATGCCCCACCTAAAGGAAGCCGCCCAACTAAGCTGGATCAAGCTGTTTGCCTCGAGGTCTGAGGACTTGATAATGTCAGTTCTTGCATTTTTAAAGGAAGTATGAAATCCAACATTTAACATTAGCTCTCCTAATATTTAAATATTTGTGGCTTTAAACTTTTTAAACACAAGGCAGTAGATGGGGGAATGTTTTCTGCTCAGAGCTAGTCAAATACCACCAGTTTGCAACTTGGGGCCAGGACCATGAAGGACTGAAAAGCATGATCTGACCAGGTACAGAGGTGGGGATGGAGCANAAACTATTTTTAAACACAAGGCAGTAGATGGGGGAATGTTTTCTGCTCAGAGCTAGTCAAATACCACCAGTTTGCAACTTGGGGCCAGGACCATGAAGGACTGAAAAGCATAATCTGACCAGGTACAGAGGTGGGGATGGAGCAAAGGGGGCCTGAGTTCCAGGGGTTCTTAGTGGCCAAGACTCTAGCCTTCTTAAATACACTAGCTGGGGCAGCAAGATCCCAGTGAGAGCTGGCTACCTAGGTCACCCCAAGAAATCACACCACGTACTGTTGCTTGGGGAACCTTAGTGATGATCCCCCTTACCAGGAGAGGGTAGGGAAAGGAAGAAGAGAACCACCCGTGGAGCTGCCCTACTCTGAACCGGCCAAGGGCAAAGCGGCAACCGACAGTGGCACCAACGACAGAACCGAAAGTCCCAGAGTTCTTGTGGCCCAAGGCCAAGGAAACCCTTTTTATTTCCTGGAACTCATATGTTCCTCTTCTGGGTTTTCTCCCTTAATTTGCATCTTCTTCAGGAACTTCTAAGACAGGATGCATTGGAAAGCATCAGGTATCTGCCTGTTCCATGAGTCAGCCCTTCATTTGCTTTACCTTCAACCCCAGCGGAGATGCTTTCTTAGGCTGCTGGGGTCACAACAGAAATTCTCTGGGGACAGAGAAATCCCAGTTCCCACTCCTACAAGGAAATTCCCAGCCCAGAAATAATGCTAGGTTTTCAAAAGCTGTAACTAGCGTTATTGTTCATTCCCTTATGGATTATATCCAATTATACAAGCGGAGGCTGGTATCTAGCCTCACTTCATAGTGATATGCATGTGTGTGTGTGTTCAGTCACTAAGTTGTGTCCGACTCTTTGCAACCCTGTGGACTGTAGCCCACCAGACTCCTCTGTCCATGGGATTTCCCTGGCAAGAATACTGGAGGGTGCTGCCACTTCCTTCTTCAGGAGGTCTTCCCATCCCAGGGATCGAACCCACATCTCCTGCACTGGCAGGTAGGTTCTTTGCCACTGAGCCACATGGGAAGCCCAGAGTCATGTAGAATCCCCAGAAAAGCTATCAAGGAAGGAAAACTAGATTTCAATGCTGTTCCATTCATTTTCTAGTCAGATTAAATTTCAACATTTTAATCTGTAAAGTGAGGATAGCACTTACCTTTCTAGAATATCATGAAAGTAATTCATACTGATAATTACTAAATGTACCAAAGGACTTTCCTCGTGGTTCAGAAGGTAAAGAATCTGCCTGCAATGCGGGAGACCCAGGCTCAAAGCCTGAGTTGGGAAGAACCTCTGAGACGGAAATGGCAACCCACTCCAGTATTCTTGCCTGGAGAATTCCATGGACAGAAGAGCATGGTGGGCTACAGTCCATGGGGTCACAAAGACTTGGACACAATTGAGGGACTAACACACACACACAAATGTACCAAAAGGACCTTTAGAACATGTTAGACATGACCTGAAATATTCAAACTCTTACATGTACAGCAAGAATATTATGTTCCCTTTTCCCTAGATATGCACACATATTTAGAAATGATCAGTGGCATTTTAGATCTATTTTATCATCACCTCCCTGGTGATAACTAATTCATGGAAGTCCTTTTAGCTCCAACCAGTTTTCTTTAGTAGGATTTCAGATGGAAATAGCACTTGAATAATTTGTGTTCACCTAACAAACTATGTATGAAAAATAAGAAGGAAAGCAAAACTTAAAATACAGATGTAAAAGTACAATGCTGGCTTAATGGACCTTAAAAGTTGCTCATAAAAAGTATTGCAAAAGGTACTCAAAGTGCATAGCTGGTTGATTTTGTTCAAGGAAATGACTTGAAAGCCTTGAGAAAAATGAAAACATAGCCAGCCTTTCCAACTGGTATAAATCAAGACATCTCATCTTTTATTCCTAGTCACTACATTTATAGAAGGTAGAATTCAGACTTGGGGACTTAGTTAATTTTTCTATCTAAAGGCAAGCCAAATGTAAATAAAACTTTTAATATGTGAGGTTATTTGTACCAGAAAAAAAGAAATCTAGTGGATTGGAGTTACAAATTCACGCTGGGTTCTGAGTGTTAAAATTCAACACAAGCCAAGAGTAGATTTTTTTTTTTCCTAGATGAAAACACTGCTGACTATAGTCATTCACTAAGAGCAACTTGAAATTCTCACAAATCAACTAGCCTTGTCCTGGCAAAAGGAAAATAAGGAGAGATCTGGTTACAAACTTTGTATATTTGTTCTCTACAGCAGTTTAACAGGAGTATGTGCCCTGCTCATGTATCAGATCATATCACTCAAAGATGTTTCTGAAGGAGCCATCTTCACTGTCCTTTCAAGGGTTCTGCACTTCTGCCTCTTATTTGATTTCTTCATAACTACTAACAAACTGCAATTATTTTAGTCATATATTTGTTTACTCTTTCAATCTGTCTCCCCCACTAGAATAATAAGGAGTGTTGGTAAGATTCATCCCTAGTACCTGGGACGGTGTACCTGTACATAAATTTTGAAATGAATGAAGCTATATCTAGAGCTAGTGACAGAATGATTAATATTACTTGAATACTCTTTACGTCTGGGAATTCTGGTTGGCATTTCAGACACATTATTCAATTCCTTTACACATAAGCATCAATAATAAGGCTTTTTAAAGAATTTAGATATCATTTCACTTTCCTGCTTTTATGAAATGATCATATTAATATATATTGGGTTGGCCAGAAAGTTTTTGTTCTGGTTTTTCCATAACTATGGTTTTATGGAAAAACTCGAATGAATTTAGTTATGGAAAAACCTGAGTGAACTTCTTGGCCAACCCAATACATATACGTAGTGAAAGTTGTTCAGTCGTGTCCGACTCTCTGCTACCCCATGGACTATACAGTCTGTGGAATTCTCCAGCCCAGAATATTGGAGCAGGTAGCCTTCCCCTTCTCCAGGGGATCTTCCTAACCCTGGAGATCAAACCCATGTATCTAGCATTGCAGGTGGATTCTTTACCAGCTGAGCTACAAGGGAAGCCCATATACACATATACTTACAATGATTTTCTAAGCACTTTTCAAGATGTCTAAGGCCATATACTGGAGAAAGCAATTGCAACCCACTCCAGTACTCTTGCCTGGAAAATCCAGTGGACAGAGGAGCCGGTAGGCTGCAGTCCATGGGGTGACTAAGAGTCGGACATGACTGAATGACTTTACTTTCACTTTCACTTTTTACTTTCATGCATTGGAGAAGGCAATGGCACCCCACTCCAGTACTCTTGCCTGGAAAATCCCATGGATGGAGGAACCTGGTGGGCTGCAGTCCATGGGGTCACTAAGAGTTAGACAGGACTAAACGACTTCACTTTCACTTTTCACTTTCATGCATTGGAGAAGGAAACGGCAACCACTCCAGTGTTCTTGCCTGGAGAATCCCAGGGGCGGCGGAGTCTGGTGGGCTGCCATCTATGGGGCCACAAAGAGTCGGACACAACTGAAGTGACTTAGCAGCAGCAGCAAGGCCATATACTCCACAACTTCTAAGATATTCTTCTCCGTGTTTAATGGCTGTTTCTTTTATGTGAGTTCTTTAAACATATTTGCTTTCATGAAACACTTTGCAGTATAAAAACAGCTGTTCATTTTTATTCATAGGCTTAAAGGCAATTGTGACTACCCTTTAGCCTTGCACAATAGCAATCAATTATTCTGCAATGCCTTCAAGAAGTCAGCTTTCAATCATCTCCATTATTTAGTTTTTGAGAGTAACTTGGAAATTATGTCAGGATCATAACTTAAATCAAGGCCCATTCTCAGCTAGGTTCTTTCTAATCTTAAGACTTAACTCATTCCTAATTTCACATGACTTGGTTCTTTGAAGCTATTCACCTGCCTCCATTTCTGGAAGCTCTTTCCATTTTGGGTTTTCATGTGAATCCTGGATCTTCTCCCATATCTCTAACCACTCTTTCTGTTTCTTGTGACCTTTTCTTCCCTTGACTCTTAAACTTTGGCAACACTTAAGGCTCTGTCATTTTCTCTGTTCATTTCCACCTGCACTCATTTCTTTCATTTTTCCCATATATGTTATTATACATGGAAATATAACATATAACTTACAAGTTTGTACAATTTGATGTATATTTGTACCTGTCTATTACAAAATGATTACCACGATAAGTTTGGCTAACATTCATCACCTGAAATAATTAAAAACTTTTTTCCTTGTGATGAGAACTTTTTTGACATCTCTTCTCATAGCAACTTACAGATACGCACACAGTATTATTAACTATAGTCACCATGTTGTGTATGTCATCCCCAGAATTTGTTTCACTTATAACTGGAAAGTTATACCTTTTGACCACTTTTATCTAATTGTCCCACCCCACTATCCCAACCTCTGACAATCACAAATTTGAACTATATTTCTATGGGTTCAGTTTCTGCTTTATTGACTATGCAAAAGCATTTGACTGTGTGGATCACAATAAACTGTGGAAAATTCTGAAAGAGATGGGAATACCAGACCACCTGACCTGCCTCTTGAGTAACCTGTATGCAGGTCAGGAAGCAACAGTTAGAACTGGACATGGAACAACAGACTGGTTCCAAATAGGAAAAGCTGTACATCAAGGCTGTATATTGTCACCCTGCTTATTTAACTTATGTGCAGAGTACATCATGAGAAACACTGGACTGGAAGAAACACAAGCTGGAATCAAGATTGCCAGGAGAAATATCAATAATTTCAGATATGCAGATGATACCACCCTTATTGCAGAAAGTGAAGAGGAACTGAAAAGTCTCTTGATGAAAGTGAAATAGGAGAGTGAAAAAGTTGGCTTAAAGCTCAACATTCAGAAAACGAAGATCATGGCATCTGGTCACATCACTTCATGGGAAATAGATGGGGAAACAGTGGAAACAGTGTCAGACTTTATTTTGGGGGGCTCCAAAATCACTGCAGATGGTGACTGCAGCCATGAAATTAAAAGACGCTTACTCCTTGGAAGAAAAGTTATGACCAACCTAGACAGCATATTAAAAAGCAGAGACATTACTTTGCCAACAAAGGTCCATCTAGTCAAGGCTATGGTTTTTCCAGTGGTCATGTATGGATGTGAGAGTTGGACTGTGAAGAAGGCTGAGCGCTGAAGAATTGATGCTTTTGAACTGTGGTGTTGGAGAAGACTCTTGAGAGTCCCTTGGACTGCAAGGAGATCCAACCAGTCCATTCTGAAGGAGATCAACCCTGGGATTTCTTTGGAAGGAATGATGCTAAAGCTGAAACTCCAGTACTTTGGCCACCTCATGTGAAGAGTTGACTCACTGGAAAAGACTCTGATGCTGGGAGGGATTGGGGCCAGGAGGAGAAGCGGACGGCAGAGGATGAGATGGCTGGATGGCATCACTGACTTGATGGATGTGAGTCTGAGTGAACTCCGAGAGTTGGTGATGGACAGGGAGGCCTGGTGTGCTACAATTGATGGGGTCGCAAAGAGTCGGACACGACTGAGCGACTGAACTGAACTGAACTGATATGCCTAAATAAGACAATAGTTGTCTTTCTCTGTCTGACTTAGTTCACTTAGCATTATGCCCTCAAAGTTCATGCACATTATTGCAAATGGCAGGATTCCCTCCTTTTTCATGTCAAAATAGCATTCCAGTCTATACATATGCCACATTTTCTTTATCCATTCACCTGCCAGTGGACACTTATTTCATTTCTATGTCTTGGCTGTGATAACTAGTGCTCTTAGGAGCATAGAGGTGCAGCTGTCTCTTCAGAATAGTGATTTTGTTCCTTCAGAAATGCACATAGCAGTGGAATTGCTGTATCATATGGTAGCTCTATTTTTATTTCTTTGAGGAACCTTCATAAATTGACTGGCACCAATTTACATTCCTACCAGCAATATCTCCACAAACACATTTCTATGAAAATAGACTTCACCCACGTTTTTACAAAGACCATTCCAAACCTCTCTAAATTTTTCAGTGGAGTGACTGAAAGTGACTGCTGAGTTAAGATGATGGTAGTGAGGTATATACAACTCAATGGAAGATATTAAAATATTTAGAGGTGGGGACTAATCCAATAGAAGAGACGCTGGAAAACAAGAAAAGAATAGAGAATTCAGAAGGCATTGAAGAGGTTTGTGAGACCGTTAACTGTCACTGCATAGAGAGTGAAGGATTCCTTCTACAAAAAAGAAATATTAAGTGGCTTTAAAGTGTCCTGAAAATTAAGACAGGCAGAATCCAATCATAGTAAAGGATGCTTTTTGCAACCTTTGTGGGAATGCAGATGTGTGCAAGCGGAATTTAAATCAAAGAGAAACCAGACTTCACTGTAAAGGAAGGAGTCTGATTTCTCTAGTAGTTATATTGACCATAGAAATACACAATGTGCCCATCTGTGACCCAAGCAGAATCACTCTGAAAACACATGACTTTTGAGACCTCTGTTCTGTTTAAACACCACTGGTTAATAATAAACCATACACCACTCACATGGGTCAAATTATTTTCTTTATGAGTAGATAGTTCTTATCCTTGCGAAAGCTTAGAATTAAACACAGAATGAAATAAATTAAATGCATAGTACAAATACTTTAGCATAAAGGTCAAGATAATATCCATGTTTGAATTTTCTTAATGCTTGTAACATGTGAGAAAAATTAGCAATATTAGAAAATCTAACAGATTAACTTTGAAATCCAGTTTCAAATGTAAAAAGAATTTTAGATTGTGATTTTTTAAATTGAAAGTTAAATTTTATTAATTATATTAAAACTATTGATATGCATCAAATTTTGAAATTATAAATGTACTTACAAATATATAAACTTTACTAGATTTATAAGAAATTGAATATTCATATTTGGAATGGTTTTCCTGTTAGGGTTCTAAATCCACCAAGTCAGACAAGTGAAGTGTTTAAACATTAAATTAATTGTAGCAAATTTATACATGTGTTGTAAAAATAGGGCACATTGTTTAATGGGGTTCACATATAGATCTGGTAAATCTGAATTAACCAAAAATTATCAAAGGATCCCTTGAAAATAAATTTTCTTATTTTATATGAATGAGAACTATCAATAAAAAATATTTGCAAGTTTAATTTATGGGGTTAAGGAAAATTATATTGCAAATTTTAGATTTTAATAAATTCAGTATTAATTTCAAATTCACTCAGTCATGTCTCTTTGTGACCCCATGAACTTGTAGCCCAGCAGGCTACTCTGTCCATGGAGACAAGAATACTGGAGTGGGTTGCCATTCCCTTCTCTAAGCAATCTACCCAACTCAGGGATTGAAACAGGGGGGCGATTCTCATTGGTCTCCTGCAATGCAGGCAGATTTCCCAAGCGACCAGGAAGCCCGTAATTTCAAATTCAAGTAACTTTAAATACTTTTTTTTGTGCACAAAGCTTCCCCTTGCACATCAAACTGTCATTGTAACCAGCTTAACTTCAGTCTCCCACTTACAACTGCACCAGCTACACACAGTCAGCACTGAGGCTATCATTTTTCTCTGCAGGCTGGCTTCCCTTCCCAGTTTCTTTCAATGATCCCAAATTTTATCCCAGTCATTTTGAGTGGTTAATGACCCAAAATTGCCTGTCAATGAGTACAGGCAATTTTTGATGAAATGTTGAATACACTGAATCCTTTCTTTCCATTTGCAAAGCTTTTGTCATGCTTAAAGCTCTTAGTATCTCACACCTTAATTAGGAAATAATCTGCTTATTTAAATTCTATGCAGAGTACATCATGAGAAACGGTGGACTGGAAGAAACACAAGCTGGAATCAAGATTCCAGGAGAAATATCAGTAACCTCAGATATGCAGATGACACCACCATTATGGTAGAAAGTGAAGAGGAACTAAAAAGCCTCTTGATGAAAGTGAAAGTGGAGAGTGAAAAAGTTGGCTTAAAGCTCAACATTCAGAAAATGAAGATCATGGCATCCAGTCCCATCACTTCATGGGAAATAGATGGGGAAACAGTGGAAACAGTGTCGGACTTTATTTTTGGGGGCTCCAAAATCACTGCAGATGGTGACTGCAGCCATGAAATTAAAAGATGCTTACTCCTTGGAAGAAAAGTTTTGACCAACCTAGATAGCATATTCAAAAGCAGAGACATTACTTTGCCAACAAAGGTCC
>SJYW01002691.1:274934-285614 GCA_006410735.1 Raphicerus campestris
AAATCACTGCAGATGGTGACTGCAGCCATGAAATTAAAAGATGCTTACTCCTTGGAAGAAAAGTTTTGACCAACCTAGATAGCATATTCAAAAGCAGAGACATTACTTTGCCAACAAAGGTCCATCTAGTCAAGGCTATGGTTTTTCCAGTAGTCAGGTATAGATGTGAGAGTTGGACTGTGAAGAATGCTGAGTGCCAAAGAATTGATGCTTTTGAATGTGGTGTTGGAAAACATCCTCGAGAGTCCCTTGGACTGCAAGGAGATCCAACCAGTCCATTCTGAAGGAGATCAGCCTTGGTATTTATTTGGAAGGAATGATGCTAAAGCTGAAACTCCACTACTTTGGCCACCTCATGAGAAGAGTTGACTCATTGGAAAAGACTCTGATGCTGGGAGGGATTGGGGGCAGGAGAAGGAGACGACAGAGGATGGCATCACTGACTCGATGGACGTGAATCTGAGTGAACTCCAGGAGTTGGTGATGGACAGGGCAGCCTGGCGTGCTGCGATTGATGGGGTCGCAAAGAGTCGGACACGACTGAGCGACTGAACTGAACTGAACTGCTAATTTTGGTCCAGTCTTCTCATCAACACATGACAGGTTAATTACCATATCCCTTTGTGAATGAATGGGAGAGGCTCACCTCCTGGAGACTTTCCCACAAAACTGACACATCGTATGGAATGTACTCCATGCTCCAGATATGCTATTACATATTGTCTGCTAATATTGTATTTGTCAACCTTGTTTCCACAAAGAGTACAGACAGAGTTCACCTTCAGGGTTCTTCAGTTCAGTTCAGTCGCTCAGTTATGTCCGACTCTTTGTGACCCCATGAATTGCAACATGCCAGGCCTCCCTGTCCATCACAAACTCCCAGAGGGGTTCTTACTGATATTATCAAAAATATTTCATGGTACCATTTCATGGGCCATTTCAGTCAATGCATATTTTATACATTTTAACAAAATATTTACTATAGTCATAAGATTCCTCAGTGTAATTGCATGGACATGTAGTTTATTAATATTCATTGTTCAGTGTTTATGTAGTTGCAGAGTTTACATAGAATCTTTCTTTTCCTTTTGTATTATCTTCCCCCTATTTTTTAGCATTAAAAAAATTGAGATGTAGTTGTACAATATTATACAAATTTCATGTGTACAACATGGCAATTCATAATTTTTAAAGATACACTCCATTTATAGCTATTATCCCTGTGCTGTACCTTTCCCTCCCTTTTTGTGTCAGGATCCTGTACTGAGATGGGGCTTCCCTAGTGGCTCAGCGGTAAAGAATTCTCCTGCCAAGGCAGGAGATGTGGGTTTGATCTAAAAGTTGAAAAGATCCCCTGGAGAAGGAATCAGCAACCCACTCCAGTACTCTTGTCTGGGAAATCCCATGGACAGAGGAGTCCGGAGGGCTACAGTTCATGGGCATGCAAAAGAGTCGGACATAACTTAGCAAATAACAACTCTACTGAGATATTTATATTTTGTCATTTCTACTACAGAATGAAGAAGAGATGTTTCATCTTTCGTGATTCTAAGAAGCTTCATGTTCTGAATATAGGTTCCAAAGTCTAAGGTAATAGTAGTTTCAGTTACAGAGCCAAAAATAGAAGCTTCAAAACACCCAGTGGATTGCCCCTCTTACAGACTGTCTGGAGAATACAGGAAAATTAAAGAAGGCTTCTGCTAGAGGGGGCCAGCAGGTAAAACTGCTCCCACATTTGTAGGAGTGATTCTGCTTCCCCAACTCTTGAGAAGCAGCAGTACTGGGTGGGTTCATTAAACAAATACTGTCAGCCCTTGGTATCTGTGGGTGGTGAAACCACAAATACACAGGGCTGACTATATTCACTGTATTATCCCATCTTATATAAGAGATATGGGCATCTGTGGAGGGCCTGGAACCAGTCCCCTTCAGATACCAAGGGACCACTATAGAAACCACCATCTCACTGCATATTTGCAACTGAGGCTAAGTGATGCAATATCATGTTGGTGACAGTCCAATAGGATAGATGGATTTACAATCACATGACTGTCTGGAGACCAGGCTTTGGAATGAGAAATGTAAGCTTCTAGGGATGGTAAAGAGAAAAGTAACTCACCATTATTACAGCAGAAAGAACAAAACACAGCTGAGTAGCTTAGTATTAATAAATGATCCTGCCAGTTTGTGCCTCTAACTTAACTAGCTCCATATCTTATTCTTTCTAGGCTTCGTAAATAACAAACAATCTCATAAATTAGAATGTCACAAGAAATGCCCTAGACATTATGCTTCCATGTTTCAGGACAGTGTATGAAGGAAGGCCTGTGCTTTTGTATTTATCTACATTACCCAACACCTGGTGGGCACTGAAGGATTATAGCAATAAAGTATCTGAAACACTGTAATAAAATATCTAAAACTATGCAAGTAATTCTGCAATCCAGGAACCTCTAATACATCTGTAAAATGCCAGTGTTCAGAAACCAGCCAAGAATCTCTCCAAATGTTTCCCTTTACTAACATATTCCAACAACAAAAATAAATGTAATCTACAGAAATACAGAACTATATCAGTTGGTGATTGTTTATAAAATCACCTGCATGGAAAATATCAGAAGTCAGCACCTATGACACTCAACAATTATGATACCAGCACCTGGGACCCCCAGCACAAATCAAATATACTTTATCCCTTCAGAATAAACCACTCCTAAAAGGGAAAGGATTCTGTGTTGTAAACTTTTATAAGAAACATTATTTTGTAGAAGAAATAATGGTTGATGGCAACCTTCAGTATAAACATATTAAGACAGAATATATAGGAATGAAATTCAGACTATAATTAAGGCAAAAATAAGCAAAAAGATGAAGAAACCTCATTTACATTCCCCAGGTAAATCTATATTTCTCTTTTAACTTTTTCACTTGTTCCATCCCTAATTCCATCTAGTCAAAGCTATGGTTGTTCCAGTAGTCACATATGGATGTGAGAACTGGACCATAAAGAAGGCTGAACACCAAAATACTGATGCTTTCTAATTGTGGTGCTGGAGAAGACTTGAGAGTCCCTTGGACAGCAAGGAGAACCAACCAGTCTATCCTAAAGGAGAGCAACCGTGAATATTCATTAGAAGGGCTGATGCTGAAGCTGAAGCTCCAATACTTTGGCCACCTGATGCAAAAAGGTGACTCACTGGAAAAGACCCCAATGCTGAGGAAAACTGAAGGCAGAAGAAAAGGGGATGACAGAGGATGAGACAGTTGGATGACATCACTAACTCAATGGACATCAGTTTGCACAAATTCCAGTGAAGTCTGGCATGTTGCAAAGATTCGGAGATGACTTAGCAAATGAACAACAACAACAATCCCTATTCCAACTTTCACTTGTGGCGAGTTTGCCTCATGCCCCTTCCATGCTTAAGCCCATGTGGCCTTCCCCTTCACCCTACTCTGTTTAAAATTTAAAAACACCGTGCTGCTTCTTCCTTTGGTACTCTTTATTCTCACTCATATCAGCATTTCTTCTTTCAGATTGTAGACTTTTAAAGGGTGTGAATCACCATATGTTGTCCAATAAATATGACTTTTATGGGTAGAAAAAGTATTCATTAAGGTGAGCAAGGCCTGTATTATTGTGGGGTGAGGCCAGATGATGTATCGGTGCAGGTGGGGAGAAGTGAGTCTCCCCAAGGGGGAGATAGGTGGTACTGAGAGTGCTGTCCCAAATCCACATTTGGGGTTATGGCTAATGAAAAAAGGAGTAACGTCTGGCGGAGTCCAGAGAAATGTAGGAAAGAACGGTGCTTTGGGTTCTGTGACAGCGTGATTCAATTTACTAAAGCAGTTAACACTACCCTGAGGTGCTCCTCCATGCTTTCAACCCCTAAGCCAACAGCAGGTGGAGGAGTGTTTACTTCTACACCTGACTTTCTTCAGCAAGAGTGGTGCTGGATGAACTGAGATCACGGCTTGCTGGGAACAGACAGTTCTGTCACTTTGGGGGACTAAAACCACTTCAGATCTTATTTTCCCTGCACCTAGTTAAATAACCCCAAAGAAATGACATATTCCTATTATGACAATTGAGGCACTTCATAATCCTTTTCCAGCTTTGCTTTTCAAACCACTACTCACGTCCTCATCATTTAGCCTCTTCCAACTACTAAATATTTCTGGAATCTTCTATACTACTTCTTTTCTCACTGGGTTATTGCTCTTTGCAGTGAGTGGGGCAAGTGAAGGAGACATTCTCCACTGTCTAATAAACTCTTATCTATCCCTCAAGACAGACCTACTGCTACAGAGTCTGGCACACCTCAGCTCAGGCAGTAGGAGAGCATCCACTTTTTCCACTAATTACCAGCCTATCTCTGTCATTCGCTCTGTCTCTTCTACTCAACCCTGCTTGAGACTTTAAGGTAGAGAATATCTTCTACTTTTAATCTGCATGACCCCTGAAGTGCAAAATCCTAGCCAAGATAAACATGAAATGAATGAACCGATCAAATCTTTGCCTCTTCTGAACTGCCAAAGAGCTCACGCATAACTCTCTCCACCATGGAACTTTTAAGTTTTTAGCTTTTGTATGGCAGACATTTTTACATACTTATGACTCCCAACTAAACTCTTAGCAACCTGCAAATAGACTTGATCTTGGTTCTGCTGCAGCCCCAGCTGGAAAGCACAAGTCCTGGAATTGAGTTCAACATACAATAGATTACAACAGTGAAGGGGCTAACCCTCCGAAAGAGTGTTCTCTGAGAAGAGGGTGAGTTTGCATGGGAAAAAAAACTGGAATACCCTTCAGGAAATGCAGTCCTGTTACTTACAGACACATTTATCATTTAAAATTCATTATAGTTGGACACGACTCAGTGACTTCACTTTCACTTTTCACTTTCATGCAACAGAGAAGGAAATGGCAACCCACTCCAGTGTTTTTGCCTGGAGAATCCCAGGGACGGGGGAGCCTGCTGGGCTGCCGGCTATGGGGTCGCACAGAGTCAGACATGACTGAAGCGACTTAGCAGCAGCAGCAGCAGCAGCATACCAACTGTAGTCTGACAGATGGTTATAGAGAACATACTTGGTCATTTGTTGAAGAAGAAAATTAATCACTGTTTTTATGTAATCAGTGCTTCTAAAGTACTTGAAAGTACTTGAAAGCAGTGGATTTTCTTAAGTAGATTATTTATAATTTGCATAGTAAATTCTGCATAGAGCATAAAGCTACATTTTATCATATTCCTTTCCAATGCTACAAATTTTGTTTTCACAGAGTTCAAATCAATGAGACTTCTTTGTTTCCTAATATTTTGTTAATACTATAAAATACCAACATGTCTTCTTGACCTTTATGTGGCTGAAGCATTGATGAATGAGCCTTACCCCATATCACACTGCCTTCTGCAGTGTGGGAGAAGGAGAACAGAACTTTTGCAGAGAAGCTCCGCCTCCATCACTCAGCACCCTGTCCTGTGGTCCCCAGCTCTTCCACTTCTACATCATCGACTACTCTCTTTGTGTATATTCAAACTGTGAGGTCTTCTAGAACTGTTTTTTTCCAAACTTTCCTTTACTCATTTCCACCTTTTTCCTTCTAAACTATCATTTCGCCTTTTGTCCATGCCTCAGAATTTTGTCATCTCTATTATCTGCATGCACCCAGGACTGGACTACCTCTTCAACTCTCATAGCAAAGCCATCAGGCGATCTCTCGGCTCTGCAGCACTTCAACCAGTGACAGAAACAGAAAAAACAATCCACTAGGGAAGTGGAAAATTCGGGGGGCAGCTCATCCATGATGATAAGGTAGCGATGTTTTGTAAATCAAGATGTGTGTATAATCATTACTGTTGTTCTCTTCATACTTGGCCATCATTTAATTAACATTGAGCACCTGTTAATTTGCTGTGCACTCAGCTGAGATGTAAAATTGTGTAAGTCAAGGTCATCCTGTTTAGCAGGGAAGTATGGTTTAATGTGTGAGAAAGATTCTGCTCATGGGTAATTACCACACAGGAAGCAAGCTCTCCAGCATGAACAAGCACCCAGGGGGCCCAGAGGAAGGGGAAACTACAGCCCGCAGGGAAAGCATCACAAAGAACTGACTTTTGAACTTGTCTGAGTGACTGAGTGGGCATTTATCAAATAGACAGATTGAGGGCAGTTTGCTCCAAGAAACGACACAGCCTTTAGAGCCTTGGCGGTGTAAGAATCATATATGCTGAGAAAGGCAAACATCAGACTGTTACAGGAGGTCGGGGTGCTTATAGGCAGGAGGAAATAAGGTAAAAAGAACTTTGGGGCCATTCTAAGAGCACCGTCACATCGCACATTCAGAATGTAATGAACACCTAAGATGAACATGGATCTTGGTGAGAATTCACAAGGCCAGTGGGCATAAGTGGGAAATGTGAAAAGTATGTCACTGCGGAGGGGTGGGGGTGGCGGGAGAGAGAATGACTGAGGTCCTAGGTGGGTGAAGAGTGTTGACAAGGAGTGGCTTGTTCCCCTTGGGGCCCCATGAAGTGCCCAACTGAGACACAATAAGTAAGGCCACCCCTTAGTTGAGAGGATGGAATAATCTGAGGAGAGCATCAACTTTGAAGCCCATGCTAGAATTCACTTTGATTGCAGGCAACTAGATAAAGGTCAAGTTTCTAATAGGAGAATGAACTGTACCTAGTACCCACACAGTCTATTTCAACATGTTCTCCTAACACAGTGCGCCTTGGGCTCTATCCAGGATAGCAGGGGCCACAGAGTACAGAGTCTATCTTTCCTTCGCTGCTGCAAACCTCTGCAGTAGGTGGTTCTCACAGCAGCTCCAGGGCTGCTCTCTGCAGAAACAGTGAGCAGGGCAGAGCAGCAGCTGCGCCCACCGCGCTTTGCAGAGAAGTTTCTGGGAATTCTAGATTCTCGAGTGAGCTAGACTTGACAGGGGACTGGGCATCTTGCGTCAGTTCATTCAGTTCAGTTACTCAGTCATGTTCAACTCTGTGACCCTATGGACTGCAGCATGCCAAGCCTCCCTGTCCATCACCAACTCCAGGAGCTTACTCAAACTCTTGTCCATTGAGTCGGTGAGGCTATCCAACCATCTCATCCTCTATCGTCCCCTTNTTATGACAATTGAGGCACTTCATAATCCTTTTCCAGCTTTGCTTTTCAAACCACTACTCACGTCCTCATCATTTAGCCTCTTCCAACTACTAAATATTTCTGGAATCTTCTATACTACTTCTTTTCTCACTGGGTTATTGCTCTTTGCAGTGAGTGGGGCAAGTGAAGGAGACATTCTCCACTGTCTAATAAACTCTTATCTATCCCTCAAGACAGACCTACTGCTACAGAGTCTGGCACACCTCAGCTCAGGCAGTAGGAGAGCATCCACTTTTTCCACTAATTACCAGCCTATCTCTGTCATTCGCTCTGTCTCTTCTACTCAACCCTGCTTGAGACTTTAAGGTAGAGAATATCTTCTACTTTTAATCTGCATGACCCCTGAAGTGCAAAATCCTAGCCAAGATAAACATGAAATGAATGAACCGATCAAATCTTTGCCTCTTCTGAACTGCCAAAGAGCTCACGCATAACTCTCTCCACCATGGAACTTTTAAGTTTTTAGCTTTTGTATGGTAGACATTTTTACATACTTATGACTCCCAACTAAACTCTTAGCAACCTGCAAATAGACTTGATCTTGGTTCTGCTGCAGCCCCAGCTGGAAAGCACAAGTCCTGGAATTGAGTTCAACATACAATAGATTACAACAGTGAAGGGGCTAACCCTCCGAAAGAGTGTTCTCTGAGAAGAGGGTGAGTTTGCATGGGAAAAAAAACTGGAATACCCTTCAGGAAATGCAGTCCTGTTACTTACAGACACATTTATCATTTAAAATTCATTATAGTTGGACACGACTCAGTGACTTCACTTTCACTTTTCACTTTCATGCAACAGAGAAGGAAATGGCAACCCACTCCAGTGTTTTTGCCTGGAGAATCCCAGGGACGGGGGAGCCTGCTGGGCTGCCAGCTATGGGGTCGCACAGAGTCAGACATGACTGAAGCGACTTAGCAGCAGCAGCAGCAGCAGCATACCAACTGTAGTCTGACAGATGGTTATAGAGAACATACTTGGTCATTTGTTGAAGAAGAAAATTAATCACTGTTTTTATGTAATCAGTGCTTCTAAAGTACTTGAAAGTACTTGAAAGCAGTGGATTTTCTTAAGTAGATTATTTATAATTTGCATAGTAAATTCTGCATAGAGCATAAAGCTACATTTTATCATATTCCTTTCCAATGCTACAAATTTTGTTTTCACAGAGTTCAAATCAATGAGACTTCTTTGTTTCCTAATATTTTGTTAATACTATAAAATACCAACATGTCTTCTTGACCTTTATGTGGCTGAAGCATTGATGAATGAGCCTTACCCCATATCACACTGCCTTCTGCAGTGTGGGAGAAGGAGAACAGAACTTTTGCAGAGAAGCTCCGCCTCCATCACTCAGCACCCTGTCCTGTGGTCCCCAACTCTTCCACTTCTACATCATCGACTACTCTCTTTGTGTATATTCAAACTGTGAGGTCTTCTAGAACTGTTTTTTTCCAAACTTTCCTTTACTCATTTCCACCTTTTTCCTTCTAAACTATCATTTCGCCTTTTGTCCATGCCTCAGAATTTTGTCATCTCTATTATCTGCATGCACCCAGGACTGGACTACCTCTTCAACTCTCATAGCAAAGCCATCAGGCGATCTCTCGGCTCTGCAGCACTTCAACCAGTGACAGAAACAGAAAAAACAATCCACTAGGGAAGTGGAAAATTCGGGGGGCAGCTCATCCATGATGATAAGGTAGCGATGTTTTGTAAATCAAGATGTGTGTATAATCATTACTGTTGTTCTCTTCATACTTGGCCATCATTTAATTAACATTGAGCACCTGTTAATTTGCTGTGCACTCAGCTGAGATGTAAAATTGTGTAAGTCAAGGTCATCCTGTTTAGCAGGGAAGTATGGTTTAATGTGTGAGAAAGATTCTGCTCATGGGTAATTACCACACAGGAAGCAAGCTCTCCAGCATGAACAAGCACCCAGGGGGCCCAGAGGAAGGGGAAACTACAGCCCGCAGGGAAAGCATCACAAAGAACTGACTTTTGAACTTGTCTGAGTGACTGAGTGGGCATTTATCAAATAGACAGATTGAGGGCAGTTTGCTCCAAGAAACGACACAGCCTTTAGAGCCTTGGCGGTGTAAGAATCATATATGCTGAGAAAGGCAAACATCAGACTGTTACAGGAGGTCGGGGTGCTTATAGGCAGGAGGAAATAAGGTAAAAAGAACTTTGGGGCCATTCTAAGAGCACCGTCACATCGCACATTCAGAATGTAATGAACACCTAAGATGAACATGGATCTTGGTGAGAATTCACAAGGCCAGTGGGCATAAGTGGGAAATGTGAAAAGTATGTCACTGCGGAGGGGTGGGGGTGGCGGGAGAGAGAATGACTGAGGTCCTAGGTGGGTGAAGAGTGTTGACAAGGAGTGGCTTGTTCCCCTTGGGGCCCCATGAAGTGCCCAACTGAGACACAATAAGTAAGGCCACCCCTTAGTTGAGAGGATGGAATAATCTGAGGAGAGCATCAACTTTGAAGCCCATGCTAGAATTCACTTTGATTGCAGGCAACTAGATAAAGGTCAAGTTTCTAATAGGAGAATGAACTGTACCTAGTACCCACACAGTCTATTTCAACATGTTCTCCTAACACAGTGCGCCTTGGGCTCTATCCAGGATAGCAGGGGCCACAGAGTACAGAGTCTATCTTTCCTTCGCTGCTGCAAACCTCTGCAGTAGGTGGTTCTCACAGCAGCTCCAGGGCTGCTCTCTGCAGAAACAGTGAGCAGGGCAGAGCAGCAGCTGCGCCCACCGCGCTTTGCAGAGAAGTTTCTGGGAATTCTAGATTCTCGAGTGAGCTAGACTTGACAGGGGACTGGGCATCTTGCGTCAGTTCATTCAGTTCAGTTACTCAGTCATGTTCAACTCTGTGACCCTATGGACTGCAGCATGCCAAGCCTCCCTGTCCATCACCAACTCCAGGAGCTTACTCAAACTCTTGTCCATTGAGTCGGTGAGGCTATCCAACCATCTCATCCTCTATCGTCCCCTTATCCTCCCGCCTTCAATCTTTCCCAGCATCAGGGTCTTCTCCAAGGTGTCAGTTCTTTGCATTAGGTGGCCAAAGTTTTGGAGCTTCAGCATCAGTCCTTCCAATGAATATTCAGGACTGATCTCCTTCAGAATGGACTGGTTGGATCTCCTTGCAGTCCAAGGGACTCTCAAGAGTCTTCTCCAACACCACAGTTCAAAAGCATCAATTCTTTGGCGCTCAGCCTTCTTCACAGTCCAACTCTCACATGTCACACATGACTACTGGAAAAACCATAGCTTTGACTAGACGGACCTTTGTTGGCAAAGTAATGTCTCCGCTTTACTGTATGCTGTCGTTTCTTCTAAGGAGTGTCTTTTTGGTGGCTCCAAAATCACTGCAGGTGGTGATTTTGGAGCCCCCCCAACATAAAGTCTGTCACTGTTTCCATTGCTTCCCCATCTATTTGCCATGAAGCAATGGGACCAGATGCCATGATCTTTGTTTTCTGAATGTTGA
>SJYW01002691.1:286742-303787 GCA_006410735.1 Raphicerus campestris
CTTTGACTAGACGGACCTTTGTTGGCAAAGTAATGTCTCCGCTTTACTGTATGCTGTCGTTTCTTCTAAGGAGTGTCTTTTTGGTGGCTCCAAAATCACTGCAGGTGGTGATTTTGGAGCCCCCCCAACATAAAGTCTGTCACTGTTTCCATTGCTTCCCCATCTATTTGCCATGAAGCAATGGGACCAGATGCCATGATCTTTGTTTTCTGAATGTTGAATTTTAAGCTAGCGTTTTCATTCTCTTTTTTCACTTCCATCAAGAGGCTTTTTAGTTCTTCTTCACCGTCTGCCATATGGGTGATGTCATCTGCATATCTGAAGTTATTGATATTTCTCCCAGCAATCTTGATTCCAGCTTGTGCTTCATCCAGCCCAGCATTTCTAATGATGTACTATGCATATAAGTTAAATAAGCAGGGTGACAATATACAGCCTTGATGTACTCCTTTCCCAGTTTGGAACCAGTCTTCTGTTCTGTGTCCAGTTCTAACTCTTGCTTCATTACCTGTATACAGATTTTTCAGGAAGCAGGTCAGGTGGTCTGGTATTCCCATCTCTTGAAGAATTTTCCACAGTTTGTTGTGATCCACACATTCAAAGGCATTGGCATAATCAATAAAGGACATTCAGGGATGGATGGACTCTACTACTATACACAGAGAGGATAGTCAGAAGGCATATTTAGGCTATAGAAAGAACTGTTGGCTGGGAATACAGGAAAGAAAATACAAACACAAAGTTTGGCTATGAGGCTATTGGAACATTCTAATAGAATGTTGAGGGCAGGCATGCACTGAGGATAGGGTTGTAGGAATATAATTAAGGAATTTATGAGATAGACGTATATTTCTTTTGCCCAGCTGAAAGGACAATGTCTTGTGGCAACTGCTATCCTAGGGCTGGCAGCATGATACACACCAATCTGAAGTACCCGAAAGTGATCCCTAGTGTCTACCGGGCACTGTTTACAATGATCTAGCTAAATGAGCTGGGAATGGGGGGTGGTTAGGGTTCTTCCTATAGGAGGGGTGGCTCCAAAGCTCAATTTCCCACAGTAACAGTGACTCTTTCTTGAAGAAGGGGGTTACAAGGTGTGCCCCATGGTGACTAGGCACTGAATAGCCAGTTCCCTGGACCAGCCTTGTAAATAGCTGTCCCTCAGACATGGCGTTGAGGCCTCTTTGTATCCCCTAGTAACAAAGCTGCACTCATACTTGAACTGTAGCAAAAGAGAATGGGAGATGGGCAAGAACAGAAACACAAAGTGTCCCCAGAAGGCATCCTGAGATGGTGGGAAGGTGGCAGGGTGGTGGAGCTGGGTTACCTTCCCTTTTCCTGCTGCTTCATGGCTTCATGAGTTTCTCCTGCTCTCAGTAAGGCTGGCTCCTTAACACAGATACTATGTTGCTGGAGAATTTGTCTCAGACCCTGGAGTACGACAACTAATGACTGACCCATTACAGTATCAACATTAGCTAGGGTAGAATGATTCAACCACAGTTGGCACATCATGGAGTTATGCATTTTAGTAAGAGCGTATAACGACTAAAATTGAGGTGAGAGTGGACTCACCAACAAATAAATAAAGGACAACCACAAATTGACTAATACATTGACAGTGATATAGAATAAAAGGTTCCAAGAACTCCCACAGTAATCAGGATGAATCTCGATGAAACACACAATAATCATTAAATTCTCAAAGGCTTCAGGATCCACATCTTTACAGAAGGCCATGTGCCTCTTCAGTAAAATGCATAGATTACCTGCTGAAAGTAGAGTCAGATGGCAAGCAAACCGGTTGCTGATTCGGGTTACAGTATTTCTAGAAGGTAATTAAAATTACAAGAGAACTAACTGCTTGTCATGCCCTTATTATATTTTCATATACCACTTAGATTTATAAAATTAAACCAGTTGAACTCTCCTTTGGGAAGTGAATAATGAAGACATCTTTGCCCAAGTTCAGCTTCACCTTTGGTCCAAGAGAAGTCACAGCACAGAAAAAAAAGGATGGATGGAGACCCTTTAAATGACAAAGATGACCAACTCACTGCCAATACAAGAAAATCACTCCTTTGATTCTACAAATTTAGCTTGATGTAAATTTTAGTAATTTTTCTAATTCCAAGCATCTGCGCCCTACACAGTTTCATTTATTTGTGTTGGACATATAATCCTCAGCTCTTACATCACAGTTAAAATCAATTTAAGATAATTATTCTTTTCAAGATAGATTTGTGACTTTTGCCTGTGCTTTGAAGTGATGTAATTATGGTAGCTGTGTTAATAGATCAAAAAGGACTGTGCCAGAAATGCTTACTTGAATCCTACTGTAAAGTGAAGGACATTCAGAGGGACAGCTTGGATCTTGGAGCTGCAGGGCTCTGCTCCTGTGTATGACAAGCTAAAATAAGGCCAACTTTCAAACATCTATTTCAAGAGGCAGATGAGAGAATTAAAATCAGTGATACTTTAATACCCACCAAGACTGTGTTTCAGTGATTGTAGGGTTAAGACTAAGCAACTTCACTTTCACTTTTCACTTTCATGCATTGGAGAAGGAAATGGCAACGCACTCCAGTGTTCTTGCCTGGAGAATCCCAGGGACGGGGGAGCCTGGTGGGCTACCGTCTATGGGGTTGCACAGAGTTGGACACGACTGAAGTGACTTAGCAGCAGCAGCAGCAGGGTTAAGGCTGGGCTCATTATTATCTTTCAGAGCATCTTCTCATAGTATCAAAATCAAGAATTGTTTTCATTTGATCTCAGGGCAAATATGACATTTCATTGCCAGCAGAACACAATGTTTTCATTTCTTTCCTGCTTACATCCCACCTCGCCTCTCACTTATATTTGTGTGTGTGTGTGTAACTTGCTCTTGCCCTCTTTAATTCCTCAATATTTTGAACAGTATTGGGTGGGAGGAGGAAGAATATTCCACTTTTGCAGTATGTTCCCTCAGCTTGTATACAGCACCTTCTCTCTGTTGCAAGTCAGAGTCCACTGTTGCTAACGGAACAGAATCTGATGTGTCCTGGGAAGAAATGACTGCAACAGTCAGGAGGAAACTTGCCAAATAGGAAGGCAAGAACAGGCTCGACGACTCAGAGGACACCATGTATTAAAAAATGTAATTTATTTAAAAAATGAAATCTCATCCTCAAAATTTCTTTGTTGGGATGCCTAGTGTGGCCAGACAGCTGTGAAGGCAATCAGATGTAGGAAGAGAGCTGAACTGGGGCCAAAGGGCATCAGGGAATTCCAGGCAAGGTGTGGCAAGGTTTGGTCTCTTCTTGGCTTTCAGAGAAATTGTGGAGAAGCACAGTTTTCTAGAGGCATCTGCCATTTAACATAGGGCTGAAGGAAGAATTGGCCATGGTACTCCCTTTCTGGAAGCTTCTGGAGGATTATGCTGGTATAGAACAAAGCCTACACTCCTTGCCTTCCCAGTCCGATAGGAGCTCCATCTCTGCCACTCTCTGCTAAGTGCACAAGGTCCAGTCAAAGTGTCCTTCTCGCTGCCCTTAGGATGCATCTCTCAGTTCCAGTCTTTGCCTACTTTGCCCATGTTGGCTTTTTTTTTTTTTTTTTTTTTTACCAAGAATGGTTCCTTACCTCCCATGACCCCTTTGTAAAACTCTAGCCACTATTTAGGGTCCAGTTCAGACTCTCCTAGACAGAATTAATACTTCATCCCAAAACACTTCCTTTATTTCTCAGTATGGCTGAATATCTATTTCTGCATTTTTCTATCTCTCTGTATTCTTTTCCCACTCTAGCACTCTTTCTTTACACACACACACACATACACACACACACACACACACACACACACACACACACACACAGTTGCTCTCTCGTGCAATGCCAAAATCTCACGAATTTTGAAAGCTGAAAGTTTTTTTTTTTTCATAATTCACTTGGTAGCAACACTGGAATTGAATTTACTTATAACCTTGATTGATTTCATTGTTATGAGAATTCATGCATTTTCTGTACCCTCCCTCATAAACAGAGACAAAATAAAACACATGCTTGACCTCAGGCTGCCATGGTAAGACCTCACTGAAAGTATCAGATCATGTTTAGTGTATGTAGTACTGCCCGAAGACTTGTGTGCATTCCAAGAACTAGAAGTGCTCCCAGAAAAATCCCCCTTTTTTTGGATACAAAGAACCAGCTGGGCTGGCAAGTCCAGGGGGAGAAACACCCAGACTCAGACCCACACCCCCAGGGACCCTTCTCATTCCCCTCCTTCAGGGCACTGTGGAGTCCAGCCCAAGGACACCTGTGTACGTCAGTGTTTCACTCTGCAGTGAGGCTTGTCTGCAGGCCTTTCCTAGGTAATCCATGTATGTTCTTGCCTCTTGCTGAGATGGCTGGGGGTCAGTGCCCTTAAGCTTTCTAGAGGCTCCTGGAGGGTATCTCTTAAGCTCAGTATTTTCTTAGGCATTAGCAAAGTTTGTATAGCACTACCCTCCATTATTCCTTCAGAGTATGCTTTCCTGACATTGAATCTCTTATTTTTAGTACCTTTTGAAAACTGTATAGGTAGATCATCACACCTTGGTTCTATTAATCCCCTCAATTTATCTCTCTTCTTGCATTTTACTGTAAATAGCAAGAAAAACAACAACAAAAAAAGGCTACACCTTCCAAATTTTATTTGAAAATCTCAGGTAAATAGCCAAGTTCATCATTTACAAAAACTGCTTTCCACATACCTACAGGACCCAATTCTACTAAGGTCTCTGCCACCATCTATCAAGGATGTCCTATTCTTCAGTTTCTACGAAAAGTTCATTTTGTTCTGAGCTCTCACCAATAGTTACCTTCCCTTCCAGAGACAGTATTTTCACAACAATTAAGTGTTCTTTAAGGCAGTTTATGTATCCTTTACCATTATCCTCACTTCTGAGTTCTCACTGAGTCATCAACATCCAAATTCCCACCAACAGCCTGTTCACAACAATCCAGGCTCTTCCAATCACATCATTTAAACCTTTCCAGCCTCTTCCCAAAGCCCAATTCCAAGCCACCTCCACATTTCAGGTATCTGATAAGCACCTCCTGCTCCCAGGTATCAACATCTGTATCAGTTTCTATTGCTGCTGTAACAAATTATCACGTGCTTAGTGGCTTTAAAAAGTCTGTTATCTTACTGTGCAGTTGGATAGGTGAGCAGTCTGACATGAAGTCGTGGGCCTGTTCCTTTGTGACAGCTTCAGGGGCAGATCTGTACTTTCCCTTTGCCAGCTCCCAGAGGCCATGGGGGCCACCGTCTCCCTTGGCTTTGGCCCTCTTTCTCCATCTTCAAAGCCAGCAGTATTGCACCTTCCTGCCCCTGACATCTGCATCTGACTAACCACAGGCAAAGACGATTTCTCCTTGTAAGTACTCATGTGCTTAGGTTAGGCCTAACTGATAATCCAGATCAACCACTATATTGTAAGGTGCTTAACTTTAATCACATCTGCAAAGACCCTTTTTTACTTTCATAGGAATTAGGACAGGAACATCTTTAGGGAGCCATTATATGTTGCGAACTACTCAATGCTTACTTCAGATTTCACAGGCCTTGGTACAGCATGTGAAAAACATATCATAATGAAACTATTCTTTAATGAAGTTGACAAGAGATGATCAAATAGCAGTCATCTTTGGGCCCTGCCTTTTAGTTCCTACTCATTAAACACCTGTTAATTAACAGTTTACAATAATAATGGTTGTTTATATTTTATATAGCTTTATAGAATGAAACATGCTTTTGATCTCATGGATTAACTGATGAAACCCTCACTATGTTAATACCATGCATTTACTCCCCGTGTTCAACATGTTTTCTCTCATGTTATCCAGACAGAAAACAAATCAAAAATTTACAGTGAGTGTGACATTAACTTAATTAAGTTAATACAATTTATACTGTCAATGACAAAATAAATATTTTGCTTACCAAGTTAACTTTCCGTTTTACTGTCTTTAATGACAAGCTTAAGTGGTTGGACTTTAAATGTCAACTCAAGGGATATGCAGCATTTGGTGCTTATGATAGTACCAAAATGAGAAGAGTACTCCTATCAACGCCGGATGGTACATAAGAAAACAGTGGCACACAGACATCAACAACTCTGCAAAAATTTTATAGCTGGTTAGTAGCAAATCCAGGTTTAAACCTAGAAAATGTGAATTTAGAGTCTATGCTGTTAACCACTACACTTTGTAGCATCCTAATGAGATTAGATTTATTGTTGATAGTGGCTTAAGGCTTAATAATTAGGTAATCTTAATGTAGGCTTGGATCCTCATTGTCCATTCCAGTCTGAGCAGGGACTCACTTAACAGAAAAATAGTAATTTTATTTTTTAAAATTGGGTTTAAACACATTACCATCAAAATGTCAAGCATACTCAATCTCTCAAGGAAGTAACAAAGGCAAGATTGCACAAAATCATCAAAATGCTCCTCAAACCTGTTTCCTATATGTTTAATTGTGGCCTCAGGCATCCACAAAACACTCTGCTACTCTGCTGTCCTAGAAACAATTTGAGTGTGTGTGTGTGTAAGCATGCGTGCACACGGACAGAGGCATACATTAAATCCCAAGTTTAATGACAAGACGACTGTCCCTAGATGTTTCTGATTTATAACTCTTGAACTGTAACTATTTAGCATCCTGACTTGCAAAATAAACAGATATGACTACATGAGATGCAAGTCTCCAAGTTCTGAAAATTCATCCTCCAAGTGGAACTTGGAGATTACATTAAGCAAAGTCTTAGTGTTCAGCTGAATGGTGATTTTAAAAATTCTAAGACTTGAAAAAGTCTTTTTAACCAATTAAACATACTCTTTGGTCTTTAATTAATCTAGTTAACATCTCTCAATTATGTGAACTGCTAAGTG
Organism: Raphicerus campestris; assembly: GCA_006410735.1. NCBI lineage: Eukaryota > Metazoa > Chordata > Mammalia > Artiodactyla > Bovidae > Raphicerus > Raphicerus campestris. The sequence continues at coordinate 293,655 of SJYW01002691.1, forward strand.
GAGCCAATGAACTAAGAAAATTTCAAAGTTCCTTCAAGCACCAACATTCTATCATTCTCTGGTTAAGTAACTCATACTACAGTGGTTTCTGCACACAAAAATTTAAAATACAGCCAAGAGATTGGAAATTCAAACTGTTAAGTCTTCATGTATTTCTAGCTTAATTGTGGGTTTTATTGTAACAGGATATCAAATGGGACTTCAGTTGTCTAGAATTTCATTTAAAGTGTCTAACTTTAAATGGAAACAGGGACAATAAATTCTACCATATTCTGAAGAGAGAATCTCTACAAATCTCTAGAAAATTTTCAGTGACAGCCACACATAAGAGCTTATATAACAGAAGGCAAGAGATCTATTGTAGAAAGGAAACCTCATAAAGAATCTTTCACAGGTGAGAACGTTGTGGCGTTTACCCTTCCTGCCCTGTGCTTTTAATTCCCTGCCACCAAATCAAGTGAGGGTTTGCCAAGAGAGCTACTCAGAGTAGCTGTTTTCTAGAAGAAGACACATTTACTTCATTCATCCCCCAACTTGTACCAAAGTTCCTGTAGAAACAGATAGGCCTGCCCACGCTGCCACGAGAGAAGGGGAGCGTAACAGAGATCTTGGCAGAGCTCAGGGGTCTTGCAGTTAGGGAACACACGTGAACACAAAACTCCTCATCTGGAGAAGATGAAGGTGAGAAAAAGTTTGAAACACCCTTCAATATAAAATAAGGAAACAGGGCATCGATGAGGGCAAACTGCACTTCCATGGTTTGGAAAAGCAAGAGTTTCCCAGCAAGCAGCTCAATACAAAGATGGTTGCTAGGCTCAAGGTGCATTGAAAGGAATGCTCTGTGCAAAGATGTGGAGAAATAGAGGTGCACCAGCTGGGACAGGGGCTGGGAGAGGATTTTCAGGGTTCAGCTGGAGACTCTGTCACCCCACTAGAGACTTGGGCAGTATGGGTGACCCTGTGAAGTGAGTGTCCCCTCCAGTGAACCTGTGAAAACACTGTATTTCAACGCTTGCCACAGCAGTGGTGTTAGTTGCTCAGTCGTGTCCGACTCTTTGTGACCCCATGGACTGCAGCCCACCAGGCTTCTCTGTCCATGGGATTCTCCAGGCAAGAATACTGGAGTTGATTGCCATTCCCTTCTCCTGGGGATTTTCCCAACCTGGGGATCAAATCCAGGTCTCCTGCATTGCAGGCAGATTCTTTGCTGTCTGAGCTACAGGGAACTCATGTGATGCTTGCCACAAGAGAGTATANTGATTGCCATTCCCTTCTCCTGGGGATTTTCCCAACCTGGGGATCAAATCCAGGTCACCTGCATTGCAGGCAGATTCTTTGCTGTCTGAGCTACAGGGAACTCATGTGATGCTTGCCACAATAGAGTATATTTGACACCTAAGAGAAATGTGAGAAGAAGCCATCAGCTAAGGAAACAAAGACAGAATGACATTCTTCTCCATTACTTTCACAAAAATGGGGAAACTAAAGTACGTGAAGGGTGACCTTCACCAGCAAGATTACGTTCTGGGTGGGAAGGCAAAAAAATCCACTGGCCTAGTCCACAGGCAGGCTCCTCCCATGTGCTCCTCGGTGGGATGGGGCCCCGGCCCTTCTCCACTGCTGTCTGCACCCTGAACTCTCTGGCAGGGAGCTGTCCTAAGAAGGACAGGTATTTCCCTGAGAGCCCTGAGGGTGAGTAAGGAGATCCTATGCAGGTGGATTTCCATGCAGTTCAGATCCAGTCTTTGTTGTTGCCTCTCTACCACCATTTGGCTATTTGCCTCAACTCAGTGGAAATTCACAGTTGAAATGAACTCCCTCATATACAGACATTTAGAATATAGCCTGAATTTCAGAGGGATAAAGAGGTATCTTTTTGGACCTATAAATATATTTAAAGCTGAGATGAGCTGCTGAGTAGAAAGTCATTGTTTCATAGGAAAATATTTTCTCTGCTATGGTTATTATATTTCTTGTTCATGGTAAATAAATTATTTATACAGTCAGGAAAAAGTTTGATTTAAGTTGCACTGAGGTTAAACAAAATGTAGTATAACCAAGTAATTTCTTGCTCCTAAATCAAATCCTATGTTTCATAATGCCTTACTCAGTGTTCCATTATCATCCCAAAATGCCGTCATTTTCCCACTTTTTCAAAAATAATTTCAAACCAAAGACCCTTTGCACCACCCCATCTTCTATCTCACTCTCTAATGTTTCTGTGTGATAACTGTGATACATATAATAAGCTTAGAGAAACCTTCCATCTTCTTCCTGGTCATTAGTCAAAGGAAGGAATCCAGCATTTCCCTTGACACAGAGTTCAGATAAAGACCTCCCATTTTCATATCAGCCTGTTTAGCTCCTTGAAGTTCATTGGGATTATGAAGAAAATGGCCAACAGTGATACTCCACTGCCTTCTTGAATGAAAGTTTTAACACAAATATAGAAACAGATCCCCATTTCCCCCAGGTCCCCAAACATGAATAAGTAATCCTCAAAGGAGAAATGATTTAAGGGTAATCATGTAACTGATATATTTAATGGGTTAACTTCATAGGGTGAAGAGCTTTATTTTCTTACCACTCCTTTAAAATAACCCCTGTCCTTCCTTAAATCTGGAGGCTCTCTGAGTTAAGTCACATATATTTTCTGAGTACTACTGAATATTAGGGTTAAAAAAAATTGAGTCAAATTTAAATAGACAGCAAGAAAGAATTCATCCAATTCCAAGTTTCTCTATCCCCAGTAGATCTGGCCCAATTAGTGACTGACAGCCAGGACTGGAAGTGGGGGTCTGGTCTGTTCCTGTCCACCCTTGATGTGTCTCCTTCCCCACTGTCCTAAGACAAGGCATAAAGTGGGAGTCTTGTATTTGCTGTTTTTGGCAAGTCAACTGTGAGAGGAGTTGGGATTTATGCATACATCCTCAAGGTTTGCACATGGTAGGGTACAAAGGAATGAAGACTAGAATGATAAAAAATGTAGGATATGTGACCGACACAATATCTTTGCACCCCAGCTTACCCACAGTTAAATCCTGCTTCTCCATCTCTCTTTCAGTTCTAATACTTAAATTGTTCAACAAGAATGGTTAAACATAACACAATTAAAATACTGAAACGTCACAGGCTTNCCGACACAATATCTTTGCACCCCAGCTTACCCACAGTTAAATCCTGCTTCTCCATCTCTCTTTCAGTTCTAATACTTAAATTGTTCAACAAGAATGGTTAAACATAACACAATTAAAATACTGAAACGTCACAGGCTTATATAGGCAATACAGAAGGACCACAGTGCAGAGGATACGGGAAAGGATTTAGGAAAGAAGAGTATTTAAAAGTGTAACCATGATTTTACCCACAGTGTCTAAATGTAACCAGAGAACCTTGAATAAAATTATATTACATAAACAATGTAACTCTCAGCTCAGTTCAGTTCAGTCACTCAGTCATGTCCGACTGCCTGTGACCCCATGGACTGCAGCACGCCAGGCTTCCCTGTCCATCACCAGCTCCCAGAGCCTACTCAAACTCATGTCCATCGCATCAGTGAAGCCATCCAACCATCTCATCCTCTGTCATCCCCTGCTCCTCCTGCCTTTAATCTTTCCCAGCATCAGGGTCTTTTCCAATGAGTCAGCTCTTCATATCAGGTGGCCAAAGTATTGGAATTTCAGTTTCAGCATCAGTCCTTCCAATGAATATTCAGGACTGAGTTCCTTTAAGATTGACAGGTTGGATCTCCTTGCAGTTCAAGGACTCTCAAGAGTCTTCTCTAACACCACAGTTCAAAAGCATCAGTTCTTTGGCGTTCAGCTTTTTTTACAGTCCAACTCTCACATTTCATACATGACTACTGGAAAAACCATAACTTTGACTAGACGGACCTCTGCATTTCAATATGCTATCTAGGTTGGTCATAACTTTTCTTTCAAGGAGCAAGCGTCTTTTAATTTCATGGCTGCAGTCACTGTCTGCAGTGATTTTGGAGCCCCCCCCCCCAAATAATCTCTCAACTGTTTCCCTTGTTTCCCCATCTATTTGCCATGAAGTGATGAGACCAGCTACCATGATCTTAGTTTTCTGAATGTTGAGTTTTAAGCCAACTTTTTCACTCTCCTCTTTCACTTTCATCAAGAGGCTCTTTAGTTCTTCACTTTCTGCCATAAGGGTGGTGTCATCTGCATATCTGAGGTTATTGATATTTCTCTCGGAAATCTTGATTCCAGCTTGTGCTTCATCCAGCCCAGCATTTCTCATGAGGTACTCTACCTATAAGTTAAATAAGCAGGGTGACAATATACAGCTTTGATGTGCTCCCTTCCCAATTTGGAACCAGTTTGTTGTTCCATGTCCAGTTCTAACTGTTGCTTCCTGACCTGCATACAGATTTCTCAGGAGGCAGGTCAGGTGGTCTGGTATTCCCATCTCTTGAAGAACTTTTGCACAGTTTGTTGTGATTCACACAGTCAAAGGCTTTGGTATAGTCAATGAAGCAGAAGTAGATGGTTTTCTGGAACTCTCTTGCTTTCTTGATGATCCAGAGATGTTGGCAATTTGATCTCTGGTTCCTCTGCCTTTTTAAAATCCAGCTTGAATGTCTGGAAATTCAAGGTTCATGTACTGTTGAAGCCTGGCTTGGAGAATTTTGAGGATTACTTTACTAGCATGTGAGATGAGTGCAATTCATTCCGATGAGATTTTATTTAATACTAGCATGTGAGATGAGTGATATGAGTGTGGTAGTTTGAACATTCCTTAGCATTGCCTTTCTTTGGGATTGGAATGAAAACTGACCTTTTCCAGTCCCGTGGCCACTGCTGCATTTTCCAAATTTGCTGGCATATTGAGTGTAGCACTTTCACAGCACCATCTTTCAGAATTTGAAGTAGCTCAACTGGAATTCCATCACCTCCACTAGCTTTGTTCATAGTGATGCTTCCTAAGGCCCACTTGACTTCACATTTCAGAATATCTGGCTCTAGGTGAGTGATCACACCATTGTGGTTATCTGGGTCATAAAGGTCTTTTTTTTTTTTAGTTCTGGGTATTCTCGCCACCTCTCCTTAATATCTTCTGCTTCTGCTAGATCCATAGCATTTCTATCCTTTATTGTGCTTGTCTTTGCTATCAACCAGTAACTAGTATTATAGTATAACTGATGTACATGTAATTATAAGAATTATCATCTGACACCAGAAACTTCCTGGAAGAGATCACAGGCAAAAAATTCTCTGACATAAATGGCACCAATGTTTTCTTAAATTGGTCCCCTAAGGTAATAGAAATGAAAACAAAAATAAATGGGACATAATCAAACGTAAAAGCTTTTGTGCAGCATAGGAAACAATAGACAATATGAAAAGATGGCCTGTGGACTGGGTGAAAATATTTGCAAATGATGTGACCAATAAAGGCTTAATTTCCAAAATATACAAACATCTTATACAACTCAATAACAGAAAAACAAACAACCCAATCCCAAAATGTGCAGAAGACCAAAGTAGACATTTCTCCAAAGGAGACATATAGACGGCCTATTACTAAGCACATTAAAAAACTGCTCAATATTGCTAATTATTAGAGAAATGCAAATGAAAACTACAATAAGGAACCACCTCATACTGGTCAGGATGACCATTATTAAACAGTCTACAAATAGCAAATAATGGAGAGAGTGTGAAAAAAAGGGAGCCCTCCTATTCTGTTGGTAGAAATTTAAGTTGGTGTAGCCACTATGGAAAACAGTATGGAGGTTCTTCAGAAAACTAAATACATAATTACCATATGATCCCGCAATCCTATTCCTGGGTGTGTATCCAGGCAAAACTATAATTTAAAAAGATGCATGCACCCCAGTGTTCATAGCAGCACTAGTCACAATAGGTAAAGCATGGGAACAAACTCAATGTGCACTGACAGATAATGGGTAAAGGAATTGTGGCACATAGACAGAGGAACATTACTCAGCCACTAAAAATAACCAGATAATGCCATCTGCAGCAACACGGGGGCAACCGGTGATTATCATACGAAGTGAAGTAAGCCAGAAAGACAAGGGCCATATGCTATCACTGATACACTGTGGAACCTAACATATGACGCAAATAAACCTATCTACAAAAGAGAAGTGGTCTTGTAAACACAGAGAATAGACCTGTGGTTGCTAAGGGGAAGGAGNAATAACCAGATAATGCCATCTGCAGCAACACTGGGGCAACCGGTGATTATCATACGAAGTGAAGTAAGGCAGAAAGACAAGGGCCATATGCTATCACTGATACACTGTGAAACCTAACATATGACACAAATAAACCTATCTACAAAAGAGAAGTGGTCTTGTAAACACAGAGAATAGACCTGTGGTTGCCAAGGGGAAGGGGNAACCAGATAATGCCATCTGCAGCAACACGGGGGCAACCGGTGATTATCATACGAAGTGAAGTAAGCCAGAAAGACAAGGGCCATATGCTATCACTGATACACTGTGGAACCTAACATATGACGCAAATAAACCTATCTACAAAAGAGAAGTGGTCTTGTAAACACAGAGAATAGACCTGTGGTTGCTAAGGGGAAGGAGCTTGAGGGAGAGGTGGAATGGGAGGCTGGGGTTACCAGGGGTAATCTACAGGATATAGAAGGAATGAGCAACAAGGTTCCACTGTACAGCACAGGGAACTATATTCCATGTTTAATGACAAACCATAGTGAAAAAGAATATAAAAAGCATATTATGTATATATATATATGTGTGCATGTATATATATAACTGAATCATTTCACTGTACAGAAGTTAACATCTCAAATCAATTATACTTCAATAAAAATAATTATCACATATAATCATATATTCTCATATAATACAGTAATTAAATTACAATTATTATTATAAGTATATAATTATACAATTTGTATGATAATATAATAAATTCCTGCTGCAGTTTATGTATTGTTTGAAGGCTCGACTCTTTCAGATCTAGGATTATACTCATGAAACAAAATACATACTTTACAGATAGCTACATAAGGGGCCATCCTTTAGATTTTATTTAATACTAGGAAAGCAAAGATGTTACCTAAGGACATCAAACAAAAAATGAGTGATGATAAGAACCTGGCAATGGACTTCAAATATCCTGTACCATCTGAGTCACCAGGGAAGCCCCTGACTTCAAATATTCTAAAATGAATTCTAGGCAACCTCTGCAGACAGGACATTTAGAGAACCTGTCTTCAAACCGTATTGCCTTTTCCTCAAAACACAGCCTTATCTCACCCAAGCAAAAAGGAATATAAACTAAGAAGCATTTCCAAAGAGTAGAGATGCAGTCAGCGCAGTGGAAGAGCAGGCAGGTGAGGAGCAGGACACTGTCGGTGTGGAGCGGCAACCGCCACAGTGCTTATGAGCCAGTGCAGAAACGGAAATAAACGCTTAGGGGGTATACACCGATTTCTTGTTCCGATTCGTTGTTGTTCAGTCGCTAAGTCAACCCCTTGGATGTAGCACTCTAGGCTCCGCTGCCCTCCACTCTATCTCGGAATTTGCTCAAGTTCAAGTCCATTGAGTCAGTGATGCTACCTAACCTTCGCATCCTCTGCTGCCCCTTCCTCCTTTTGCCTTTAAGCTTTTCCAATTCTTCCCAGTTCTGAGACAGGGAACAAATAACCAGGTTTCCCGTGGCCTGTGGCTTTGGCCTGCCCATTAGANGTGTTTTAATGTGACTGGTTGTGTATGCCTCCTACAAGGATTCATCTCTGGGGCCAGGTTAATAGCTTACCATGCACCATGATTCCTGAGAATCCTGGCCTTCTGAACTCAGAATAACATAGGATCAAAGGAAACTACTGTTTAGCAATTCCTACTGAGGAAAACGTGCTTCATTGTGTATCTGGAGATCTATTCCCTCCAGATAGGCAGTCTTATCTCTCTGAGCCTAGATTTGGACATCTGTACGTCAGGGCGGTTAGGCCAATCTAGCAGTTTCAGAGTCTTGTTTTCTGAAATTTTAAGTTTCCTCGAGAGTATCTTTGGTGCCACCTTTAGGGCCAGGAGGAGGCTCAGGTGACTTCTGGTTTTTAAAACAGCAGTTCTGCTTCTGTCTTACATGACTGGGACTCTGCATATGGGAAAAATGTTTAATGCTAAAGAGGAATTTATCATAATCCAGACCTATAAATTCGGTAAGGCACCATATAACTTAGTTGTGCTTAGTTGCTTGGCTGTGTCTGATTCTTTGAGACCCCATGGACTGCAGTCCGCCAGGCTCCTCTGTTCATGGGATTCTCCAGGAAAGAATACTGGAGTGGGTTGCCATGCCCTCCTCCAGGGGATCTTTCCAACCCAGGGACCAAACCCAGGTCTTCTGCATTGCAGGTGGATTTTTTACTGTCTGAACCACCAGGGAAGCCCACCATATCACACTTCCTCTAAGTCAGAAGATCTAAGCCACTTCCATTTTGGGGGCTCCTGATAAAGAAAAGTTAAAAATGGTTCCAAAGAGGATGAGCTGTAAGGGACGTGATGAACACATTTCAGTGATGTCAGTGTTCCTTGCTCCCATCTGCATCAACTTACTTGGTGACAGCCTCTCAATCTGAGCTCCTCAGTAAACATAAGGCCAAGGCTGAATGCTTCTCCTATCTTCCTCCAAATCCCACTCTCAGAATATTACCCAGTTCCTGTCAACTTCCCTTCTCTATGTATCTGTGAGTCTTAAGCCTCACTTATAGGACTAGAATGTTCCCATAAAATTACTCCAGAAGAAAGTTCCTCTATCAAGTATTCAAAGAACTTATATGGGTTCTTCATATATTTCTATTATATCTTTCTAGATATCATGTTATTAAATGTCTTAACAAGGTTAGTTTATTTCAAGAATCACATTATTCGAACAATTAAAATATTTGATTAGCACAAACCCAATAAGATAAATAAATGTGAATGGAACTGTGAATTCACAGTAATGGGAGCTGACAACTATTGGAATCTGTGTTAAATTACTGTTTCTTGTTTCATAAAAGGTGAAAATCTAGCAAAACCCTTCATTTTTAAGGACAAAAGGAGCAATAAAATATGAGGATGAATGACAGTGAAAACAGTTCCATTTTTTTAGACATAGAAGTGAGAAATATGTAAAAAAATAAGTTTCTGCTTTTTAAGGGTGACTTTGTATAAAGCTGTTTATTTTAGCTGTGTACCATGAAATGCATTAATCTTGTCTTTTGAAACCTCTGTAAAATAAATGCTGGCACTGCATTCGATTAGACACCTAAAGAACCTGAATTATTAAGGTCCTGTAACTGGTGAGAGTGTGGCTTGAATTAACTGGATTCGCCTCTTGAGAAATCTGTATTCAGGCCAGGAAGAAACAGTCAGAACTGGACATGTAACAACAGACTGGTTTCAAATAGGAAAAGGAGTACGTAAAGGCTGTATATTGTCACCCTGCTTATTTAACTTCTATGCAGAGTACATCATGAGAAATGCTGGACTGGAAGAAACACAAGCTGGAATTAAGATTGCCGGGAGAAATATCAATAACCTCAGATATGTAGATGACACCACCCTTATGGAAGAAAGTGAAGAGGAACTAAAAGTGAAAGAGGAGAGTGGAAAAGTTGGCTTAAAGCTCAACCTTCAGAAAACGAAGATCATGGCATCTGGTCCCATCACTTCATGGCAAATATGGGGAAACAGTGGAAACAGTGTCAGACTTTATTTTTTTGGGCTCCTAAATCACTGCAGATGGTGACTGCAGCCATGAAATTAAAAGACGCTTACTCCTTGGAAGAAAAGTTATGACCAACCTAGATAGCATATTCAAAAGCAGAGACATTACTTTGCCAACAAAGGTCCATCTAGTCAAGGCTATGGTTTTTCCAGTGGTCATGTATGGATGTGAGAGTCGGACTGTGAAGAAGGCTGAGCGCTGACGAATTGATGCTTTCAAACTGTGGTGTTGGAGAAGACTCTTGAGAGTCCCTTGGACTGCAAGGAGATCCAACCAGTCCATTCTGAAGGAGATCAGCCTTAGGATTTCTTTGGAAGGAATGATGCTAAAGCTTAAACTCTAGTGTTTTGGCCACCTCATGCAAAGAGTTGACTCATTGGAAAAGACTCTGAT
>SJYW01002691.1:305082-316551 GCA_006410735.1 Raphicerus campestris
TCCATCTAGTCAAGGCTATGGTTTTTCCAGTGGTCATGTATGGATGTGAGAGTCGGACTGTGAAGAAGGCTGAGCGCTGACGAATTGATGCTTTCAAACTGTGGTGTTGGAGAAGACTCTTGAGAGTCCCTTGGACTGCAAGGAGATCCAACCAGTCCATTCTGAAGGAGATCAGCCTTAGGATTTCTTTGGAAGGAATGATGCTAAAGCTGAAACTCCAGTACTTTGGCACCTCATGCGAAGAGTTGACTCATTTGAAAATACTTTGATGCTGGGAGGGATGGAGGGCAGGAGGAGAAGGGGACGACAGAGAATGAGATGACTGGATGGCATCACGGACTCATGAACGTGAGTCTGAGTGAACTCCAGGAGTTGGTGATGGACAGGGAGGCCTGGCGTGCTGCAATTCATGGGGTCTCAAAAGTCAGACACGACTGAGCAACTGAACTGAACTGAACCAGGTACAGTGGTTTATGAGAAATGTAAGCCACCACACAACATGCAAGGAGGCAGAAAAGCAGGTGTTTGTATCTTCTTGAGGCAAAGAGAGTTGAGTTGAGAGCAATGAAACTTTGTTGAGAGGATTCTAATTTCTACTTGTTCCTGTTGTAAGAGGTCTAGTTGGGGTCACTGATACTTTTAATTAAACTGCTTTAGGAATCAAGCTTAGCCTTGGGAGTGCAGAACAGCATTGAAACTTGTGTGATCTTGCTAGGGAAAGCAGCCTCTGGGACTCGCTCTCGCCTGGGGCTTCAGTTTACCTTTGGTGCATGTGGATTTACCTTCAGGATTGTGAAGCCTCCCAAGAGCCCATGTACGCAGCAATTTATCATGTTGTTAAGGGATAAATTTGACTCTTTGACTTCCAGTGCTAATATGCAAGAGAGGCCCTAAGCAAGCTTACTAGGCCTCGATGATACCAGGCAGCTCCCTGGGCACAAAATCTTTTTGCATTGCCCTCTTCTTTGACCACAGGAAACAGCCTTCATTCAGCCTCCAGGACCTTCCCTGAGTCCCAGTGGGCAGATTCAAACAGTTCTTAATCAGGGAAGGGAGAAGATGTGAGACCAAGGAGAAACAGTCAAGAGTAGCCTCGGGGCAGGCTCCTGGTTCCCCATCAACAGATACACTCAACAATATCTTTGAGCCATTCTGCAGATACCGAAACTCCCTCCAGGTGGGAGAAGTTAATGATTAACAATGGCATGCTGCCCACAAACATGCAGACCCCAGACCAGCTGGACCTGAAAGTTGATGATGCAGACTCCTTACCTCACCACCAGCCCATCAGAAGAATGTCCATGAGCCGATCATACCCTCTTTGAACCATTACTGTAAAAACTATCTTCTCCAAGTTAGGATACAGTTTTGAGGGNGAGTTGGTGATGGACAGGGAGGCCTGGCGTGCTGCAATTCATGGGGTCTCAAAAGTCAGACACGACTGAGCAACTGAACTGAACTGAACCAGGTACAGTGGTTTATGAGAAATGTAAGCCACCACACAACATGCAAGGAGGCAGAAAAGCAGGTGTTTGTATCTTCTTGAGGCAAAGAGAGTTGAGTTGAGAGCAATGAAACTTTGTTGAGAGGATTCTAATTTCTACTTGTTCCTGTTGTAAGAGGTCTAGTTGGGGTCACTGATACTTTTAATTAAACTGCTTTAGGAATCAAGCTTAGCCTTGGGAGTGCAGAACAGCATTGAAACTTGTGTGATCTTGCTAGGGAAAGCAGCCTCTGGGACTCGCTCTCGCCTGGGGCTTCAGTTTACCTTTGGTGCATGTGGATTTACCTTCAGGATTGTGAAGCCTCCCAAGAGCCCATGTACGCAGCAATTTATCATGTTGTTAAGGGATAAATTTGACTCTTTGACTTCCAGTGCTAATATGCAAGAGAGGCCCTAAGCAAGCTTACTAGGCCTCGATGATACCAGGCAGCTCCCTGGGCACAAAATCTTTTTGCATTGCCCTCTTCTTTGACCACAGGAAACAGCCTTCATTCAGCCTCCAGGACCTTCCCTGAGTCCCAGTGGGCAGATTCAAACAGTTCTTAATCAGGGAAGGGAGAAGATGTGAGACCAAGGAGAAACAGTCAAGAGTAGCCTCGGGGCAGGCTCCTGGTTCCCCATCAACAGATACACTCAACAATATCTTTGAGCCATTCTGCAGATACCGAAACTCCCTCCAGGTGGGAGAAGTTAATGATTAACAATGGCATGCTGCCCACAAACATGCAGACCCCAGACCAGCTGGACCTGAAAGTTGATGATGCAGACTCCTTACCTCACCACCAGCCCATCAGAAGAATGTCCATGAGCCGATCATACCCTCTTTGAACCATTACTGTAAAAACTATCTTCTCCAAGTTAGGATACAGTTTTGAGGGTACTAGCCTACTGTGCCCTCTTTTGCCTGGCAAAGTAATAAAACAGTCCTTTTCTCACCTCACCCAAAACTCTGTCTCTGAGATTCAATTTGGCAATGGTATACAGAGAAGCTAAGCTTTTGACATCATAGGTGGTCTCCAAAAGGTGGTCTCTAAAATCGATAACTCAGGCTGGTTATTTTTATTCTACATGTTTGCTATCTTGGTAATAACTTTTGGTGTAAATTTATATCTTTCTTGAAAAGAAAATCTTCCATTATTTCAGTGATGAAAATGAAAGGAGTAATATAAGTCCAAGACATGGTTCTTAGCCAGAAAACATAACAGTTTTGAACAGTGAGCAGACAGTGTTAGCAAAGGCAACACTATAAAGATGGCAAAATGATGATTGGTTGCCAGGAATCACTGTGGGGGAGGGAGAAGTGAGAGAAAGGGACAAATAGGTGTACAGGGTATTTTGAGAACAGAGAAGATAACCTGTATGATACTGTTACTGATATTATAATGTTGCAGGTATGATACTGACAGTTGTCAAAAGCCATAGGACTGAACTACACAAAACATAAACCCTAGTATAAACCATGGACTTCAGTTGATACTTTATTAATAACAGTTCATCAGTTATAATAAACATACTACACAAATGCAAGATGTTCAAAGGAAAATTGTATGTAGGCAAGGGGAGGCACGTAAGAACTCTTTACTTTCTGCTCAATTTTTCTATCAATGTAACATTGCCCTAAAAAGAAAAAAAAAGTATCAGAAGGTAGCTCAGATCTACACAACAGGAACAACTATATAAATACTGTAGAAACAAACAAAAAAATGATTCATGGAACCATTTCAGCTAGAGCTACACTTGGTGTAATTGAGGTATAAAGTGTTTATTTAAATGGTATGTCATTATCTGGTTACATTTAAAAAGAAAAACAAACTTTTAACTGAACAGTGTCATTGCAATAAGCCAAAAGCCTTTGTACAAGTATTTCTATGAAGCAACCAGTACGACTACCGGGCTGACCTTTTTCACAAGTAAAATTCAGTTAAGAGTTTTCAGAAGTGTTCCATGCTGTGAATTTAATAGGAGAGGTCTGCTTAGCTGCAAAAACATGTCTTCAGAATAGAAGAAAGGAAATGGACACATAATAAAGGAAGATGCCTTTGCCAGCGTGCACATTCAGGGAAGAAATGACCTTGGAATCTAAGGAGTCCGAGGGCAGACTATCTTCTCTGATACCTAGCAAATACACCCCAGGACTCAGGGTCAGCGTCCACAGCTGCTGGCCATCTTCCACTCTGCGTAACACATTTCATCTTCCTATTCACCCGTGGCCATGTGTCTGCAAATTTTATCATCACTGAGGCAGTTTTGCTGATTTAGTTTACTAGCAAATGATTATAATGTAATAAAGGTTTGCAATTTTTATGTCTTTAAAGCTGTACACCTACAAATGACTTAAGCTCACATATCTAGAAATGTTAAGGGTCCGAAGAGTTCAGTTAAAGTTTTCAGTTCTAGATGACTGTTTGGTGGAGAGAAGAAATGAAATGTTCCTTGAAATGAGTCCACTGAGGATTCTCGAAGGCCTTGGGAAGGTCCCTTTTGAATGAGGAAGTCTGCTTTAAATTGAAGGAATTGAGAACATTCAGTGCCCCTGCAGAAGGAAAGTGAAAATCCTACTGTATTTCAGAATATATGTTTGAATAATGAAGCTAACTATATAGGAGCGATGTAGATGGAAGCCATATGGACAAAAACAAATGGAACATATAAAAACAACTCAGACTAATATCTTCTTTTCTATAGAGATCAAAACAAGGTTTCAGAGAGGTAGGGTGGCTTATAAATATAATAGCAGTAGAACAAATCAGAAAAAGTAAACATTTCTAGCTCAAAATATAATTAACTTCGCACTTTGCAATTACTGACGACTTGTGTTTTTCAATCTCACAGATCTTCTTTGAACTACATACATCACTGAGAAAATTAGCCTGTTACATAGCAATAACATTAAAAGCATTACTTTGAAATGTACTACATATAAAATAAACATTGCCTTGAAAACTGGGAGGTTGCTAGGGAATTATGTCAAGTGCAATCCTCTCCAGTTATATCTAATTTTTCCGTTTTATACCTTCCTCAATCATTAACACCTACAGGAATTTACATGAGGATAGCTTACATACCTCAGCAAATATAAATTTTCCAGGGGTTCCATTCAATCCTTAGAAGGTCTTAGGCATTAGTGCTAAGAATTTTGGGCAGGGTCAGCTGTTCTAGAAAAGGGCAACACTTGGGTTCCTGACTATATGGGGGTTTGTACAGAACAGAAGATGGAAGTGGGCCTGGTCTGTGTGGACATTTACATTTTCCCCTTCTGTTTCAACAGAATGAATCCAGGGGAAAAAGGCTTAGTGGCAAGCCAAATCAAGTGATTTGAGTTATTTTAAGAAGAAGCAATTTATTGTACTGGTTGCCAAACTTAAAATGCCTGGACAGCCTGTTCAAAGAGCCAGCAGCAGGAAGAGGAGGGATGGTGCCAGAAATTTGGGCCAAGAAGCAGGAGAGGACTGGGGAGCCCCCCTCCTGAGAATCAGCATGTCAGTGGTGCTCCTCTCCAGGGGTCTGAGAAAGACAGGGACGCCATTTCCACAGTGGGTTGGCTCCCAAGATTTTTCTTTTCATTAATGCTATCACTCACTCTCAAGGAGGGGGGCACCATCATTTACTGATAAAATGGGAGTAGATAACAAAGGGAAAGAATTCATTGGGAGATCTGGATTTCTCTTCTTTTCGATTCTAATAGGTATAACGTGTACTGTACTTCACAGAATCCAAAGTATTATCTTTATTGCATTAAGCATCTTGTTAAACCTCACAGCTTCCCAGACGGCTCAGCAGTAAAGTACCTGACAGTCAATGCAGGAGACCCTGGTTTGATCCCTGGGTCTGGAAGATCTCCTGGAGGAGGAAATGGCAACCTACTCCATCTAGTATTCTTGCCTGGGAAATGCTATGGACAGAGGAGCCTGCATGCTGTACTCCATGGAGTCACAAAGAGTCAGGCAAGACTTAGCCATTGAGCACATTTGCAAACCTAACAGCACCATGTGAAATGAGGTGAGTTTGCCCACTTAGAGCTGAGGAACTGAGGCTGAAGGAAACTGTAACTGACTGGTTCAATGTATCAACATAATAAGTGGCACAGCAAGAATTTGGAAGCTAAACTCAAGTGAATTTAATTGAAAATAGAACCAAAGGTCCATTCCTAATCCACGCAGAAAGACTTCCTTAGTTATAGCAGTAAGAAACTGAGCACCTAGTGAATATCTGGTCCTGTGCTAGGAATTTGGCATGCCTGACTCTTTAAACCATTGTAAAACAAAGCAAAGTCAGAGAAAAACATACTCATCAATGCAAGGCGCAGTGTGGACAGAGATGACTTGAGAATGATTTTCCACGAGAGAGGGAGCCTGCCAAAACTGGTGAAAATTTTTGAAAGGAAAATTTTAATTTTCATTCAACTCTAAATGAAGAAGATTCTGCCAAAGGGGTGCTGGCCAAAAGCAGCCTCTAACTGGAGAGAGTCCACATTCATGGTCACGGCTATTAAACTGTCAAGATTCTGATTTTATAAATCAGTTGCTGCAAATAGAGTCACTTTAATTTCTGGAATCTAAAGAGTATCTTCATCAACCACAAATGAGATGGTAAATCAAAGGACATTTTATTTATATTTTTACCTCTTATTTCAATAACCACAAATATGTCTGGGCTAAGTCATTTCTAGTCAGTGCTATTATCTTTTGAGGAGGAAATTTACCAATGCCTAACTTAAAAAAATAAAAAAGTGCATGCTATGCAGAGACACAGTGTCACTTTACATATAAAGGCTACTTAGGCTTAGTGTGAATATGAGGGTTGTGCAGCTATTGCTCAGATGTACAGAAAAGCGGATTTTCCATCCAGAAAGCTTGCCTGTTTCCAGGCTGGTATGAGACAGGAAACTGTCAAGTGCTTTCAAAGGAAGACACTGTGACTGATGAGCAGCTCAAATATTACAGTGTATTGGACCCCAGATAGCGCTGCACCTCATTTCCTGGCACATATTTGCCTTCAGGGAAAGGAAAATGAGTTCTGCTCTAAAAACAGAGCGTTAATTAGACATGGGTCATAGCTGATGAAACAGAATCTGGCTTCACATATGTCCTTAAGCTCTCCACTTCCAATGGTGCTTATTCAACAGGTAGCTGCAGTTTTATCTGCCTACTTTCAGATGTAGTGCCAACCCTTTAGGAACTTAACGCTTTATGAAATATCCTGCTGCTGCTGCTGTTGCTAAGTCGCTTCAGTCATGTCCAACTCTGTGAGACTCCAAAGATGGCAGCCCACCAGGCTCCCCTGTCCCTGGGATTCTCTAGGCAAGAACACTGGAGTGGGTTGTCATTTCCTTCTCCAATGCATGAAAGTGAAAAGAGAAAGTAAAGTCGCTCAGTCATGTCTGACTCTTAGCGACCCCATGGATTGCAGCCTACCAGGCTCCTCTGTCCCTGGGATTTTCCAGGCAAGAGTACTGGAATGGAGTGCCATTGCCTTCTCCATATGAAATATCCATATCTAATATAGTCACAGTTGCTTGGTTCAAGCTCTCTGTTCATAATTTTGCAGTTTTCTCTGAATATATTTAGTAAACATTCATTAGAAAAATTTAACCTTTAAAATATTTTAGCCCAGATTCTGTACAGTCCCCCTGGAAATGGAGTATCTAAGGAAATGACATATCCTAAAAATATTGAGCTGGACTAGGTTTAGTCTTTTTTTTTTAAATTATTGAAATATAGTTGACTTATAATGTTGTTAGTTTCAAGTGGAGAGTAGTGATATATAAACTCATTTTTAGATTCTTTTCAGATTCTTTACCATTATAGGTTATTACAAGATATAGAATATAGTTCCCTGTGCTACACAGTAGGTCCTTATTGCTTATTTTATATAAGTGTGCGCCAAGTCGCTTCCATTGTGTCTGACTCTTTGCAATGCCACAGACCCTAGCCCAGCAGCTTCCTCTGTCCATGGGATTCTCCTGGGNTTTTTACCTCTTATTTCAATAACCACAAATATGTCTGGGCTAAGTCATTTCTAGTCAGTGCTATTATCTTTTGAGGAGGAAATTTACCAATGCCTAACTTAAAAAAATAAAAAAGTGCATGCTATGCAGAGACACAGTGTCACTTTACATATAAAGGCTACTTAGGCTTAGTGTGAATATGAGGGTTGTGCAGCTATTGCTCAGATGTACAGAAAAGCAGATTTTCCATCCAGAAAGCTTGCCTGTTTCCAGGCTGGTATGAGACAGGAAACTGTCAAGTGCTTTCAAAGGAAGACACTGTGACTGATGAGCAGCTCAAATATTACAGTGTATTGGACCCCAGATAGCGCTGCACCTCATTTCCTGGCACATATTTGCCTTCAGGGAAAGGAAAATGAGTTCTGCTCTAAAAACAGAGCGTTAATTAGACATGGGTCATAGCTGATGAAACAGAATCTGGCTTCACATATGTCCTTAAGCTCTCCACTTCCAATGGTGCTTATTCAACAGGTAGCTGCAGTTTTATCTGCCTACTTTCAGATGTAGTGCCAACCCTTTAGGAACTTAACGCTTTATGAAATATCCTGCTGCTGCTGCTGTTGCTAAGTCGCTTCAGTCATGTCCAACTCTGTGAGACTCCAAAGATGGCAGCCCACCAGGCTCCCCTGTCCCTGGGATTCTCTAGGCAAGAACACTGGAGTGGGTTGTCATTTCCTTCTCCAATGCATGAAAGTGAAAAGAGAAAGTAAAGTCGCTCAGTCATGTCTGACTCTTAGCGACCCCATGGATTGCAGCCTACCAGGCTCCTCTGTCCCTGGGATTTTCCAGGCAAGAGTACTGGAATGGAGTGCCATTGCCTTCTCCATATGAAATATCCATATCTAATATAGTCACAGTTGCTTGGTTCAAGCTCTCTGTTCATAATTTTTCAGTTTTCTCTGAATATATTTAGTAAACATTCATTAGAAAAATTTAACCTTTAAAATATTTTAGCCCAGATTCTGTACAGTCCCCCTGGAAATGGAGTATCTAAGGAAATGACATATCCTAAAAATATTGAGCTGGACTAGGTTTAGTCTTTTTTTTTTAAATTATTGAAATATAGTTGACTTATAATGTTGTTAGTTTCAAGTGGAGAGTAGTGATATATAAACTCATTTTTAGATTCTTTTCAGATTCTTTACCATTATAGGTTATTACAAGATATAGAATATAGTTCCCTGTGCTACACAGTAGGTCCTTATTGCTTATTTTATATAAGTGTGCGCCAAGTCGCTTCCATTGTGTCTGACTCTTTGCAATGCCACAGACCCTAGCCCAGCAGCTTCCTCTGTCCATGGGATTCTCCTGGGAAGAATGCTGGAGTGGGTAGCCATGCCCTCCTCCAGGGGATCTTCCTGACCCAGGGATCAAACCCAGGTCTCGTATGTCTCCTGCACTGGCAGGTGGGTTCTTTACCATTAGCCCCACCTACAGAGGTGAGTTTATTTTAATCCCAAACTCCCAGTTTTTTATGTTTATTAGTAAAGTAACATTTCATGTTTTTTCTGGCCCTAATTTTAATGGATTTTAAAACATCTTTATAATAGGAAAAAGAAACTTGACCTTATCACTTCTGCACTGCTGAACTGCTGTTCTGCCGAGACCTTGTGAAAGGCGACCTTGTGCTATACCGGTCCTTTTGCTCACCACGTGGAGTGCTGTCCTGCAGCGCTGTGCTCTGTGTGGGACGGTCCTCCCGCTTCTCTTCCAGGCTTGTGTTAGTACACAAACACAGGAGAGCACGTGGCCAAAGGACAGAAAAGAGGACTTGCCTGGTGAGGGAAACCTTACCCGGTAGTTAGAATAAAAATTCAAAATAAGACCAGAACAAAGTCTACGAGCAGCACTCCTCACTGCCTCTCTCATTCATGCCCCAGTTTTCTTGCAAACTGACTCTTTCTGGAGTCCTGGATGCTGGGGTTCCATGAAAGAGTCAGACATGACTCCAGCTGTGAGATGTCCCTTCTCTGGTAAGGGAACTGTGGCATGCATGCAGCAAAATGACCTCAATAATCGAAAACGGTGTGCTATAAAGGCTGCTGGCTAGAGTAGAGATATAAAAAGCCTGGTGATGAGGCGGTTCTGCACCTTAAGAGAAGAAAAGCTTCATGAAAGAGGCTGTATTTGGGTCGATCCCTGAAGAATAGCAGAGTGGTTCTCTCCATACGCCAGGACATTCCACCTCCACTATCACCTTTCCAAACCCAAGTTATCCCTGCTCTGGACTCAAGCCTATTTGTAAAGCCCTCCTGAGGCCACATCAGAATCTGTTCATGCTTCTTGCATTCCTTGGACCAGGACTCCCTCTGCACTCCTCTTGTAGTTCTTTCTTATATTACACTCATCTGTGTAGTCAGTGCTTGGCTGTACTTGACAGCTAGTTCTTCCCAGCCTCCCTTTGTCCCTTTCGGCACGTAGCCTGGTTTGTATCACAGATCCCCAGGGAGTCTCTGTGACAAAAACTTGAATGAACTCATCTACCTTCCTTTTCATTATATCCACTGGCCTGTGGAGTTACATGCCACCTCCTTCAACAAAGAGGCAGTCCAAGAAATTGCTTCTCTCCCTTTCCTGATGTTGGGGGAAGTACATAAAGAAGCTTCAACTTATACACGATGAAGACTGGACTTACAGCATGAGGCCGCAGTCTGCGTGTTTGTCTCTTACAAGATTGCACGTAACTCAGGAGGAAAGCCGATCTGAAAGCCTGATGCTGTGTTTTTACACAGCCTCCCATGAATTCCTGGGCTGAAAGTGGGACTTGGTTATGTCTAGTTATGTTATATTATGGACCCTAATTTTAACTGTGAAATGCTATTTTCCTCTGAAACATACTGCCCTAATTTTGTCTGCCTCAGGAAAAACTGTTTGACCACATAAAACATTTTAAAGCTAAAATGCAGCTTCTTAAATGGACACAAGTGAATAAGTAGAATTACTGACATGGCCTAAGTTAAATATATTTGTGACTGTTTACTAATGGTAAGAAAATAAATCAAACAAAAAGATTAATTTTCAGTTGCTTCAGGACTAACTCTGCTGCTGCTGCTGCTGCTGCTGCTGCTAAGTCACTTTAATCGTGTCCGACTCTGTGCGACACCATGGACTGCAGCCTACCAGGCTCCTCTGTCCATAGGATTTTCTAGGCAAGAGTACTGGAGTGGGTTACCATTGCCTTTTCCTAGGACTAACTCCAGTGTTAGCTAAACATTCTAGTTTCTTTAACCTGGAGTTCTGGAGTAAGATAGGCATACAATAACCAAGATTTTAGTCAAAGAGTTATTAGAAAATGAAAACAAATTTTCTATAAGTCATAATTATTAGCAAAATTTCACTTTCCTCTTCAGAAAAGGAATAGTTCAGTTCAGTTCAGTCACTCAGTCATGTCTGACTCTTTGCGACCCCATGAACCACAGCATTCCAGGCCTCCCTGTCCATCACCAACTTCCAGAGTCCACCCAAATCCATGTCCATTGAGTCTGTGATGCCATCCAACCATCTTATCCTCTGTCATCCCCTGCTCCTGCCCTCAATCTTTCCCAGCATCAGAGTCTTTTCCAATGAGTCAGCTCTTCGAATCAGGTGCCCAAAGTATTGGAGTTTCAGCTTCAGCATCAGTCCTTCCAAAGAACACCCAGGACTGGTCTCCTTTAGGATGGACTGGTTGGATCTCCTTGCAGTCCAAGGGACTCTCAAGAGTCTTCTCCAACACCACAGTACAAAAGCATCGATTCTTCAGTGTTCAGCTTTCCTTATAGTCCAACTCTCACAGCCATACATGACCACTGGAAAAACCATAGCCTTAACTAGACAGACCTTTGTTGGCAAAGTAATGTCTCTGCTTTTTAATATGCTGTCTAGGTTGGTCAAAACTTTCCTTCCAAGGAGTAAGCATCTTTTAATTTCATGGCTGCAGTCACCATCTGCAGTGATTTTGGAGCCCAGAAAAATAAAG
>SJYW01002691.1:329543-354200 GCA_006410735.1 Raphicerus campestris
TGAAGAAACACTGAGATCTTCAAAACCCACAGTGATGGCCGTTTCAAATGAGAGATTCTACCACAGGACTGGGTTCCATAATATCAGTGAGGATGACAGGGGTCTAGAAAGGCAGAAACAAGGTAGGTCGCATTAAACATCAGAGGCAAGGTTGATGTAATTGTCATAATGGGCAATAAGGCCAGAGTGCTTATCAGACTCATAGGACCTAGAGCAGCTGGGAGCAATATGTACATAATAGTGATTAATGCTACTTCCTTTTTTAAAATCAGAAATCAGCAAGCAGAACACTGATGTCAGTAGTTGCAGTGGAACAAACTATGATTCCTTCTTTAGTCTCCAGACCTAAGTCAGTTAGCAGACCCACAACCCAGTGACTGATGAGATAATCCTGGAAGGCCACCAGGAATGTGTACAACCAATATTTCCACTATCCTTCTCCTGATGGTCTACAGCCATTTACTGGTAACCGCGCTAAAGAAAAGATAGTATCTAGACTTTTCCAGGATCACTGGGTACAGTCTACCACTGACACTAGGGTAACCAAAACATCATCACAGTTCCTTTTATTAAAGTGGGGAACTTCAGCTTAATTAAAGCGGAAGGCAGATGATAAATGTACTTTTGCCTCCAAGTAACCTTCACTGGGCTCTCAGACCAACCCTGTGGTTATTTTCCTGGGCCCTAAACATATAAATTGAGCTACCAATGATTAGTAGCTAGAATTCCCATAATGGTTCTCTAACCAGTGAAATATGAATCATTTTTGTAGAAACAGTCAAATATAAGCCTCAGAAGCTACGCTTCATAATAATAGTAAATTAGGAACAATACTATATTCCAGGAGGAATTGCAGAGATAAGTGTGAAAAAATTAAAGGGTAAAAATGATCTCCATACATTCCTGCTCAATTTATCTGCTTGTCTTCTGCAAAACCAGTTAAGAATATGAGGCATGAAAGTGGGCAGTCATACAGTCAACTGAATTGTAGCCCTCATCACAGCTGCTGTGCTGAATGAGGTATCTTATTGGGAGGATCAATGCATACTCTGGCACTGGGCATGCAGCCACATAATCTTCATAGGTAAAGAATATATAGTGAACACACCCTTTCTTAACCCCATCAGGAAAGACACCAAGATGTGTATAAGAGACANTTAATATGACGGTATGGACATGTTTCTTTAAAAAAATACTCACATTCTTCATATTGAGTCTCTGATGCTTGCTTTAACTTTTAAATGCCCTTTCTATTTGGTGACTTCAACTGAAGCCTTGAGAAGCTATAAATAGTTCCATCCCCTCTGTACCATGCTCTCCCTTTCACCCCTTTAGCAATTCATGGCCTCCCTTAGGAATGTGCTTGGGCCAGATGGCCTTCAGCCCAATTTCCTGTAAATATTCATTTTTAATGATAATAATTAAAAACACTAATTTGCTCTTACCCAAGGCCATTTCTACAGAGACATTTTGGTGCTGCTAATACTAATTAAACCTCAGAAATGAGACTATTTTTTTCTAGTCATACTAAATGCTTAAGAATTTGTCCCCAAAGCTATTTTATGAGGGTAAGCAATGACGTCGGTAGCTGAAGCTAGAGCTTCAGCCTCTTCCTTCCATCAGGACACCGAGATTTGATTCTACTTCGGGACTGAGATGTTGCCAGAAAGGAAAAGTAAGTCTCTTCTCTAGGATGGAGATGACTCATGGTAGGGCTAGGTAGAGTTGCCCATTCTCCTTCCTTTAACCCCCCAAAAGCACTTACCAATGGCTTACAGCAGTGTTTTGAAATTAAAGAAAAACCCATTAAATGAAGTTCTTCACTTAGGGTTCTTAGGCCTACAGAGGGTGTGGGGATCAATTCAGTATGTCTATGAGCTTAAGAAAAATGTGGCATCTTTATTTTCGCTAACCTTTAACTGAAATGTGTTATTTCCTTTAATTACTAATGCCATTAATACTAAGTTCCTATGACTTTGTCACCAAAAGAAATGATACATATTTTTATATCATATTAAATTATGTAGGTATCTTAAAATACTGTTCATATGTATTACAATTTTGAGATTCAGTTCAGTTCAGTTCAGTCGCTCAGTCATGTCCAATTCTTTGCAACCCCATGAATCACAGCACGCCAGGCCTCCCTGGCCATCACCAACTCCCCAAGTTCACTCAAACTCATGTCCATCGAGTATGGTATCTTATTCAAGGTTTTAATTAAAGTCTCATTTATTATTTTATCATAACATATAAAGATATTTTAATAACTATACAGTGTTTTTCATACTGGAGTAGGTAGCCTTTCCCTTCTCTAGGGGATCTTCCCAACTCAGAGATCAAACCCAGGTCTCATGCATTGCAAGCAGATTCTTTACTAACTGAGCTACGAGGAAAGCCCATATATTTTAATAATTGTACACTGTTTTCATTATAATCCAATATATCTTACTTGATGCACAAAATCATAGTCATAGCATAATGCATATTCTTCTCAAGTGTACATGAGACATTCACAAGGATAGAGCATATGTTAGGCCATAAAACAGATCTCAATAAATTTAAAAGGTTGCAATCATCAATGCTATCTTTTCCAATAGAAATGGAATGACATCAATAACAGGAAGAAAACTGGAAAATTCATAAGTATGTAGAAACTAAAAATCACACTCAAATAACCAACAGCTCAAAGAACTAATCACAAGAGAAATCAGAAACAAAGGAAAACAAAAACATCACCAAAATTTATGGAACACTGCAAAAGCAATGCTCACAAGGAAGTTTATAGCTGTAAATGCTTGCATTAACAAAAATAAACATTCCCAAATCAATAATCAAATTTTGTATCTTAAAGGACCAGAAAAAGAAGGGCAAGCTAAAGACAAAGCTGGCAGAAGTAAGTAAATGATAACAGCATAGATAAATGAAATAAAGAATAGCAAAATAATAGAATCAGTGCAACCTAAAGTTGATTTTTCAAAAGCATAAACAATTGATAAACTTTTAGCTAGACTTACTAAGAGAAGAGAGATGCACAAAAAGAAAATCAGAAATGAAAGTGGGGATTTTATTACTGATCTGATGTTTGTTTGGCAGAAACCAACATAATTCTGTAAAGCAATTACCCTTCAATTCAAAAATAAATTTAAAATTAAAAAAGAAATAAATAGGATTATAAGAGAATATCATAAACAACTATACACAAAATTAGATTACTTAGAGAAAAAAAAACTAGAAATACATAACTTACCAAAACTGAATTGGGAAGAATAATAAATATGCATATACCTAGAACAAGAGATTTTTTTTTTTATCAGTAATCAATCTTCCAACAGAGAAAAGTCCAGGGTTAAGCTTCACTGGTGATTTCTATCAAACACAGAGAGAAGAATTAACATCAATCTTTCTGAAACTATTCCAAAATAATAGAGCAGGAAGGAAAATATCCTAATTCATTCTATGAGGCCTATATTACTGTGAAACCAAAGCCAGAAAAATGTATCACAAGATAGGAAAATGATAAGCCAATATCCTTTAAGAATAATAAATAAATTCACAAAGTTGCAGGATACAAGATCATTGCACAGTATTAGTTGCCTTTATACACCAGCAATGAATGAAAAAGGAAATTAAGAAAATAATTCTATTTACAGTAGTATCCAAAAGAATAAAATACCTAGGAATAAACTTGGCCAAAGACATGAAAGACTTTTATGCTGTAATAATTGAGGAAGATAATTTTTTTTAATCTAAGGAAATGGAAAGATAGCCTATGTTCATGAATTTGAAGACTTAATATTGTTAAGATGGCAAAATGATCTACAAATTCAAAGCAATCCTATCAAAACTCTATTAGCCTTTTTCACAGAAATAAAAAAGTGAATTTTTAAATCCATATGAAATTTCAAGTTAAACAATCCTGAAACTGGTTAAACAGTCAAAATAATCTTGAAAAGGAACAAATTTGGAGGATTCACTCCAGATTTCAAAACTAATTACAAAACTAAAGTAATACAAACAGTGTGGTGCTGGAAAAAGGATAAATATATATACAGCAATGAAACAGAACTGGGCCTAGAAAAGAATTTTTAACTCTATGACCAAGTGATTTTCAACAAGGGTACCAAGATCACTTAATGGAGACAGGGACAGTCTTTTGAACAAATAGTACTAGGGTAATAACTGTATGCCCACATATAAAAGAAAGAAGTTGGACCCTTACCCCATATTATATTAAAAAATTAGCTAAAAATGGATCAGTGATCTAAATTAAGAACTAAAGTTATAGAAAAAGTTATTTTGGGCTGTGCTATGGAATCTTAGTTCCCTTACAGGGACTGAACTCATATCCCTTGCATCGGAAGCATGGAATCTTAACCACTGAACTTCCAGGGAGGTCCCTAGGAGTAAGTCTTTATTGACCTTGGTTTAGCAAAGGATTCTTAAATTGACACTGAACGCTCAAACACCAAAAGAAAAATAAATAAATAAATCGGCCTACATCAATCTAATTTTTCACACAAAGAACATTACCAAGAAAGTGAAAAAACAACCTACAGATTGGGTGAAAATACTTGCAAATCACATATTTGACAAGGAATTATTATTTAAAACACAAAAAACATGTACAATCCAATAACAAAATAAAAATAAGCCAATAGCCAATTAAAAAATGACCAGAGACTTGAACTGAATGAAATTTCTCCAAAGAAGATACACAAATGTCTGACAAGCACACGGAAAGATGTCCAACATTATTAATCATAACAGAAATGCAAATCAAAAATCATGAGACATTGCCTCACACCCACAAATCAAAGTGTTAATTGTTCAGTTATGTCTGACTCTGCGGCCCCATGGACCGCAGCCCGCCAGACTTCTCTATCAGTGGAATTCTCCAGGTAAGAATACTGGAGTGGGTTGTCATGCCCTCCTCCAGGGGATCTTCCCAAACCCGGGTATCCCTCATTGCAGGCTGATTCTTTACCATCTGAGCCAGGAGGGAAGCCCATACTCACAAGAGTGGTTATCAAGTAAACAAGCAAATAGATATAAATGTTGGCAAGGATATGAAGAAATTAGAAAATTTACACATTACTGGTAGAAACATAAAATGCTTAACTCCCTGCGGAAAATAGGTCAGGAATCTTCAAAAAGTTAAAGAATCTTACTTTCACCAACAATTCTAGGTATATACCGCAAATAATAAAAAACAGGCATTCAAATAAATAATTCATGTTCACAGTTGTCCTATTTTAATAGCTAAAAGGTGGAAACAACCCATATGTTCATCAACGGGTGAATACATAAATAAATTGTGGCACAGACACAGAGCAGAAATTCAGCCATAAAAATGAAGTACTGATACAAGGTATAGACTTGGCTAAACTTCAAAAATGTTATGCTAAGTAAAAGAAGCCAAATGCAAAAGGTCACATATTATATAATTTGTATAAAATATCTAGAATATATAAATCCACAGAGGAAGAAAGCAACTTGGTGCTTGCCAGGGAGTAAGGGAAGAGAGAAATAGAGAGCAAAAGCTGTTTGGTTGGCGTTTATCCTCTTCTCTTGGCTCTTGGTAGCTTCTGTCTGTGGGCATCCTTTGAATATTCTTGCAGTAACTTTCCCCACTCGTAGCGCTTAGAATACCACTGACTGACTGATAATTCTTAACTCACCTTCTGTAGGAGTACCAGTTACTCTATGACACTAGACAAGTGAATTATATTTTGGAACATTTTCCCCTTTACATTGGAAAATAAGACAAAGATAATATCAAGCTCAAAGTCACCAATTGCTGGGTGCATTTCCAACTGCTAATAGACATTTCTATTATGATGTTTTGAAGTCATTTCAAATTAGCCATTTTTTCAAAAACTGTTCTAACTTCCCACATTAGTATGCCAATTTCATCTACTCAGCTGGCCCGAGCACTATAAACTCATTATCATCCTCACTCATGCTTTTCATTAATCCCTCTGTTGTCAAAATGTTCATCTTCCTGGTCAACTAAAATTTCTGAAATAACATGCTTCAATTTCCTTCAGCACTGCTGTTATTTAATATCTAGACCACTGAACTAAAATGTTACTGTTCTCTCATTGAGTCTCTGCATCTATTAAAGTGTTCCTCAAAATTTCATACCTGAATGTCTTCTCTGCATGATTTAATTATTTTACTTAGTTTTAACTTCTGCTTAATCTCTGATGACTCCTAAATTAATATACTTATTCTGGAAATTCAGATTTCAAAAAACTCAGACTATTATGTCGAGCATCCTTTCAAACATTTCTAACTGCTTCTCTGATGTCTACATGGGGATGACCAAACCCAAACCCATTTGCTGTCCCCCTCCCTATCTGTGCCCTTCCCATATGAAGGTGAGCAGAATTGATAGCACAAGATCTATCCAGACATTTAAGCATAAAATCTACCAGTGGAGGCGAATTTATCATGGAGCCAAAATAGAGTGAGGGGTGGGTATTTTATAATTACACATTATTTTCCATTAAAAGAATCTCCCAAATTGTGTATGCATCATATATTTAAAAATTGGGATCTATTTCTGCCTGCAAAGAATTCCTTACATCTCTTGTTCTCTTAATTTTTACCTCAAAGACAACAATGAGATGTTATTTTTACCTAGATTCATGTCAGCTCTTTCCATCTTTACCTGTTGTCTGTTATCTTGAAGACTAGAATAGCTTCCTAATGATCTCCTCTCCCTCAGTTTATGTCCACAAAAATTCATCATTCACATGGCCTACAATTGTTGATTAAAAGTGATAATTTAAAAAAACCATAAATGTCATCTTGTGAATTTACTAAATTCTCATCTGCTTTTTTAGAACAAAATCCAAGTTCCTCAGTATGGAATTTAAGGGCTTCCATGAAATGACTCAATTTATTTGTCTTTATTTACTCATCATTGCCATTCTTCTTCATTCATCACAGTCTTGTTTTAATGTTCCAGCACTACTAATTCACTTACACAAACCCTGATGGACCAACCTTATTCTTTCTTCCATGTGTTTGTTCAGATTTCCTCTAATTGGAATCCCCTATAAATTCTACCCAACTATGTGAGTCTGTTCAGGCTTCCATAACAACAACAACAACAACAATATATCTTGGATACCTTAAACAATAGAAATTTATTTTCTCACAATTCTGGAGGCTAAAAGTCCTAGTTGAAGATGCTAGCCACCTCAGGTCCCCGGGAGGGCTCTCTGCCTAGCCTGTAGACAGCTGCCTCCTCACCATGTCCTCCCCTGGGCCTTCACTGTGCATATGCATGGAGATAAGACACCACTTTCTGGTGTCTTACAAAGATACTCATCCTATTGGATCAGACTTCCTACCATTAGGATCTCATTTAACCTTAATTATGTCCACATGTAATTTCTAGCATTTCCATCAGATTATGTCTTACAATTTCTATCTCTGGTAAAGTACTCATCTGATTATAGATGTTGCCAACTTTTCAACTAGAGTTTTTAACACATTAATTTGCTTCTAACTGAATAAATCATTTAAAGTTTAGCAGACTCCACCACCAGAAGACAAGGAGAGCCCTGTTTACTACAAATTGTATCCTTTGTTTTAGATGCCAAAAGGAGATCATTTCTTTTGAACAGCAAAACTTCCACGTGCCAATTATCTAACTGACTAAACGTAACCTGAATAACAAAAGCCAACTATAAAGAAATTTGAAGAAAATATTTTAGAGTATAATAATTTGACATAAAATTATAAATTAAAAACAGAAAATTGTCAGTTATCTAGAAAGATGTAGAATTGTGGTGCTCAGCTTACTCTAATAGCCTGAGGAAGTTCAATATTTTGTTCTTTTATCAAATGTTGATAAAAGGATTTTAAATAACTATCAGCAAAATAGTTGTATGGGAAAACTTTGTATTAAATATTCAGAACAATCTCATATAAATCATAATATGTAGCAATGGAAAAAAAAAAGAAAACACATTTTAAACCTATGTGTTAAAAGCTCACATGGGACATGATGACAGTCAACATTTACTGAGCATTTACTACTTAAATGCTATGCATCACTCTAATTGTACTTCCTTTACTAATCCAAGTAGGTACTATTATTATATTGAGATTAGAAACATGAAATATAGAGGGGCTATATTACTTGACACAAATTACACAACTAATAAGTGAGAACTCAGGTTATATGGCTTCAGTGTCCATGCTGTTAACTGTCTGCAAAGGGCTGTGGAAACTGTAAGTTTGAAGTGATATAGAGGGGGAATACCAGACTATCTCTTTGTACAATGCCTAGTTTGTACTGAACATGGAAAATGCTCACTTCTTTGCCTTTTGCTGGTATTTATGGCCCAAAGTGTGGTGGTGAAGTTCACCTATAAATCCATGTAGTGAATGTGCTCTCTTATGACAGGGCATGCCTGTCTATTTTCATCCAATATACGAGACCATATTTCAAACCAGAGTGATGAAGGCAACAGGACTGCAAACGGAAACTTACTTCATCAGTCGCTAAGATTCAACTGTCTAGATCTGCTTTCAACATGAGTGGTCAACGAAAAATCATTAAATACGACAGAAACTCATAATTTAAGAGGAGAATAACAAGTGGCCACCAGAAGAAAGAGTTTGAACTGAAACAGACTGGTACTAGAAATGAGTTTTTAAAAGAATGCTAATTGTTACAGTCACACAAACTCATACACATAAACATACCCAGAGCTTTCCACTTGTGCTTATGACAGACTGGGCCATTGGCATCACCCATGACGACCACCAAAATACTTGGTGAAAAAGCCAGAAAAGATCGTAATTTCTGTTTGGGCTTTTTCTGTAACATCTTACAGGAAACCCAAACAGAGGTTTGGGTCAACCCAATAACATCAAACACCCAATAAGACATTGTGGAATTTCTTGCCAAAAGGATAAAATAAAAGAGATGCACTAGGGACCTTATTTCCAGGCACACTTCCTTCGTAGGAGAAGCACTTGAGAGGGGGAGTTCCTGAAACTGAGAAGCGGCAGGTTTAGGTGCTGAAGCCACCAGGATTCAATCCCCTGAAGAGTATTTCCTCTTCCCTGGCTGTTGCTTTTATACTCATTTGCCTATCTGGGGGGTAAGCACTGAAAGGCAAGTAGATATTTTATGTAAATTTTAGGAGCTGAAAGAATGAATCTGAATTTAGTGCCCACCAAATGTAGAAAAGCTATTTGCTTCCCTCATAGACTAGTTGGTAAGGAATCTGCCTGCAATGCAGGAGACATTGGTTTGATTCCTGGGTCAGAAAGATCCACAGGAGAATAGGCTGCCCACTCCAGTAGTCTTGGGTTTCCCTTGTGGCTCAGCTGATAAAGAATCTGCCTGCAACGTGGAAGACCTAGGTTTGGTCCCTGGGTTGGGAAGATCCCCTGGAGAAGGGAAAGGCTACCGACTCCATTATTCTGACCTGGAGAATTCCATGGACTTTACAGTCCATGGGGTTGCAAAGAGTCAGACACAACTGAGTGACTTTCACTCACCAAAGGTAGAAACTTAATGTAGCATATACTCTATTGGTGGTGGGGAAACTTGGGGACTGCACTCTTACGTTGGGACATCCTGACAGGTCAATTAGGTAGCTAGAAAATCTCTAAGCCTTGATCTAAGACCACTTTCACTCTTATGTACTGGTCACTAAAAAAGCATATTCTTCTCTGTTAGAAGATACATAAGTCTCAAATTATTCCTCAAAAATAAAATTTTTAGCAAATAATAAAATACTATATAACAGAAAAAAGGCAACTATAGTTAAAATCATAATCACAAACCATAGACAACTGAAATAAAATCTGTATTTATGAATTATGTAATATACTTTACATTACATATAAAGTAATATAGTTATAGTTACTATGATCAATGAGATAGAAGCTGAATTTAAGTATTATAATAAGCAATTGGAAAAAAGTAAAATGTGACACTAAAGACTTGAAAATTAACTGGAACTTGTAGAAATGAACAATACAATAATGAAATTAAGGACTCGATAGGTGAGATTAACACTACTAAAGAGAAAATTAAAAAACTAGAAGATAGATCAAAAGAAAACAACTGGAATGAAACGTGGGGAGACAAAAACACGAAACATACATTGGACAAGATAAGAGATGTTAAAAGACATATTAATTTGATGTCCAGAAGAATAGGAAAGAAGCAGTGTCTAAAATGAACTGATATTTGAATTCAGGTTGCTGGAAGAAAACAGGACTTATTCAAAAAGCCTTAAGAAAAATCCATAGGATGTGTAAAAGCAAACCCAGTCCTATATACATTAGAGTGAAGCTGCAGAAAACAAAGACATCAAGAAAATCTTAAATGCAAAGACTAAATAGGTAGGAACAACACTGACTTTGACCACTCATACTTTGGGAGTATGAAGTAAGCATAAATATTTCTTTAACAAATAATAATTAGAAGTTGAACTGAGTTCATTTATAAAGTCCAGTAAAACTTTCCCACAATGAAACTATGGGTTCAGATAGCTTTTCCAGCAAGTTCTATCAAAGATATTGAAATGATCTAATCTTACACAAAGTGTTTTAGAAAATAGGAAAAAGTAGATACATCTCTTCTGGGCTCCTTCTTTTATGAGACTAACATAACTTTGTTATTTAAACTTAACAAAAGTAGCAGAAAAGGGACACAAGTCCAGGCCAACTTTAGTCATGACCATAGAAGCAAATATCTCACAAAGTTGATATAATGGCCTTAAAGTTTTATACTTCAGTTAATACTGCACAAGAATGTGTAAATCAAAAATTAGCAGAAATAAAGCACAATCAATATGATTGTTTTAATAATGTAAAGTACCATGAAAAACTAAAGAGAACATTGATAATGCAGTTATCTGGCTTCATTATGAATATAAATCAAACCTGTATTTTATACATGATCCAAAACATTTATAAAATGAAAATTTACCAAAAATGAGCTTGCTTTATTATGTAGGAATCTCAATATACTCTGAAGTGTAGACACTTAGGTACTTTTTTTTTTTTTCTATAATTCAATTAAAGGGAAAAAATTTCCCTGATGGAGGAATTTATTAAACCACATGAAAGGAGTTAAAAAAGTATTAGAACCAAGTCTCCCTTCCATCAAACAGCTGTATTAATAAATAAAATCAAGTAATAGAGACAGATATGAAATATAAACTCTGGTATATTAACCAAGAGACCAAAGTGTAACCAAATAATGAAAAAAAAGACACANATGAAAGGAGTTAAAAAAGTATTAGAACCAAGTCTCCCTTCCATCAAACAGCTGTATTAATAAATAAAATCAAGTAATAGAGACAGATATGAAATATAAACTCTGGTATATTAACCAAGAGACCAAAGTGTAACCAAATAATGAAAAAAAAGACACAAAAACATTAGGAATAATTCTTATTATTATTATGCACCATAAAAGCATATACACAAATACTTTAAAATATGAGAATATTATATAAATATGGACATATATATATATATATATATTTTTTTTTTTTTTTCTCAGATGGTAAAGCGTCTGTCTACGATGCGGGGAGACCTAGGTTCAATGCCTGGGTTGAGAAGATCCCTTGGAGAAGGAAATAGCAATCCACTCCAGTACTATTGCCNTGTTGGAGAACTCTTGAGAGTCCCTTGGACTGCAAGGAAATCCAACCAATCCATCCTAAAGGAAATCAGTCCTGAATAGTCATTGGAAGGACTGATGTTGAAGCTGAAACGTCAATACTTTGGTCACCTGATGCAAAGAACTGATTCCTTGGAAAGACCCTGATGCTGGGAAAGATTGAAAGCAGAAGGTGGAGGGGACAACAGAGAATCAGATGGCTGGATGGCATCACCGACGTGATGGACGTGATTTTGAGTAAACTCTGGGAGCTGGTGATGGACAGGGAGGCCTGGCATGCTCCAGTCTATTTGGTCGCAAAGTGTAGAACATGACTGAGTGACTGAACTGAACTGAAGGAATATGGGTCTGTATATACAAAGTGAGGAATGAGGTACAGGAATATCAGGGTATAGAATATCCCATAAAGAGGGAAATTCAAGGGATTGGAGGCAGAGGCCCAGTTGGTGTGTTTGAGAAACAACAAGAAGACCAGTTTAGCTAGACTGAGAACAGAATGGGAACAAATAAGAGTTTTAGGAAATAAACCTGGAGAGGTTGTCAAGGATAAATCATGTAGAAACTTTGCAGAAATTTGGAATTTATTATAAATATGATTACAATCCCTGGAAACTTAACCATGGCATTGACAAGACTAGCTTTACATTTGAAAAAGATCATTCTGTTTAAGAACAGTAGATTATAAAGAAAAAAAGGTGGATGCATGCAGAACTCTTACCAAGTTAAAGCAGTGCCAGGCAAAACATCATGGTGACTTGACCTACAAAGTAATAGTGGAGATATTTAAAAGTAACTGGAGCATATATTTTGAGGGTATTTCCAGCTGAATTTGTTAACAGATTGAATGCAAATTATGAAAGACAGAAACCAAGAATGATTCTAAGGTTTCAGCAAACAAAATTTTCATTTAAATGAAAAGATCATTCCTAGCAAAGGCAAGAGTTAAATAAGGAAGATCCATTTATAGTTATTCAACATATAATTGCAATTTTGGCCAATGCAGTAAAGAAAAGGGGATGAAAAGTATTAGAATAAGACATAGTTAAATTTTTTGCTCTTGATATGATGTCTACCTAGCAAATCTAAAGAATAAACTTATTAAAACTAAGAAAACAAATAGGAAAATTCAGTAAGGGAACCTGTTATAAGATAAAAAATATCAAAATTAATAGCTTTCCTTCATAGCAGTAATAAAACTTTAGGATACAAATGAATTTTTAAATTATATAAAAAACTGTATGAAACCTTTATGAAGAGAATGTTTACTCACATTGACATGGAAAGGTTTCTGGCTTTTATCAAGTGAAAAATTCATGATTCTATAAGATATAACATTTAGTATAATTTCTTTAAAATTATCTATACACATTTTGTGTATTTGCATATATACAAATTCCCTGATAGCTCAGTTGGTAAAGAATCTGCCTGCAATGCAGGAAATCCCAGTTTGATTTCTGGGGTGTGAAGACCTGCTGAAGAAGGGATTGGCTACCCACTCCAGCTTCTTGGGCTTCCCTGACAACTCAGCTGGTAAAGAATTCTGCCTGCAATGCAAGAGACATGGGTTCGATCCCTGGGTCAGGAAGATCCCCTGGAGAAGGGAAAGGCTACCCACTCTAGTATCCTGGCCTGGAGAATTCCATGAACAGTATAGTCCATGGGTCACAAAAAGTTAGACACAACTGAGAGAATTTCACTTTCACTTTTACATGTGTCTCTCTCTATATATTTATAACTATAGAAAAGTTTAACACTGTAAACTATTGATGGTAAAGAATGGGAAAGGGGTATGTCAAGGCTGTGCATTGTCATTCTGCTTATTTAACTTATATGCACAGTACATCATGTGAAATGCCAGGCTAGATGAAGCACAAACTTGAATCAAGATTGCTGGGAGAAATATCAATAACCTCAGATACACAGATGATACCACCCTTATGACAGAAAGTGAAGAACTAAAGAGCCTCTTGATGAAAGTGAAAGAGGATAGTGAAAAAGTTGGTTTAATACTCAACACTGAATAAACCAAGATCATGGCATCTGGTCCCATCACTTTGTGGCAAATAGATGGGGAAACAATGAGAGAATTTTATCTTCTTGTGCTCCAAGAGCAGAGCTCCAATTTTCTCTGCTCCATTGCAGATGGTGACTGCAATGAGATGGATGAAACTGGAGCCGATTATACAGAGTGAAGTTAGCCAGAAAGAAAAACACCAATACAGTATACTGACACATATATATGGAATTTAGAAAGATAGTAATGATGACCTTGTATGTGAGACAAAAGAGACACAGAGGTATAGAACGGACTTTTGGCCTCTGAGGGAGAGGGAGAGGGTGGGATGATTTGGGAGAATGGCACTGAAACATGTGTACTATCATATAAAAAACGAAGCGCCAGTCTATGTTCAATACAGGATACAGGATGCTTGGGGCTGGTGTACGGGATGATCCGGGGAGATGGTGTGGGGTGGGAGGTGGGAGGGGGCTTCAGCATCGGGAGATTGTGTACACCTGTGGCTGATTAATGTCAATGTATGGCAAAACCAATACAGTATTGTAAAGGAGAATAAAGTATTAAAAAAAAAAAAGACATGATAGATGACTGAAAACTAAAAATTCCTGCTATCATGATAGACGTTAAGCTTCCCTATGGAGAGGAATCCCTCTCATTATATAGAGACCCTGGGGATAGGAATATTGGTACTTTGAATTTTTTAGTTTGTGTTTTTCTGCATTTTTAAGTTTTTACACTGTCTATGAAATTTATTTAATAGTAAACCTATTACAAAGTGTTCTGAGTATGGGCTTATCAGATCTAGCAAACATAAATTGTCAACCTTAAATAATGGGAGTAAAATATGACACGTATACAACATTTGTGAATGTAACTTAATGACTCCCATTATGCTTCAGCTTCATACACATAAGCAGTTTTTGTATTAGTGGTTTTAAATGTATTAATAATACCAGAGAATTATGATAAGATGCCAGATAAATCCATTTTATAATATGTTATCATATTCTTGTCTCCAAGGCCAAAATTTGATATAAATATAAGGGTTATTATCCATATTTTCAACATATTATATAGCTAGAGCAAATGGTTCTGCACAGGCTGATTTGTTTGAAGTTATGAGACAATACAAGGAGCTTGCAATTTGAATAAGAACTCATATGATTGCTTATTATGACCCTTCATATAACCAACAATTACTATAAATTGTTTTCTGTCTCAACAGAATTAAAAAATAAGTTGCAAGGTAAAACTATCTAGATCAGACACTTTTAATACAGAAAAAGCTCTCAAAATATTAAGAACAAGGAAGAGCCATTTAATTCCTGATTGATTAACATGTTTCTTATGAACAACTTATAGTTACCCAGGGGGGACTGTGAGTCAAAATTAACCAAAAAAATAGTAATAACTTCTGTATGTGCTATTATGGAAAAGTCTAAGACTAATCCTCAATTCTACTATTTTTTAAGGTAATTAATATTTGGATATTCCTCTGAATTCTGAATCCAGACTGATTAAATAATAAGAATTATTACTTTAACTGTTATTAAATAAGACCTGAAGCAATCAAATTATTTTCCAATATGAAAATTCTCTCTTCATATTTTGCCATCTGATTGGCAGATTTTCACTATCTCTAGGAGGTGAGATTTTCTCACAGTCACTGGATCCTAGCCCTGGGGTTCATGCTGAAATCAGAGAGTTGTAAAATAACCTGCAGGTATGAATTGGTTTGCATATGCAGTTACATGAGGAGTGGGCCTACAGTATTCAGCAGGTCTAGAGTGGTTCTGTGACCCCTAGTGAGAAGGTGAGAAATACTGGGAGAAAGCTGACTTCATCTATCAAGTAGGAAGTGAAAAAGTCTCAGCAAAGAACTTGAGAGAAACCAGTATGTGTGTGTTCCCCTCAGGAAAGTCCATGTGAGAAGCTTACAGAGTTGGTTTGGAGGTTAGGAAAGAAGCCTATAAAAATTAATTGAAAACTGACATTATGCCAAATGTCTTTAGCAAAGCTAATGTGGTTAAGTGTAGGCCATAACTTCATGTTGTATAGTCAGTCATAGACAATACAAAATAATTAACACAGATGAACAAAAAACTGAGCATTTGAGATTCAGTTTGGGTGTCTATAGAATATGACTTCCCACTTCCTTGTAGAAACCTGAATAATAAGAACAGACCTAAAGGAGAAGAGAGTATTCTGTATGTGCTGGTGTATCTTATTTATAAAAAGAACTTGTAGGAGAAGCCTGTTAGGTTTCAAGGCTTTACAGATGGGTTTATGACTTGAGGGCAGACCTTGTCAATTGTAGGGTCCCTTCAGTCTCTGGGGGTCCACAGAGAACCCCACAGATGGTTAAGAGACAGAGAGGACAACTTGCCTCTCCTTCCTACTTTGCGTCTGCTGCCCAGACAGTGGGCACTGCCTTGGGGGCAGCATCCACATTCTTGAGTTGAACTCCCCACCAGGAACTCTAAAACTAAAAATAAAATGAGCAGCACCGCCCCCAGGAGCTGCTTCTCAGGGACTAGATCACTGATTCTGTCTGGTAGAGAAACGACTCCTGAGACCTGGGACCTTAGAACCCAGGCTAGGCTCTACAGGGTGGTTCTGGTCTGCTAAGTGCCCAGCTCCCCAGGTGGCACCTCTGATCATGACCCACTGCCTCTGCTCTTTTGGCTTAAGTATCACCTACACAAACCCTGACCTCTCCTGCAGAAAAGTAAAAGGAGTCAGGCTGGTCTTGGCACAAAGATGGTTTCATACTAACCCATGTGAGTCTAAAGTATAGACCAGAATACTGGAGTGAGTAGCCTTTCCCTCCTCCAGGGGATCTTTCCAAACCAGGGACTGAACCCAGGTCTCCTGCATTGCAGGCAGATTCTTCACCAGCTGAGCCACAAGGAAAGCCCAATGAAAGTAGAAAGGCAAGCAAATACATGATAAATGAATTGGTTCATTGGACTGGACATTGTTTTCTATTCATCAGTTTTCTGCATTTTCCTCTAATTTGGTGGTTTGCCAAGGTTCATGGGTTTGATGACTGTGAATGCACACTGTGTGCAACTTAGGGAGCACCTGAGACAATCTGGGAAACACGAAGTAGGAAGTGTTAAGGGTGGGATCATAGGAAATGGCATTTAAGGTGTTCAGCACAGGGTGGCAGTGAGACCCTGCAAAAGACTTGACTGCNACTGGGAGAAAGCTGACTTCATCTATCAAGTAGGAAGTGAAAAAGTCTCAGCAAAGAACTTGAGAGAAACCAGTATGTGTGTGTTCCCCTCAGGAAAGTCCATGTGAGAAGCTTACAGAGTTGGTTTGGAGGTTAGGAAAGAAGCCTATAAAAATTAATTGAAAACTGACATTATGCCAAACGTCTTTAGCAAAGCTAATGTGGTTAAGTGTAGGCCATAACTTCATGTTGTATAGTCAGTCATAGACAATACAAAATAATTAACACAGATGAACAAAAAACTGAGCATTTGAGATTCAGTTTGGGTGTCTATAGAATATGACTTCCCACTTCCTTGTAGAAACCTGAATAATAAGAACAGACCTAAAGGAGAAGAGAGTATTCTGTATGTGCTGGTGTATCTTATTTATAAAAAGAACTTGTAGGAGAAGCCTGTTAGGTTTCAAGGCTTTACAGATGGGTTTATGACTTGAGGGCAGACCTTGTCAATTGTAGGGTCCCTTCAGTCTCTGGGGGTCCACAGAGAACCCCACAGATGGTTAAGAGACAGAGAGGACAACTTGCCTCTCCTTCCTACTTTGCGTCTGCTGCCCAGACAGTGGGCACTGCCTTGGGGGCAGCATCCACATTCTTGAGTTGAACTCCCCACCAGGAACTCTAAAACTAAAAATAAAATGAGCAGCACCGCCCCCAGGAGCTGCTTCTCAGGGACTAGATCACTGATTCTGTCTGGTAGAGAAACGACTCCTAAGACCTGGGACCTCAGAACCCAGGCTAGGCTCTACAGGGTGGTTCTGGTCTGCTAAGTGCCCAGCTCCCCAGGTGGCACCTCTGATCATGACCCACTGCCTCTGCTCTTTCGGCTTAAGTATCACCTACACAAACCCTGACCTCTCCTGCAGAAAAGTAAAAGGAGTCAGGCTGGTCTTGGCACAAAGATGGTTTCATACTAACCCATGTGAGTCTAAAGTATAGACCAGAATACTGGAGTGAGTAGCCTTTCCCTCCTCCAGGGGATCTTTCCAAACCAGGGACTGAACCCAGGTCTCCTGCATTGCAGGCAGATTCTTCACCAGCTGAGCCACAAGGGAAGCCCAATGAAGGTAGAAAGGCAAGCAAATACATGATAAATGAATTGGTTCATTGGACTGGACATTGTTTTCTATTCATCAGTTTTCTGCATTTTCCTCTAATTTGGTGGTTTGCCAAGGTTCATGGGTTTGATGACTGTGAATGCACACTGTGTGCAACTTAGGGAGCACCTGAGACAATCTGGGAAACACGAAGTAGGAAGTGTTAAGGGTGGGATCATAGGAAATGGCATTTAAGGTGTTCAGCACAGGGTGGCAGTGAGACCCTGCAAAAGACTTGACTGCTGATCCTCCCACAAAGAAACACTGGTCATACAAGCTTCTGAAGAGACAAAAAAGAAACGCTAGTTTCCCACATCAAGAAAAAATCACTGCAACTTGACTCAAAATTCTGCATCTAGACCCAAGTGCCTGAATTAGCTACAATTTACATAACAAAGTCTGACTTTAATATAAATATTAACAGAATATGAAATTATTTTTTCCTCCTCAAGGGTAAAACAGTTTAATCGCTACTTGGGGTAAAATTGTTTTCTCAGAGAAAATGAAATAATTTTTATCTAAGAGGACAAAAGGGGATTAAAAAAAAACCAAAGTTATTCTCTGTTATATTAACCAACATTATATTCTAGGAAAATCACCACTATAGAATAGTGAGCACTGTGCTCTAAGTCTATTCTGTCTCACAATTCAAGATCAGGCATTGCTTTTAGAGGGTTCTTGTTCCTTGAAAGTTGAGATGAATTTTTTTCCCTTGATATATCAGTGACATCGTCTGCCCTCAATCCAACACACAATAATGCCATCACCAAGGGCAGTTCTGTGAACTGGAGAGAAGACTCAGACTGTGAAGAACGGAGGAGTGGGCCGGAAAAGAGACTCAAAGATGCCTTCACGCGAAGGTCTGCCTGGGAAAGCCACATTAAGAAAGAAAGAGGGAAGAGGACTCATGCAGCATCTAAATATCAGTTACCCAAATGGGACAAGGAGAGGGACCAGAAATGGAATTCTCATATTACCTTAGGGATATGGTGTGGGGATGGATGAGGTGTCCTCAGGGGAGATGACAAAACTTTTATTTAAAAGGAGGATGCTGGTGGGAAGTGTGAGTGAGTGGGATGCATATGATATACATTCGATGAGAATCAGCAAAATCTTATGATAGTAGAATATTCTTACCCAAGGAGTTCTTCATGTGGCATGGGACAGTAAATGTGAGTTGGGAGTGAAGTGACACAAATAATGCGGAACAGAAAGTAATATCTAGGAGAAGGGCTGCCCAACAACCAGCCTACGCTGGTTCAGGAAAAGTAGATAACCTTGTAACCGTGTGCTTCTGATAGTCTGTAGGTTTAGAATAACTGCGGACAATCCAAATCTGATTTTCCCAGGCAGCTTGTCCTGAGAAATTCCACTTGTGTCACATCAAATCCTCCAAATAGGTTTTTCCCCCAAACTCTCAGTTACTTGGATCTCAGACCATAACACAATGTGATTAAGACAGACAAGAGAGAGCATTCCTAGCGAAGTCTGTGGATTCACTGCCTATTCCGCAGCTCCTCATCGTGTGTGGCTACAGAGTGCTTAGATTCTGCCTTGCTGGAACTGAGATGTGCTGTAGTGGCAAAGTACACACTGTTCAGAGACCGGATTCAAAAAATAGAGTGTAAAATATTTCATTAATAATTTTTATGTGATTGCACATTATAATACATTTTAGAATCCTGGGTAAAAGAAAACATACTTTTAAAGTTCATATTTTAAATGTATGGCTGCTAGAAAATCTAAAATTATACTCATGGTTCATGCTTGTGGCTCACCTGCTAATTCTAAGGGACAGCACAGCTCTAGAGGCCCAAAGAACATTGATGTTGAGATTAGCCCTGTCTGGTGTCAGTCCAGGGCAGACATGGTCTGATTTTCTCTGCTTCCATCTTTCTCATTGTCTGGCTGAGCACGGGGTAGGTAGTCAACGAACACCAGTGCTAACTGCCAAAGAACCATATACCATGGGTGTGATGGTTAATGTTACACGTCAGCTTGACTGGCCACGGAGTGTCCAGACATTTGGTCGTATATTATTCTGGGCATTCTGAGGATGAAATGAACATTGAATTTGTAGGCTGAGTAAAGTTGATTGTTCTCCCTAACGTGAGTGAGATCATCCAGTCTATTTAAAGCATGCATAGAATAAAAATAGTGAGTAGGACAGAACTCCTCCTGCTTGATTGCTTGGAGCTGGGGCTCTGGTTTTCAGATTTACACTGAAACACAGGCTTTTCTTGGGTCTCAAGCCTGCTGGCTTTTGGAACAGGAATCTAGAATCAGCTCTCCTGATTCTCAGGCTTTCAGATACAAGCCAGAATGACATGTCTGCTTTGTACTCTTTCATTGTAGAGTGGTACCAACTGCATGTCTTGGAATTTCTCAGCCTCCATAATGGTGAAAGCCAATTCCTTATAATAAACCATCTCTCTTCATACACACACACACACATATATGTATTTGTATTGCACACACAAGCACATTCTATTGGTTCTGTTTCTCTGGAAAACCCTAATACTATATGTGTAACACTGATTAATCTTATAATCTTCCACAGTATGGCAATTTTAAAATTTAATGAATAAGAGGTTTATCTTCTGATATATTTTACAGACAGCTTGATGACTGACTAGTTTGGGAACATGGAGAAGTTATTTACTCTGAATCTCAATTTGCTCATTATACAAACAGAACCTCCTTCACAGGGATAATGTGAAAGCTAAAGGAAAAGATGGCTAAGAAATGTCTTGGTCCCTGAAAAGCTCTCCACAAGCTGTAGTTAAAAGGGAACCCTCTTACACTGTTGGTGGGAATGCAAACCAGTACAACCACTATGGAGAACAGTGTGGAGATTCCTTAAAAAACTGGAAATAGAACTGCCTCATGACCCAGCAATCCCACTGCTGGGCATACACACTGAGGAAACCAGAACTGAAAGAGACACGTGTACCCCAATGCTCATCACAGCACTGTTTATAATAGCCAGGACATGGAAGCAACCAAGATGTCCATCAGCAGATGAATGGATAAGAAAGCTGTGGTACATATACACAATGGAGTATTACTCAGCCATTAAAAAGAATACATTTGACTCAGTTCCAATGAGATGGATGAAACTGGAGCTGATTATACAGAGTGAAGTAAGCCAGAAAGAAAAACACCAATACAGTATACTAACGCATATATATGGAATTTAGAAAGGTGGTAATGATAACCCTGTATGCGAGACAGCAAAAGAGACAAAGATGTATAGAACAGTCTTTTGGACCCTGTGGGAGAGGGAGAGGGTGGGGTGATTTGGGAGAGTGGCATTGAAACATGTATAATATTATATAAGAAATGAATTGCCAGTCTAGGCTCAATGCAGGATACAGGATGCTTGGGGCTGGTGCACTGGGATGACTCAGAAGGATGGTATGGGGAGGGAGGTGGGAGGCGGGTTCAGGATTGGGAACACGTGTACACCCGTGGCAGATTTATGTTGTATGGCAAAACCAATACAATATTTTAAAGTAAAAATAAATAAATTTTTAAAAAATTTTTAAAAATTGCTTAGTCTCACCTTCTCTCCATACAGTGAAAAATCAAATGGTGAATACAATGAGGAGATACGTTCTCATTAAAGTACTGAAGTGTTGAGTTAGGTTTCCAAGCAATAGCTGGAATCCATCGGACACACTTACATTCCTTAGGGTACTTGCCCCTTTCATACTCTGCAGGCCAGTTCCTGGGTCTACAGGGCAAAGTCATTCGACCTAAGGAGCAGAGAGTCATACGGGGTCCTCTGGGTGGAATGCTGCTGTTAAGGGGTGCTATTTGTGTGGGAGGACTCATGTACAAGTAATGCTACCAGCAACACATAGCTTAGCTCTCAATTCCAGACCTACAGGGCTATTTACTCTTTGCTTATGGGGCTAACTCACTCTTAAAATTGTAAATATTCCAAAATAATCATCTGGGGCATTTTTTCCCATATTTTCCAAGAGGACTGGGACCATGATGGACATAGATAAATTGACAACAAGAGATGGGCTTCCCTTGTGCTGTTGATAAGGAAGAAGCTTATGCTCTGCTTTCTTTCAACATTATCATCTTTTCTTGGGGGAAAAGATGAATTCTTTCTAAGTATCAAGGTAGAGTTGATCATTAAGGCATATTTAGGAGGGAGCTTAAAATAATCACCTAATTGGAGGGGTGTTTTCTTGTCCAAAAGTTCACATAAACTTCCT
Source organism: Raphicerus campestris (assembly GCA_006410735.1). Lineage (NCBI taxonomy): Eukaryota > Metazoa > Chordata > Mammalia > Artiodactyla > Bovidae > Raphicerus > Raphicerus campestris. The sequence continues at coordinate 351,793 of SJYW01002691.1, forward strand.
CATTAAAACAGCAACAAAAAGGTGTTGCTGCTATTCAATAGTTCAGTTTCTGACAAAAGCACCATAACGTTTAAATTTATGTTTTATGAAATTTAGCTTTATATAAAGAAATCAGTTGATTTATCTATTTATCACATTTTTATATGTGTACAAACTAAGTGCTATGAAAAGGAAAGAACAGGGATTATGGATCATGAAAGATGCTAATAAAAAGCATGTATTCCAATTTATATAGAGAAAAGGTCACAGAATAAGGTATTAAGTATGTCTCAAGTAAGAAGAAAACACACAGAGACATAGAAATGATGAAAAGATGGGAAACTTCAAGCTCTTGGGGGAAAGGTGGACTACTTCCAACTCTAAAGGTAGAGTCAGTCATTAAGGCCCGTTTAGCTGGGAGCATGAAATACATCATTGGAAGGACATTTTTTTTTTTTTTTTTTTTGTCTATAACTCATCTTCAGACCTGGTCTCACTTTTCTTGTTAAACTGCATGACACCACTGTGGGGTGGGGAATATGCTCACCACACCCCTGAGAGAGTAGACGCTCAGAGAGTCCTGCTTGCCTTTGGGTCCAGCTCAGAATGAATGTGAGGAGATGGCTGAGACCCCCGCCTGGAGGTCAGGCACCTCATGCACAGTGTGGACAAGCCCTTTCCTAAGAAGAATCTCCCCAGAGTGTTCAACTCCTCTGCAAGACAAAGGGGTAAATGCACAGTCTGTAAGGTGTTAATCAAACTGACCATTTTATTATTTGATCATTTAATATTTTAGCAAATAGAATCAATTTGCAGAAAAGGGAGGATTTCAAAAATGGAATATTCTGTATTTTATAAGCAAAAATTGTAAAAATTTAATTTATTTAAGCTAAAAATAATAAAAATAGTTCACCCATTTCCCCTACCCGTCCCCACCTCCTATAACCATCAATATGTTCCCTGCATCTATGAGCTTGTTTTGTTGTTGTTGTTAAGGTTCTACTTATAAGAGAGATCACAGAGTGTCTATCTTTGTCTATTTCACTTAGAATAATGCCTTCGAGGTCCAGCCATGTCACAAATGGCAATATTTCATTATTATTTATAGTTGAATAATATTCCATTGCATATATGTGTGTGAAGTCACTCAGTCATGTCTGACTCTTTACAGCCCCATGGACTGTAGCCCGCCAGGCTCCTCTGTCCATGGGATTCTCCAGGCGAGAATACTAGAGTGGGTTGCCATTTCCTTCTCCAGGCATTGCATATATATATACATACATACATATATATATGTATGTATATGTATGTATGTATATATACACACACACACAATTTCTTTATCCATTCATCCATCAGTAGACACTTGGATTCTTTCTATGTGTTGGCTGTTGTAAATAACACTACAATGGACATCCGGGTGCTGAGATCTCTATAAATTAGTGTTTTCATTTTCTTTGGATAAATACCCAGAAGTGGAATTGCTGGATCTATGGTAGTTGTATTTTAATTTTTTTGAGGAATCTCTGTACTGCTTTCTATAGAGGTTGCACTAATTTACATTGCCACCAGCAGTACACAAGTGTCCCTGTGTACACATCCTATCCAACATTCTCTATTTCTTGTCTTTTGGAGGGACCAGTCACTCAAACAGGTCTGAGGTAATATCCTGTGGTTCTGATGTGCGTTTCCCTGATGAATAATGATGTTGAACATCTTTTTTGCACCTGTTGGCCATGTCTTCTTTGAAAAAACGTCTGTTCAGATCTGTTGTCCATGTTTTTAACTGGATTACAAGAATGAGAAATAATTAGAGTTGTGTTGTTGGGACAGGAAGAAGCCTGGCTTTAGACAGCACTGGCCACTGAAGAAGAGCTGAGCAGGAAAGGGTTCAAGACAAGAACTCAGCTGAAGTTGGCAACTCAATCCTTGTATTCATCATAGCGTGAGTGAGAGTTCTTTCTTATATAGAAATAACTTTGTCTGCCATGTGTTGTGTGTGCGTACATGTGTGCTCAGCCGTGCCCGACTCTTTGCAACCCAGGGGAAAGTAGCCAACCAGGCTCCTCTGTCCATGAAATTTTCCAGGCAAAGAATACTGGAGTGGGTTGCCATGTCCTACTCAAGGGAATCTTCTTGACCCAGGGATCAAACCCGTGTCTCCTGCATTGCCAGGCAGATTCTCTATCACTGTGCCACCTATTTTTAAATCAGCAAGAAAATAAATAACAGCTTTCTCATTCCCAATCCCATGGGGTGCAGGAGTTGGTCTCTTTTTAGTAAGACCACTGGCCTGGCTTCATGTACTTTCTCTGGACATTGATTCTCTGGTTTCTTGAGACAACATGCCTGCCCACACACACCCCATCTCCTGCACACAGCTAACCTACCTACAAGCTGGTGATCCTCAGTCAAAGCTTTTTTTTTTT
>SJYW01002691.1:355306-367336 GCA_006410735.1 Raphicerus campestris
GAAAGAGACACGTGTACCCCAATGTTCATCACAGCACTGTTTATAATAGCCAGGACATGGAAGCAACCTAGATGTCCATTAGCAGATGAATGGATAAGAAAGCTGTGGTACATATACACAATGGAGTATTACTCAGCCATTAAAAAGAATACATTTGACTCAGTTCCAATGAGATGGATGAAACTGGAGCTGATTATACAGAGTGAAGTAAGCCAGAAAGAAAAACACCAATACAGTATACTAACGCATATATATGGAATTTAGAAAGGTGGTAATGATAACCCTGTATGCGAGACAGCAAAAGAGACAAAGATGTATAGAACAGTCTTTTGGACCCTGTGGGAGAGGGAGAGGGTGGGATGATTTGGGAGAGTGGCAGTGAAACATGTATAATATTATATAAGAAATGAATTGCCAGTCTAGGCTCAATGCAGGATACAGGATGCTTGGGGCTGGTGCACTGGGATGACTCAGAAGGATGGTATGGGGAGGGAGGTGGGAGGCGGGTTCAGGATTGGGAACACGTGTACACCCGTGGCAGATTTATGTTGTATGGCAAAACCAATACAATATTTTAAAGTAAAAATAAATAAATTTTTAAAAAATTTTTAAAAATTGCTTAGTCTCACCTTCTCTCCATACAGTGAAAAATCAAATGGTGAATACAATGAGGAGATACATTCTCATTAAAGTACTGAAGTGTTGAGTTAGGTTTCCAAGCAATAGCTGGAATCCATCGGACACACTTACATTCCTTAGGGTACTTGCCCCTTTCATACTCTGCAGGCCAGTTCCTGGGTCTACAGGGCAAAGTCATTCGACCTAAGGAGCAGAGAGTCATACGGGGTCCTCTGGGTGGAATGCTGCTGTTAAGGGGTGCTATTTGTGTGGGAGGACTCATGTACAAGTAATGCTACCAGCAACACATAGCTTAGCTCTCAATTCCAGACCTACAGGGCTATTTACTCTTTGCTTATGGGGCTAACTCACTCTTAAAATTGTAAATATTCCAAAATAATCATCTGGGGCATTTTTTCCCATATTTTCCAAGAGGACTGGGACCATGATGGACATAGATAAATTGACAACAAGAGATGGGCTTCCCTTGTGCTGTTGATAAGGAAGAAGCTTATGCTCTGCTTTCTTTCAACATTATCATCTTTTCTTGGGGGAAAAGATGAATTCTTTCTAAGTATCAAGGTAGAGTTGATCATTAAGGCATATTTAGGAGGGAGCTTAAAATAATCACCTAATTGGAGGGGTGTTTTCTTGTCCAAAAGTTCACATAAACTTCCTCATTAAAACAGCAACAAAAAGGTGTTGCTGCTATTCAATAGTTCAGTTTCTGACAAAAGCACCATAACGTTTAAATTTATGTTTTATGAAATTTAGCTTTATATAAAGAAATCAGTTGATTTATCTATTTATCACATTTTTATATGTGTACAAACTAAGTGCTATGAAAAGGAAAGAACAGGGATTATGGATCATGAAAGATGCTAGTAAAAAGCATGTATTCCAATTTATATAGAGAAAAGGTCACAGAATAAGGTATTAAGTATGTCTCAAGTAAGAAGAAAACACACAGAGACATAGAAATGATGAAAAGATGGGAAACTTCAAGCTCTTGGGGGAAAGGTGGACTACTTCCAACTCTAAAGGTAGAGTCAGTCATTAAGGCCCGTTTAGCTGGGAGCATGAAATACATCATTGGAAGGACATTTTTTTTTTTTTTGTCTATAACTCATCTTCAGACCTGGTCTCACTTTTCTTGTTAAACTGCATGACACCACTGTGGGGTGGGGAATATGCTCACCACACCCCTGAGAGAGTAGACGCTCAGAGAGTCCTGCTTGCCTTTGGGTCCAGCTCAGAATGAATGTGAGGAGATGGCTGAGACCCCCGCCTGGAGGTCAGGCACCTCATGCACAGTGTGGACAAGCCCTTTCCTGAGAAGAATCTCCCCAGAGTGTTCAACTCCTCTGCAAGACAAAGGGGTAAATGCACAGTCTGTAAGGTGTTAATCAAACTGACCATTTTATTATTTGATCATTTAATATTTTAGCAAATAGAATCAATTTGCAGAAAAGGGAGGATTTCAAAAATGGAATATTCTGTATTTTATAAGCAAAAATTGTAAAAATTTAATTTATTTAAGCTAAAAATAATAAAAATAGTTCACCCATTTCCCCTACCCGTCCCCACCTCCTATAACCATCAATATGTTCCCTGCATCTATGAGCTTGTTTTGTTGTTGTTGTTTAGGTTCTACTTATAAGAGAGATCACAGAGTGTCTATCTTTGTCTATTTCACTTAGAATAATGCCTTCGAGGTCCAGCCATGTCACAAATGGCAATATTTCATTATTATTTATAGTTGAATAATATTCCATTGCATATATGTGTGTGAAGTCGCTCAGTCATGTCTGACTCTTTACAGCCCCATGGACTGTAGCCCGCCAGGCTCCTCTGTCCATGGGATTCTCCAGGCGAGAATACTAGAGTGGGTTGCCATTTCCTTCTCCAGGCATTGCATATATATATACATACATACATATATATATGTATGTATATGTATGTATGTATATATACACACACACACAATTTCTTTATCCATTCATCCATCAGTAGACACTTGGATTCTTTCTATGTGTTGGCTGTTGTAAATAACACTACAATGGACATCCGGGTGCTGAGATCTCTATAAATTAGTGTTTTCATTTTCTTTGGATAAATACCCAGAAGTGGAATTGCTGGATCTATGGTAGTTGTATTTTAATTTTTTTGAGGAATCTCTGTACTGCTTTCTATAGAGGTTGCACTAATTTACATTGCCACCAGCAGTACACAAGTGTCCCTGTGTACACATCCTATCCAACATTCTCTATTTCTTGTCTTTTGGAGGGACCAGTCACTCAAACAGGTCTGAGGTAATATCCTGTGGTTCTGATGTGCGTTTCCCTGATGAATAATGATGTTGGACATCTTTTTTGCACCTGTTGGCCATGTCTTCTTTGAAAAAACGTCTGTTCAGATCTGTTGTCCATGTTTTTAACTGGATTACAAGAATGAGAAATAATTAGAGTTGTGTTGTTGGGACAGGAAGAAGCCTGGCTTTAGACAGCACTGGCCACTGAAGAAGAGCTGAGCAGGAAAGGGTTCAAGACAAGAACTCAGCTGAAGTTGGCAACTCAATCCTTGTATTCATCATAGCGTGAGTGAGAGTTCTTTCTTATATAGAAATAACTTTGTCTGCCATGTGTTGTGTGTGCGTACATGTGTGCTCAGCCGTGCCCGACTCTTTGCAACCCAGGGGAAAGTAGCCAACCAGGCTCCTCTGTCCATGAAATTTTCCAGGCAAAGAATACTGGAGTGGGTTGCCATGTCCTACTCAAGGGAATCTTCTTGACCCAGGGATCAAACCCGTGTCTCCTGCATTGCCAGGCAGATTCTCTATCACTGTGCCACCTATTTTTAAATCAGCAAGAAAATAAATAACAGCTTTCTCATTCCCAATCCCATGGGGTGCAGGAGTTGGTCTCTTTTTAGTAAGACCACTGGCCTGGCTTCATGTACTTTCTCTGGACATTGATTCTCTGGTTTCTTGAGACAACATGCCTGCCCACACACACCCCATCTCCTGCACACAGCTAACCTACCTACAAGCTGGTGATCCTCAGTCAAAGCTTTTTTTTTTTCATCTTTCTACCAACATGCTTATCAAGTGCCAGACAAGATCAAAAAGAACAACAAAAAGCTAGAGGTGAGGTGGATTAGAAAGACAACTAAGTGGCCGGGCTTGGACCCAATTTTTCTGACTCCAAGTAAAAAGAAATTTAAATACAATATCTCCTTTCCATTTATACTTTTATTACTTTTATGACTTCTTTTTGAGACTCTCTTCCAAAGCATTTTCTTTAAACTCCAGGATGGAGGATGTTATCGTAGAATCATAAAATTTAATGTTATAGGGAAACTTGGAAATTATCTGGGCCAATCCCTATCTTTATAAATAAGAGAAATGAGCCTAGAAAGGTAAAATCATTTTTGAAGGTCACAGAGCTGGGGGATAGATATGCTACAAATAGGATCCTTTCAACCTTCCCATTACATTAAGCTTCCTGTCTATCAGAGTTATCATTAAGGATGGCCCTGATAATACAGACAATAGTTGATTTTTAAAAACACACGTTTAGGCCAGTATTTGAAGCATTTCTCAGGCCTTACCAAATTTAATTAAATCAACCCCATTAAGAAGTTGCAACTGTTTTTGCAATTATATGGTTAAGAAAACTGCAGCACAGCAAAATAAATTTCCCAAGATCATTCAGCTAGTTGGTTTCAGAGTCAGGATTCACTCCTAGACAGTCTGGTTCAGCAACCCATGTTCTTATGCATTCTGCTAAACTGATTCTTAAAAAATGTTGGTAAGGCTCATATAAACTTGAGAAATCATGTGACATTTTTGTATTTTAACTGCAATTTGTTTTAATGAACCAAAACATGAATTTGCTAAGTGTCTGGTCTTTAGAATTAATTCTCCTTTTCTACAGTCTGGGGATATTAAAAGTTTGTAGCTTTTCAGGATCAACTATAAAGAAGACTAGCTGAGCCATTAATAGAAGGAAGTGGCTTTACTATACAGATTTAACAACAACAACAAAAAGGTGCAATGAGAAAAGGAAGGTTCAAGAAAACTGGAAGGGCATAGTAATGAAGTCAAACTAGAAAGCAGAGATCAGCATTCGCAAGCTGCAGACACTAGGAAATTACAGATTGAGACATGAAGCTCCTTAACTTTGGTGTGTATATTGCTACAGCCTCATACTGAGATTTCTTGTAGTAAAAACCATGTCACTATGAGGATTTAAAATGTCTAACAGAGTAGTACACAGTGCTGTGCTGGTTTTGAACCAGCCTCCCTGAGTTTTCCCAGGCTAGGTATGCAGATATGCACTTCACTAGGGACCACGCAAGGCAGTAGGCACCGTGTGCCTGGTTCTCCCAGGCCCTCTCCTGAATGGCAGCCACCTACCTGCTCAGACAGGCCTGTGGACCACCGGGCTCTGGGTAATGTGAGAAACCTGGGCACATCTATGAAGTAACGGAAGTCAATCAGCCATTCACAAGGAATGGATTCTTTAGTAAATGTAGACGGTTTCTGACAAGTGGAGTTATCTGCCTGCTCCCCCCGACAACAACATGCGTAGCAGTAAAAGGCATTAGAAATGATTTCCAGGGAGTACAAACATTTCTTGGCAAACAGGTCCAAACACATTACATATCCTGCTCCTATAAGTTCAGAGATGTTTGGGCTCTGCTTTTTGGGTGCTCTCATTAGTCCTGAACACTTTATGTGAGGAAGCTTCCCTCTGAGGACAGCACAGAACATTCTGACTGTGAAGTCAGCCCTTCTCCCTGAATCATACGCCTAGCACGGGCACTAAGGGACGGTGGGCAGCAGGACTGGATGCACTAAGGTCTGCATCGGCCATGCTGTGCTGAGCTGCTGGGGTCGCTGGGGGCAACACTCACGTGGGGCAGGTGTCTCAGGTCTTTGCTCTCATCATGAAAGGGCAGGGACACCTGGGTCATCCTAGCCAACTGGAAATTTTGAACAGTACTCATTTTACGAGAAAAAGGGATTTCTGTTATCACTGCTGGGAATCCATGGTGACTGCAGCCATGAAATTAAAAGATGGCTTTTCTTGGAAGAAAAGCCATGACAAAGCTAGACAGTGTATTAAAGAGCAGAGACATTACTTTGCAAACAAATGTCCATATAGTCAAAGCTATGGTTTTTCCAGTAGTCATGTATGTATATAAAGAAGGCTGAGTGCTGAAGTGACACTTTTGAACTGAGGTGTGAAGATTTGAGAATGCTTTGGAACACAAGGAGATCAAACCAGTCAATCCTAAAGGGAATCAATTCTGAATATTCACTGAAAGGACTGATCCTGAAGTTCCAATACTTTGGCTACCTGAGGCAAAGAATGAACTCATTAGAAAAGACCCTGATGCTGGGAGAGATTGAAGGCAGGAGGAGAAAGGGATGACAGAGGATGAGATGGTTGGATGGCATCACCGACACAATGGACATGAGTTTGACCAAGCTCTGGGAGATGGTGAAGGACGGGGAAGCCTGATGTGCTGCAGTCCATAGGGTCACAAAGAGTCAGACATGACTGTGACTGAACAACAACAAATCCATGAATTATCAGATATATATGTTTAAATCATGATGTTGGAATCATTTTTCTAGAGGTCTGTGGAGGGTTGGCTCATTGAATGGGGCACTTCCATTGTTAACAAAACACTGAGATTGTGCTATTAATTTATACATACTACATTGACCACATGTCTATACTAAATTATTTAAAGATAAATCACAGTTAGCAAGACCAAGCTGAGAAAATCAGCACTGCGGGGTGCTTGCATGGTTGTAGACTTAAGCCACGTGGTCTTGAGAGAAAACAGTCTCCCTCTTTTCCCCCTCTTTCTTCTCCCCAGTCTCACCTGGTGAGGCTAAGAGCATATTTGTGGCTTGCCTTTCTCCATGCAAACACTCTAAACACAGAAAGGTGGGAGGACTGCCAGTTTTCCATTTGTAAACAAAAGCCACCTGCATCTCCTGGAACATTTGGCTTTAAGAGGAGAAGAAGACAAACCAGACAGAGAAAAGAAAGGGATTCCCTTAAGAGCGATTTACCTCTCAGGAAAAAGGGAGCTAAAGGCATCTTTCATTTATTCACTCATTCTCAGAAATATTTATCCATATTTTATGGTGTTGCAGGCCCTGTGTTGAGTACTGGATAAGATACTCAAGATTCTTGCTTTTAAAGTTCTTATACAACAATGAGAGATGACAATATCTTCACACATAAATTTATACACACCAGAATTATAGATACTCAGGAGTAGCAAGATTTGAGCTGACCTGATTGACAAGAGGAGGCAAAACCAGGGAAAGATCTGGGGAAAGAAGAATGCAGACAAAGGAAATGGGAAAAGTGTAGGAGGCTGACTTGTAGGGTAATTTCAAGATTAGGGTAGAGTGGGAAGCAATGACTCTGCATTTTAGACCAGGGACGGGCTTTAAGATTTAACACTAAATGTGAGTTGGGGTTGTTAGTAGGGGAGTGATATGGTCTGATGTACTTTACAGAAGGGTCCCTCTGCTGCTGTGGAGACAGTGGATTATTGGGGGACTAGAATGGAAAGGTGATGACAACTGGGAGCTACCGGAGGTTAAACAGAAGGCATGTTGGAGGAAGGTGGTGGGCGTGGAGAGAGCATAAAGGGAGAGTTTTAGGGTGACTTCTGAGGCAGAACTGAAAAGACTTGCTGAAGAATTAGATGAGGGCTTGGAGGGGAAAAGAGGAAACAAGGATGATATCTGGATTTTATTTTCTTCAAAAAGATTTAACAACTTCTGAATTACAGAGTTGGAGGTCAACCTAAGCCCGGATTTACCTGCTAAATGTTTGCTATGTACACCCATGGCTTCCCGATGCTTCCATTTAAGTCTCTGCCATCTCTGATCTGACTGTTAAAAGAACTCCAAACTGATGCTGATCACAGGCTTCTGCAACTATTCCCTTACTGCTGCAGTCACCTTTCCAGAATGAAAATTTGATCATTGTACAACGGCTCCTCCCTGCCCACAAGACAAAATCCATTTTTTTGCAGAAGCCTTACAAAGCCTTTCTTGATCTGGCTCCTACTTGCCTCATACTCTCTTGTCTCTCACGGTGTGTTTCTCCCTTCCTCCACCTCAGCAATTCCTTCATTAAAGGCCACAGTAGGCTCTTTATGGTGACTGCATCATGAAATTAAAAGATGTTTGTTCCTTGGAAGGAAACTATGACAGACTTAGCATACTAAAAAGGAGAGACATCATTTTGCTGACAGAAGTCCATATGGTCAAAGCTATGGTTTTTCTAGTAGTCATGTACAGATAGGAGAGTTGGACCAGAAAAAAGGCTGAACACCAAAGAATTGATGCTTTCAAATTCTGGTGCTGGAGAAAACTCATGAGCGTCCCCTGAACAGCAGGGATATCAAACCAGTTAACCCTAAAAGAAATCAACCCAGACTATTCATTGGAGGGACTGATGCCAAAGCTCCAATACTTTGGCCACTCAATGTGAAGACCAACTCAATGGAAAAGACCCTGATGCTGGGAAAGACTGAAAGAAAAAGGCAAAGGGGGTGGAAGAGGATTAGATGGCATCACTGACTCAATGCATGTGAATCTGAACAAACTCCAGGAAAGAGTGAAGGACAGAGGAGCCTAGTGTGCTGCAGTCCATGGGGTTGCAAAGAGTTGACACGACTCAGTGACTGAATACCAATAACAAGGCTCTTTACACTTTCAGAATACACCATGCTCTCTGTATGTTGCGTCTTACTTAGAACACTTTCTTAACACCTAATATACTGGGAAAATGCCTCCTTCTCTTTCTAGAGTTTCCCTCTACCCTCTCTCTTTCAGTCCAATTGTAGTTGGCATGGCCCCCTGTGTATGGCTCTAACACTACACTGCTTTGCACCCATAAGGTCTCCATCCTGTATCTTCCTCCTCTCTGGAGTGTAAACACCTGAAGGGCAGGGACAGGGAGTCACTGATATTCTCTTCTTTGTACAGCCGTGTGCCTTTCATAGTGACTCATATATACCAGATCATCAATAAATATTAACTGAACAATTAAATGGAAACCCTGTACATCATTTCCATCAAGCAGTCATCTAGCCTTTGCATGATCTTTACTAACTATGAACTAAGTAGACTTGTTCCATTCCTAGGACTTCCTTGTATTTTAAATTTTTCACATATTTTTAGATGCCAGAGGTCAAGGAGTCAATCAACTAGATAGGATCTCTATTTTCATGATATTATATTCTAGAGGAGAGAGTGTGTGACAAAATATAAGGAAATTAAGTGCGGTCAGTTGCAAAAAAAAATCTTACATGTGGAATTGATAAAGATAACAGGGGTGCTTAAACTGGGTGATTCAGGAGTAGCTCTTTGAGGAAGTGACATTTAAATTGACATTTGATTTTGTTTTTTTAAGACTCCAATCTTGAGAAATGGGACCAGCTGGCTCTACACAGAAGGGGCAGCTACTTCAAGGGCTCTAAGGTAGGAATGTGCTCCAAGGAATTCAGGAAATGGAGGTGTGATGTGGTTCAGTTCAGTTCAGTCACTCAGTCGTGTCTGACTCTTTGCAACCCCATGAATTGCAGCACGCCAGGCCTCCCTCTCCATCACCAACTCCCAGAGTTCACTCAGACTCATTTCCATCGAGTCAGTGATGCCATCCAGCCATCTCATCCTCTGTTGTCTCCTTCTCCTCCTGCCCCCAATCCCTCCTAGCATCGGAGTCTTTTCCAATGAGTCAGCTCTTCACATGAGGTGCCAAAGTACTGGAGTTTCAGCTTTAGCATCATTCCTTCCAAAGAAATCCCAGGGCTGATCTCCTTTAGGATGGACTAGTTGGATCTCCTTGCAGTCCAAGGGACTCTCAAGAGTCTTCTCCAACACCACAGTTCAAAAGCATCAATTCTTCGGTGCTCAGCCTTCTTCACAGTCCAACTCTCACATCCATACATGACCACTGGAAAAACCATAGCCTTGACTAGATGGACCTTTGTTGGCAAAGTAATGTCACTGCTTTTCAATATGGTATTAAGTTGGTCATAACTTTCCTTCCAAGGAGTAAGCATCTTTTAATTTCATGGCTGCAATTACCATCTGCAATGATTTTGGACTGATGTGGTTAGAAGATCATAAGCCACAGAAAGAGTGGCAGAGGTAGGTATAGAAGAATGGCCAGAAGCCAGGTCACAGAGCATGCTGGAGGCATGGGATGGTGCTTACATTCTAACCTAAGTGCCATGGAACACACCTGGAGGACTGGAATCAGGACAGTGGCATGACCTGCACCACCTGTTTCAAAGGATACTTTAAAAAGCTAGGAGTTTGGGATTAACATATACACACCACTACATATCAAACCGGTAAACAACAAGGGCCTACTCAAGTCTTGTAATAGCCTATAATGGAAAAGAATCTAGAAAAGATCTACCTATCTTTCTAAACTTAATCACTTTACTGTACCCTTGAACGTAACACAACATTGTAAACTGACCAGACCTCAACTTTAAAAATGTAATTATTTTAAAAAGGCATTTGAGCTATTGTAAAGAGACTGCATTTTGCTAAAGTAAAGAGTAATAGTAAAGCAGAGAGAAGTGAACTGGAACTGGTACTGAAGTGAAGTTGCTTAGTCGTATCGAACTCATGCGACCCCATGGACTATAGCCTACCAGGCTCCTCTGTCCATGGAATATTCCAGGCAGGCATATTGGAGTGGATTGCCATTTCCTACTGCAGTGGATCTTCCCAGCCCAGGCAATGAAACCCGGGTGTCCCCCATTGCAGGCAGATGCTTTACCATCTGAGCGACCAGGGAAGCTCTAAGACCTTCTGGAAGTAGAACCAGTATTAAGAGATGGGGAAACAGTCCATATACCTGAATCAGCTTATTGCCAAGACAAACATCCAGTTCTTGTTTATGGATACAATGGGATCCCCTATCAGCCCTGGTCAGCCTTTCTAGGTCAGGGTTCCTAGAACGTTCCAGGCATGATTCAGGAGTGTCTGAGTTAGGCAGACTGGTCCCTCCCTCAGCCTAGACAAAGCTCTCCTCTTAGGTGCCACAATCACATTAGCCTTTCCAGAAGCCACAGGACCCTGTGAATACCTAGTGAACTCTTCATTAACACAGAGACAATCCTGTACTTCTGTCACAGATTTATTGAAGCTAAGAGCAAGACTTCACTTTCACTGTAATAAATTCCTCTCATTAAAGTCACCCCATCATTCAGGAGCTCTCTCTGCTGCATTCAATTTCTTATCTTTACTTTCTCCTTTCCATCTACTCCCAGAGCTTCTATATTTGAATTAACCAATGAATTCATTAAACAGCAGTAAGCCCACAAGGGTCAGCCATGGTTCAATCTAGGCCTAGGTATTCTTTAGAGAGAAAAAGGAAATATTTAGATTTTTAAATTCCAAAACAGAATTTACTTTGATCTTGCTATTGGTGATTAGTGAATTAAAGTACTTTTGTATTTTATAAGCCATTTGAATATCAAAGTCTCCTCTTTCAACTGGGGAATTAAACTAAGGAAATAATGAATGTGCTAATGTGAGACCTTATTAGAGTAGAGGAAAAAAAAAGCAGGGTTTGGAATTTGCTAAAGATATTTCTCAATTTGGGCCATTTAGTTTTGGTTTTTAATTAATGCAGATAACCATGGAAGTGATCTTGAAAATAGCGTAAGAGAAATGTGAAGTGTTAGTTGCTCAGTCATGTCCACCTCTTTGGGACATCATGGACCATCACCTACAAGGTTCTTCTGCCCATAGGAGTCCTCAAGGCCAGAATACTGGAGTGGGTAGCCATTCCCTTCTCCAGGGGATCTTCCCAACCAGGGATCAAACTAGGTTCTCCAGGACTAAAAGCAGATTCTTCACCATCTGAGCCACTAGGGAAGCCCTAGAATAGTGCAGGTCTATGACATATGCTGGAGAAGGCAATGGCACCCCACTCCAGTACTCTTGCCTGGAAAATCCCATGGACGGAGGAGCCTGGTAGGCTGCAGTCCATGGGGTCGCGAAGAGTCAGACATGACCAAGCGGCTTCACTTTTCACTTTCGTGCACTGGAGAAGGAAATGGCAACCCATCCAGTGTTCTTGCCTGGAGAATCCCAGGGATAGGGGAGCCTGGTGGGCTGCCGTCTATGGGGTCGCACAGAGTCGGACACGACTGAAGTGACTTAGTAGCAGCAGCAGCAGCATGACATATGCTAGAGAGCCACGTATCAGACTTTCCAGTCACTGTTGGGAAACTTCAGCAGTCCCCCTGTTCATCTGGGTTCCTACGAGTGGTATCTCTCCAGCCAGCCCTTCCCATCTTCTCCCCTTCAACTCTACCACCACCTTCACTCCCAACCAAATAAAA
>SJYW01002691.1:369217-385431 GCA_006410735.1 Raphicerus campestris
AAAAAAAAAAATCTTACATGTGGAATTGATAAAGATAACAGGGGTGCTTAAACTGGGTGATTCAGGAGTAGCTCTTTGAGGAAGTGACATTTAAATTGACATTTGATTTTGTTTTTTTAAGACTCCAATCTTGAGAAATGGGACCAGCTGGCTCTACACAGAAGGGGCAGCTACTTCAAGGGCTCTAAGGTAGGAATGTGCTCCAAGGAATTCAGGAAATGGAGGTGTGATGTGGTTCAGTTCAGTTCAGTCACTCAGTCGTGTCTGACTCTTTGCAACCCCATGAATTGCAGCACGCCAGGCCTCCCTCTCCATCACCAACTCCCAGAGTTCACTCAGACTCATTTCCATCGAGTCAGTGATGCCATCCAGCCATCTCATCCTCTGTTGTCTCCTTCTCCTCCTGCCCCCAATCCCTCCTAGCATCGGAGTCTTTTCCAATGAGTCAGCTCTTCACATGAGGTGCCAAAGTACTGGAGTTTCAGCTTTAGCATCATTCCTTCCAAAGAAATCCCAGGGCTGATCTCCTTTAGGATGGACTAGTTGGATCTCCTTGCAGTCCAAGGGACTCTCAAGAGTCTTCTCCAACACCACAGTTCAAAAGCATCAATTCTTCGGTGCTCAGCCTTCTTCACAGTCCAACTCTCACATCCATACATGACCACTGGAAAAACCATAGCCTTGACTAGATGGACCTTTGTTGGCAAAGTAATGTCACTGCTTTTCAATATGGTATTAAGTTGGTCATAACTTTCCTTCCAAGGAGTAAGCATCTTTTAATTTCATGGCTGCAATTACCATCTGCAATGATTTTGGACTGATGTGGTTAGAAGATCATAAGCCACAGAAAGAGTGGCAGAGGTAGGTATAGAAGAATGGCCAGAAGCCAGGTCACAGAGCATGCTGGAGGCATGGGATGGTGCTTACATTCTAACCTAAGTGCCATGGAACACACCTGGAGGACTGGAATCAGGACAGTGGCATGACCTGCACCACCTGTTTCAAAGGATACTTTAAAAAGCTAGGAGTTTGGGATTAACATATACACACCACTACATATCAAACCGGTAAACAACAAGGGCCTACTCAAGTCTTGTAATAGCCTATAATGGAAAAGAATCTAGAAAAGATCTACCTATCTTTCTAAACTTAATCACTTTACTGTACCCTTGAACGTAACACAACATTGTAAACTGACCAGACCTCAACTTTAAAAATGTAATTATTTTAAAAAGGCATTTGAGCTATTGTAAAGAGACTGCATTTTGCTAAAGTAAAGAGTAATAGTAAAGCAGAGAGAAGTGAACTGGAACTGGTACTGAAGTGAAGTTGCTTAGTCGTATCGAACTCATGCGACCCCATGGACTATAGCCTACCAGGCTCCTCTGTCCATGGAATATTCCAGGCAGGCATATTGGAGTGGATTGCCATTTCCTACTGCAGTGGATCTTCCCAGCCCAGGCAATGAAACCCGGGTGTCCCCCATTGCAGGCAGATGCTTTACCATCTGAGCGACCAGGGAAGCTCTAAGACCTTCTGGAAGTAGAACCAGTATTAAGAGATGGGGAAACAGTCCATATACCTGAATCAGCTTATTGCCAAGACAAACATCCAGTTCTTGTTTATGGATACAATGGGATCCCCTATCAGCCCTGGTCAGCCTTTCTAGGTCAGGGTTCCTAGAACGTTCCAGGCATGATTCAGGAGTGTCTGAGTTAGGCAGACTGGTCCCTCCCTCAGCCTAGACAAAGNATTAGATTGACTAGTTTTCTGTGAGTATGGTTTCAGTGTGTCTGCCCTCTGATGCCCTCTTGCAACCCCTACCATCTTATTGGGTTTCTCTTATCTTGGGCGTGGGATATCTCTTCATGGCTGATCCATGCAAACATAGCTGCTGCTCCTTACCTTGGACGAGGGGTATCTCCTTACCGCCGCTGTTCCTGACCTTCAACGTGAGATAGCTCCTCTAGGCCCTCCTGCACCTGCACAGCCACCACTCCTCGGGTTGCTCCTCCCAGCTGCTGGCCCTGGTCTCAGGCGTGGGTGGCTCCTTCCAGCCGCTTCTCTTGGCCTCAGGCTTGGGTGGCTCCTCAGGGTCGCCACCACTGGGCTCAGGTGCAAGGTGGCTTCTCCCGGCCACCCCTGATCTCGGATGCACGGTGTCTCCTCCCGGCCGCCCCTGACCTCGGACGCGGGGTAGCTCCTCTCGGCTGCTGACCTGACCTCAGACGTGAGGTGTCCCCTCCCGGTGGCCAGTGGCCCTGGACGCGGGGTAGCTCCTCCCAGCCGNCCGGCCGCCCCTGACCTCGGACGCGGGGTAGCTCCTCTCGGCTGCTGACCTGACCTCAGACGTGAGGTGTCCCCTCCCGGTGGCCAGTGGCCCTGGACGCGGGGTAGCTCCTCCCAGCCGCTGCCCCTGACCTCGGACGCGGGGTGTCTCCTCCTGGCTGCTGTCCCTGACCTCAGACGCGGGGTAGCTCCTCTTGGATGTTCCTGCGCTGTCACAGCCTGGCACTCTAGGCTGCTGCCCCTGACCTCAGACGTGGGGTAGCTCTTCTTGGCCACGCTTAGTGTGCTGCCAGCTCGCAGCCAACCCAAATAATGAACAACGCATGGCAAAACTTCTATAGCAGTAATCCAACTGATGAAGCACCTGGAGTCTTGCTCTAAATCAAGATGGAAAGCAAATGGAAAGAGGAAGTCCAGAGTCTTAAGTGGAAAAACATAAAGATAATTAATATTGAATTTTGAAAATAATTATGCTGAGAGAAGTAATCCAGGGCTACCAATTAAATTTGAAAGAAGTAAATACTACCAAATCCAGGTACCTACTAAAAACAACTCCTCTCCTGAAAAATCCCACTTAAATCATTAATAGATACCCTTTTGAGTACTGGTTATGTGCCAGACAATCTTGCTAGCAGTTTTCATGGATTAAGAAATTTACCGTAATTGATTACATCTAAACTACTGTTAATTGTCTATTGAGTTCTCCAGGCAAGAACTAATGGCAAAAAGCGTAGAGGAACTGAACAGCCTCTAGATGAGGTTGAAAGAGGAGAGTGAAAGTTGGCTTGAAACTCAACATTAAAAAAAAAAAAAAAGCTAAGATCATGGCATCTAGTCCCATCACTTCATGGCAAATAGATGGGGGGAAAGCAGAAGCAATGACTGATTTTATTTTCCTGGGCTCCAAAATCACTGTGGACTTTAACTGCAGCCATGAAACAAAAAGATGCTTGCTCCTTGGAAGGAAAGCTGTGACAAACCTAGACAATGTATTGTAAAACTAAGACATCATTTTGCTGACAGAGGTCTGTATACTCAAAGCTATGTTTTCTCCAGTGATCATGTATGGATGAGAGTTGTACCATAAAGAAGGCTGAGTGCTGAAGAACTGATAGGTTTTATTTGTGGTGCTGGAGAAGACTCTTGAGAGTCCCTTGACTGCAAAGAGATCAAAACTGTAAATCCTAAAGGAAATCAACCTTAATATTCATTGAATGACTGATGTAGAAACTAAAGTTCCCATATTTTGGCCACTTGATTTGAAGAGCCAACTCATTGGAAAAGACCCTGATGCTGCAAAAGACTGAAGTCAAAAGAAGGGAGGAGACAGAGGATGAAATGGTTAGATAGTATCACTGTCTCAATGGACATGAATTTGAGCAAAATCTAGGATACAATGGAGGAGAGAGGAGCCCAGTGTGCTACATTCCATGGGGTTACAAAGAACTGGACATGACTTATTGACTGAAAAACAAAAAAAAATTTCATTTAAAAAGAATCATTATGTTGTGTGCCACTAAGAAAGAATAATGCCATGGATATTACAACATACTATTGATTACATCAGTTCAGTTCAGTCGCTGTTGTGTCTGACTCTTTGCAACCCTGTGGACTGTAGCATGCCAGGATTCCCTGTTCATCACCAACTCCCAGAGCTTGCTCAAACTCATGTACCGTCCAACCATTTCATTCTCTTTCGTCCCACTTCTCTTCCTGACTTCAATCTTTCCTAGCATCAGGGTCTCTTCCAAGGAGTCAGTCTTTGCATCAGGTGGCCAAAGAATTGGAGTTTCAGCTTCAGCATCAGTCCTTCCAATGAATATTCAGGGTTGGTTTCCTTTAGGATGGACTGGATGGACTCCTTGCAGTACAAGCGACTCTCAAGAGTCTTCTCCAACACCACAGTTCAAAAGCACCATTTCTTTGGTGCTTAGTTTTCTTTATAGTCCAACTCTGACATCCATACATGACTACTAGAAAAACCATAGCTTTGACTAGAGGGACCTTTGACAGCAAAGTAATGTCTCTACTTTTTAATATGCTGTCTAGGTTGGTCATAGCTTTTCTTCCAAGGAGCAAGCATTTTTTAATGTCATGGCTGCAATCACCATCTGCAGTGATTTTGGAGTCCCCCAAAATAAAGTATCTCACTGTCTTCATTGCTTCCCCATCTATTTGTCATGAAATGATGGGACCAGATGCCATGATATTAGTTTTCTGAATGTTGAGTTTCAAGTCAACTTTTTCACTCTCCTCTTTCACTTTCAACAAGAGGCTCTTTAGTTCTTCACTTTCCGCCATAAGGGTGGTGTCATATGTGTATCTGAGGTTATTGATATTTCTCCTGGCAATCTTGATTCCAACCTGTGCTTCATTCAGCCTGGCATTTCACATGATGTAATCTGCATATAAGTTAAATAAGTGTGACAATATACAGCCTTGTTCAGTTCAGTTCAGTCACTCAGTAGTGTCCAACTCTTTGTGACCCCGTGAATCACAGCACACCAGGCTTCCCTGTCCTCACCAACTCCTGAGTTTACTCAAACTCATGTCCATTGAGCCGGTGCTGCCATCCAGCCATCTCATCCTCTGTCGTCCCTTCTTCTCCTGCCCTCATTCCCTCCCAGCATCAGAGTTTTTTCCAATGAATCAACTCTTCACATGGGGTGGCCAAAGTATTGGAGTTTCAGCTTTAGCATCCAATGAACACCCAGGACTGATCTCCTTTAGGATGGACTGGTTGGGTCTCCTTGCCGTCCAAGGGACTCTCAAGAGTCTTTTCCAACACCACAGTTCAAAAGCATCAATTCTTCAGCACTCAGCTTTCTTCACAGTCCAATTCTCACATCCATACATGACCACTAGAAAAACCATAGCCTTGACCAGATTACTCTAATTTCAGTGATAGTAAAATATTGCTTAAATATATTTTTAAAAATTTTAAATATGATAGATGGTCATTGTTCCAACTATATTATGCATATAGGTACTACCTATTATCTCTGACTGAGGTAATGAGGACACTTTATCACTATCACTTGCCCAAGGTTAAGGAAATAGTGAGTAGAAAAATTAGCATTCAAACCTATACACTTTGGCTCCAGAGACTGTGCTCTCAACCAGCAAGCCATAGAAACATTCATATCAGTTTCCATGATAGTGACAGCAGTACTTTCAAAGAGCCCATTATTTTTTGAATAATTCTTAGGGTTAGAATATTATTTTTCTTTACTTAACTCAATAATGATAAGAACAACAACAGTAGGATCAGTAGCTACCATTTACATGCCAGGTAGGATACTAAATGCCTAACAAAGTTCTAGAAGGGGTCCCTAAGTGCTGGCCAAGCAACACACGCTGAGACAAAT
Source organism: Raphicerus campestris (assembly GCA_006410735.1). Taxonomy (NCBI): domain Eukaryota; kingdom Metazoa; phylum Chordata; class Mammalia; order Artiodactyla; family Bovidae; genus Raphicerus; species Raphicerus campestris. The sequence continues at coordinate 374,875 of SJYW01002691.1, forward strand.
ATACCAAAGTCTCACCCATTTTCTGTGGGGCCTTTGTCATAAACTTCTGATTTTGCAGGTCTACAGTGGGGCTAAAAGCCAGATATTTTCAGAAAGATTCATAAAAGACATCATTTTGCCACTTTAATGACCTGTGTAATGGGTATCATTGCAATGTCTTGGAGGGCACATCTCCCCAGTGGATCACAGCCTCTTGACTCACCTGAACTTCAATACCCTTGTCATGCTTTCTGTAGTCTGTGGATTAGCACTCCGTGTCCAAGCTTACAGCAGTTCTAACATCAAATCTGACTGACAAAAAGGTCACTGTTTGAGGTTCTGGACCCGATCTGTTTACAGGGGGTGGAGTGGCCCTTTGGCAGCACCTTTGCTATGTTCACACTGGAGAGATGAACCATGACTGCCCCACAGTGGCATTTGGAACTGAAGAAATTCAGAACATGCTACCTCAGAATATATCCCCTTGGCAAACTGATTGTTCTGAATTGAAAGCACATGAGAAAGAGCAAATGCAGGAAGAACTCTCTGACTTCCCTCTTCCCACCTGAAAGCAGGTCACCAAATTTCCCATGAGAAAGGTGCCCTCCTTGTTTGAGGAAGATAAGCACATTCTTATCACCAGAGCCTGGAAGTCAGTGGCAAAACGGACCTTTACAAACTTTCTGAAATAAGCCTTATCTGCTGTTGTTGTTTAGTTGCCAAGTCATATCTGACTGTTTTGCAACTCCATGGACTGTAACCTGTCTGGCTCCTCTGTCCAGGGATTTTCCAGGCAAGGATACTAGAGTGGGTTGCTATTTCCTTCTCCAGGGGATCTTCTAGACTCAGGGATTGAGCTTATATCTGCTCGGCAGCAGATTCTTTACCACTGGGCCACCAGGGAAACTTATCTTCTGTTGGGTTCTGTTGTATATTTCCTGATCACTGTCCCACAGTTTACTGCCCCTAACCCATGTTCTTTTGTCTTGTTATATCCCCAAAATTTATCATTCTTCGTATAAAAAAGGTACATAAATTTATGGTCCTAACAGTTTCTTTGGGTCTTCATTTGCCTCTAAAACCTCCATGTACAAGTAAAAATATGAAATAAAATTGTATGTTCTTTTTTCTGTTCATTTGTCTTATATCAGTTTAATTCTTAGGCTTAATTACAGAACCTAACAGGTAGATGGAAGTTTTTCCTCCTCTTCAGAAACAAAGCTTGAACTGGGAGTTAGATGGAGAGGAGGGTGAGGTGGTAATATTAAAATATGTTGCCATAGAGAACCTGCCTGAGTGCGTGTTTGTGAGAATTTTCTTCTCTTTAGCTGACTTACTGTCACTAGGTAATGACCGAGTGAAACTCTCCATCCCAAACCTTCCTGGGAATGGCTTGCACAAAGGCACTGAATGAAGTCACATTGGCTCCTGGCACCAGCATCTTGTTCTCTTTTGAAACTTGACATCTTGAACATTACATAGGATCTCAGGAAATGCATCTGACTTCATCTCCTCCTCTCTCCCTGACTTTCCCAGCCCCTGCTACCTCAGAAGGAAGTGATGGAGCCCAGCACATTACTGTTGGCCAACTGAAGCCTCACAGCAGCAGTCCAACCTAGCCAGTGTCTGTTCTTGTTTGAGTGGAAGAACCCATCTTCAGTTCAGTTCAGTCACTCAGTCGTGTCCAACTCTTTGAATCACAGCACGCCAGGCCTCTCTGTCCATAACCAACTCCTGGATTTCACTCAGACTCATGTCCATCGAGTCCGTGATGCCATCCAGCCATCTCATCCTCTGTCGTCCCCTTCTCCTCCTGCCACCAATCCCTCCAAGCATCAGAGTCTTTTCCAATGAGTCAACTCTTCGCATGAAGTGACCAAAATACTGGAGTTTCACCTTAACATCAGTCCCGCCAAAGAAATCCCAGGGCTGACCTCCTTTAGGATGGACTGGTTGGATCTCCTTGCAGTCCAAGGGACTCTCAAGAGTCTTCTCCAGCACCACAGTTCAAAAGCATCAATTCTTTGGCATTCAGCTTTCTTTATAGTCCAACTCTCACATCCATACATGACCATAGGAAAAACCATAGCCTTGACTAGATGGACCTTTGTTGGCAAAGTAATGTCTCTGTTTTTCAATATGCTATCTAGGTTGGTCATAACTTTTCTTCCAAGAAATGTCTTTTAATTTCATGGCTGCAGTCATCATCTGCAGTGATTTTAGAGCCCCCCAAAATCAAGTCTGACACTGTTTCCCCATCTATTTCCCATGAAGTGATGGGACCAGATGCCATGATCTTCATTTTCTAAATGTTGAGCTTTAAGGCAACTTTTTCATTCTCCTCTTTCACTTTCATCAAGGAGCTTTTTGTGTCTTCTTCACTTTCTGCCATAAGGGTGGTGTCATCTGCATATCTGAGGTTATTGCTATTTCTCCCAGAAATCTTGTTTCCACCCTGTGTTTCTTCCAGTCCAGCATTTCTCATGATGTACTCTACATATAAGTTAAATAAGCAGGGTGATAATATACTGCCTTGACTTACTCCTTTTCCTATTTGGAACCAGTCTGTTGTTCCATGTTCAGTTCTAACTGTTACTTCCTGATCTGCATATAGGTTTCTCAAAAGGCAGGTCAGGTGGTCTGGTATTCCCATCTCTTTCAGAATTTTCCACAGTTTATTGTGATCCACACAGTCAAAGGCTTTGACATGGTAAATAAAGCAGAAATAGATGTTTTTCTGGAATGTCTTTCTTTTTTGATGATCCAGCAAATGTTGGCAATTTGATCTCTGATCTGGTCTCTGGCAATTTGACAAAGATTTATAAAGGAATGCACTGCCACAGAAGGCTTAGGGGATGCAGTTTGGAGCCACTTATACTCATCAGAGTTGTAAGCTCTCTTTTAAAAGGTGAAGTGGTAAAGGATGTAGCATGAACAAAGAAAATTGCCAGCTTCCTTCCCTCACCCTGTAGATAGTAAGGAAACTCTATTCACTCTTTTGGGGGCTTCCTTGGTGGTCCAGTGGTTAAGACTCTAGTCTTCCAATGCAGGGGACACAGGTTTGATCCCTGGTCAGGGAACTAAGATCCCACATGCCTCCTGCTGTGGCCAAAACACAAGCCAGGCTTCATCAATATGAGAACCGTGAACTTTCTGATGTTCAACATAGTTTTAGAGAAGGCAGAGGAACCAGAGATCAAATTGTCAACATCTGCTGGATCATGGAAAAAAACAAGAGAGTTCCATAGAAACATCTATTTCTGTTTTATTGACTATGGCAAGGCCTTTGACTGTGTGGATCACAATAAACTGTGGAAAATTCTGAGAGAGATGGGAATACCAGACCACCTGACCTGCCTCTTTAGAAACCTGTATGCAGGTCAGGAAGCAACAGTTAGAACTAAACATGGAACAACCGACTGGTTCCAAATAGGAGAAGGAGTACGTCAAGGCTGTANGGAGTTGGTGATGGACAAGGAGGCCTGGTGTGCTGCGATTCATGGGATCGCTAAGAGTTGGACACTGAACTGAACTGAAAACAGACATTAGTTTTGCTATTTTAAAATTTTTTCTCTGTCTTTATATCCAACCATAAAATATTTTTTAATATTTGACAAAAAAATTTTTAAGTTCACAGGGCAATCCAAATTTTTCTCATTGACCATTAAGGTCATTTTGTACATTTCCTGTTTGCACAGTCATAACCATGGTTCTGCACTTCTGGCCATAGTGAATACTCTTTGAGTAGTTTGCTATATTATTATGGTACTTTATCCTTAGATTAGAGGATCTCTATATGACAAAATCTATACTGGCATTCTTTTTCTTTTTGTCCTTCATTTCCAAACCAACACACTGTATTTTGATCAAGCTTAAGTGATCAGTCCCTTTCAGATCGCAAATGACTTGAGATGTTCTACACTTAGTCCCATGCCCATCAATCACTATCCTTTCTATATACCTGCACCACACCTGGAGGCATTGCTCCAGACATTCTTGCTTGAGGACAGTCGAGAAGAATTACCTCTACACTCCTCAAAGAACTCAAGACAGTCTGCCGGGTCCTATTGTGGTAAGGCCTGTATGAACACGTTCTTNTCTATATACCTGCACCACACCTGGAGGCATTGCTCCAGACATTCTTGCTTGAGGACAGTCGAGAAGAATTACCTCTACATTCCTCAAATAACTCAAGACAGTCTGCCGGGGCCTATTGTGGTAAGGCCTGTATGAACACGTTCTTAGCAAGTTCAGAATACTGAAAAAGATCAGATGAGTTAATGACTTTCTGCTGTTGATCAAATTACTCAATCCATCACTTTGAAAGAGAATTTAAAATCTGCTTTCAATTCTGGTCTTTTATTTAAAAGTGTTCAGAAGTTACTCAAGAAGAAAATTTGGGCCCTATTTTCAGCATTTTGCTAGCTTTTTAATACTTGTCAATAAAAGCCAGGCTTCTCCAATGGCGTGGCAAGTAAAGAATCTGCCTGCAATGCAGGAGATACAGGAGATGTGGCTTTGATCCCTAGATTAAGAAGATCCGCTGGAGTGGAAAATGGCAACCCACTCCAGTATTCTTGGTGGGCTACAGTCCATGCGGTCAAAAAGACTCCGAGCAACTAAGCACGCAATAAGAGCCAGCTTAAATCTAAATAAGTAAACTTTATAGTGCCTTGTTGGGATCTTTTAGTCTACCTGGAATTTTTATGGGTCGACAGTGACGGAGATTCATCACTCAAGTGAAGCATGAGAGGATTAGGCAGGTGGAGGGCACGGTCCCTGGCAGGCAGGGCAGGGGCACCAGCTCTTCCTCACTCCTTTGGTATCACTGATCCTACTCTCTAGACAATGACATAATCTTAATATTTCCAGGCAACCTAGGTTTTGTTTGATTTTCATTCTTGGAATGATGAGGCAGATTAGAGCAAGTATATTCTAACGAAAGTATTATTTTCTTCTGTATCAATTAAAAGCATTCCAGTAATTCATCAATTTATATTTTAGAAATTCCTATTAAATTATATTAGATGATAAAAGCATTATTCATTGAAGCTTATAAATGAAGTTAAGAGTAACATTGGGTTCTTCATTTGAAAGTTTAAAACCAGCTGGCTTTGGAAATATCTTCGGGTGCACGACAACCACAAATGCTTTCCTGTTTAATCAGCCTTAAAATAATATGTGTCAGTTATATGACACAAAGTGTTAGAATGTTTAGTTTTATATGATGATAATGTTGACTTCACTTGGCACAATTATTGATCACTGTATAGCCTTTCTGGATTTTCAGTGATTTATTCTCCTCTATTAACAATTCAGTTCAGAGGCCAAAATATATCATTACAATAGGTAGAATTTCATAGACATGAAAAATGACCCTGACATTGTTTCTCTTCTAAAAATCTCAAGAACACAATTTATCTCTACATTAAAGTTTAGACCACTCTTGCTGCCTGAAGCAATCACAATAATTTTTATCAAACAGGATATATAATCACCCCAAATTACATTTAGTAGGTGCGTTTTATGAGTGCAAAATTTTAAGAGACAGTGTTTCTTGGCCTTTTTAGTAGTAGACACAACTTTTTTTACCTCAAACTATTTGAGAATTTACTGGAACAACTTTACAGAGATGCTNCCTATTGTGGTAAGGCCTGTATGAACACGTTCTTAGCAAGTTCAGAATACTGAAAAAGATCAGATGAGTTAATGACTTTCTGCTGTTGATCAAATTACTCAATCCATCACTTGAAAGAGAATTTAAAATCTGCTTTCAATTCTGGTCTTTTATTTAAAAGTGTTCAGAAGTTACTCAAGAAGAAAATTTGGGCCCTATTTTCAGCATTTTGCTAGCTTCTTAATACTTGTCAATAAAAGCCAGGCTTCTCCAATGGCGTGGCAAGTAAAGAATCTGCCTGCAATGCAGGAGATACAGGAGATGTGGCTTTGATCCCTAGATTAAGAAGATCCGCTGGAGTGGAAAATGGCAACCCACTCCAGTATTCTTGGTGGGCTACAGTCCATGCGGTCAAAAAGACTCCGAGCAACTAAGCACGCAATAAGAGCCAGCTTAAATCTAAATAAGTAAACTTTATAGTGCCTTGTTGGGATCTTTTAGTCTACCTGGAATTTTTATGGGTCGACAGTGACGGAGATTCATCACTCAAGTGAAGCATGAGAGGATTAGGCAGGTGGAGGGCACGGTCCCTGGCAGGCAGGGCAGGGGCACCAGCTCTTCCTCACTCCTTTGGTATCACTGATCCTACTCTCTAGACAATGACATAATCTTAATATTTCCAGGCAACCTAGGTTTTGTTTGATTTTCATTCTTGGAATGATGAGGCAGATTAGAGCAAGTATATTCTAACGAAAGTATTATTTTCTTCTGTATCAATTAAAAGCATTCCAGTAATTCATCAATTTATATTTTAGAAATTCCTATTAAATTATATTAGATGATAAAAGCATTATTCATTGAAGCTTATAAATGAAGTTAAGAGTAACATTGGGTTCTTCATTTGAAAGTTTAAAACCAGCTGGCTTTGGAAATATCTTCGGGTGCACGACAACCACAAATGCTTTCCTGTTTAATCAGCCTTAAAATAATATGCGTCAGTTATATGACACAAAGTGTTAGAATGTTTAGTTTTATATGATGATAATGTTGACTTCACTTGGCACAATTATTGATCACTGTATAGCCTTTCTGGATTTTCAGTGATTTATTCTCCTCTATTAACAATTCAGTTCAGAGGCCAAAATATATCATTACAATAGGTAGAATTTCATAGACATGAAAAATGACCCTGACATTGTTTCTCTTCTAAAAATCTCAAGAACACAATTTATCTCTACATTAAAGTTTAGACCACTCTTGCTGCCTGAAGCAATCACAATAATTTTTATCAAACAGGATATATAATCACCCCAAATTACATTTAGTAGGTGCGTTTTATGAGTGCAAAATTTTAAGAGACAGTGTTTCTTGGCCTTTTTAGTAGTAGACACAACTTTTTTTACCTCAAACTATTTGAGAATTTACTGGAACAACTTTACAGAGATGCTATTCGCACTTATAAAGGCAGGAATTCAAATTAGGGACAATTCAACCAACAGATTAGAGGAAACCAGAAATCGAAAACATGACACTACCCTGAAGCCTGAAGACTATCCTGATGTAGCAGGAAGTTATTTCTATTTTAGGAAATCTATTTGTATATCTTAATATCCCCAAGGGCTGTGAAGCTACAGTTACTACTTTCCTTCAGAGTGAATTCTCCATTAGTGGAGGTGGCATGAGCAAGGGAGGGAAAGAACAAGGTGTGCGCAGCTCAAGAAAGCACTTCTTGGCTTTGTGTGTAAGGCTTACTGGCTCATTCCCAGCTTTTCAACTCGTCTCCAACTCACTCAATGGCCTTGGCAGAGTTGTTTAACCACCATGGACCCTGCTTTCCCCATCTGTAAAACGAATGGCTTGAACTAGATCACCTCATGCAGCTCTGTGTGTTTTTCTCTTTCATTTTCTTCAGAAAGAATATTGAAATTTCTCAAGAAAATTGCTTATATTGTTATTTTACAGTCATATAAATTGCACTAGCGCAAACAGGCAAGCAGCTCATCAGAGCTGCCTTCACCAAAAAGACAGCTACACTGTGGATGAAAGCATGCTGTGAAAGAAATTAGAAAATCAACTTTTGGTATGGTTTCCATGTAAACTTAGGCAATTCATCTTTCCTCTCTGAATTTCATGTTAGTAACAACAGCCTTGAGAAGATTAAGTGAAATAATATAGGTGAAAGCACTTGGTGAAGTATGAAATGCTAAACAAATACAAGGTGTTTTTATTATGAGTCTAGAGAGATATCACATCCATCAATAATCCTACTAACATTTGGGCCACGTTAAGTCTGCCCAGGCATCCAAATTCCTCTCCACCTCCCCCAGCTGCATACCGAGTGCACCCTCTGACTCCCGAGTGCACCCTCTGACTGCAGGTTCAGAGTTTTGGATTAAGGAAGAAAATGATCCAGATTTTCCATTGGGATAATTATTTTCATTAACTTTGACACCTTAATCAGCCTTTATTATTTCAAGTGTTTAAATATTTTATCAGTACCTGCTTTGCTTGATGAATTTGTTTGCAACTGGCTGAGCACTTTAAGGCAATTCTTTTGAAACAGCTAATGCATTGTAAACCCATCAGTTCTTGGGTTTTATGCTGAGTAATTTGACAGCCATTAACATTTTTTGGCTTTATTTTATTTAAGGCTTTCACCTGCATGCTTATCATTGAGTTATAGAACAGTCGAGCAGTTTTAGGAGTTCCAAAATGAAAGCACCATTTTAAGTGATAAGCAATCTCACTAAGAAAATGAATTTGAATTTACGACTTTAAGGGCCCATAACCTGTGCTACTAGACTCATTGAGCAAAGCTGTAGATAGCACAGTTAATCAAAGACATAAATATAAAACCAAGAAACTGTTGCTATTGTCCTGAACTTCAGCAAAGAAATATGTTTGGGCTAGTGTCTGGAAAAATCCACACACTTACTTTCCTACCTATCTCTCTTCGTGTGTGTGTGTGTGTTTAAAGAAACAAGCAAACAATCTTTCTAGCTATCAGGTCCAATTTTTCTACTGATGGTTCTGTCTGGATTCTGTTCACTACTTGCTGCAAAAGAAAAATAGTGCAGTCTCTTTAACTTCCCATTCAGAATTTCAGGAAGTTCTGGAATTTAGGAACAGGGCTAAGTTGATATGAATGAAATGTCTTCAGAGGCTGTCTTTTCATTCTTGACTTGCATAGCCACACTACTCAGGAATATCGTCATATACACGTATATTAGTGGACCAATAACTGAGGCTAGGTTTGCCAGCTGTCACTGAAACTCAACAGTAACTATATTCACCCTGTATCTATTTTTGGTGAGTCTTTCCTTTTGGAATCCTGTACTTATACTCTGCAGTGGTTGAAGACAGACATTTAAGAGTGCTTTTAAAGGACTCTGGATAGAAGCCTGCTCATCTCCTGCCCAATGGAGAAGACAATGGCAACCCACTCCAGTACTCTTGCCTGGAAAATCCCATGGATGGAGGAGCCTGGTAGGCTGCAGTCCATGGGGTCACAAAGAGTGGGACATGACTAAGCGACTTCACTTTTCACTTTCATGCATTGGAGAAAGAAATGGCAACCCACTCCAGTGTTCTTGCCTAGAGAATCCCAGGGATGGCAGAGCCTGGTGGGCTGCTGTCTATGGGGTCACACAGAGTTGGACACAGCTGAAGTGACTTAGCAGCAGTAGCCACATCTCCTGCCCAAAGTGAAACTTCCTTTGGTCCTTGGTGATTCAGAGGGTAAAGAGTCTGCCTATAATGCAAGAGACCTAGGTTTGATCCTATGTCAGGAAGATTCCCTGGAGAAGGGCACAGCAACCTACTCCACCATACTTGCTTCAAGAATTATATGGACAGAGGAACCTGGCATACTGTAGTCCATGAGGGCACAGTCGGGCGTAACTAAGTGACTAACACACACACGTAAGCTAAGGAGACATTGAATTGCTGGTATGTGGTTGACACTATATGCCACTGTAGGTTTTTCCTTTCCACTTAACTGTAAGAATTTACAATACCTTTTGTCCAAGCTACAGCTAAAAAATAATTAGATTTAGGTGTTTGGTTTTTTTTTTCAGTATGAAATATACTGCTGCTGCTAAGTTGCTTCAGTCGTGTCCAACTCTGTGTGACCCCACCCACCAGACAGCAGCCCACCAAGCTTCTCCATCCATTGGATTTTCCAGGCAAGAGTACTGGAGTGGGGTGCCATTGCCTTCTCTGATGAAATATACTATGTATAATAAATTTGTATTGGAGAAGGGAATAGCAAACCACTCCAGTATTCTTGCCTTGAGAACTCCATGAACAGTATGAAAAGACAAAAAGATATAACACCAGAAGGTGAGCCCCCCAGGTCAGTAGGTGTCCAGTATGCTACTGGGGAAGAACAGAGAAATAGCTCCAGAGAGAATGAAGAGGCTAGGCCAAAGCACAAACAATGCTTCATTCCAGATGTGTGTGGTGGTGAAAATAAAGTCTGAGGCTGTAAAGAACAATATCACAATGGTTCCTGGAAATTAGGCCCATGAATCAAGGTAAATTGGATGTGGTGAAGCAGGAGATGGCAAGAATGCACAACTGTATTTTAGGAATCAACAGGAATGGGTGAATTTATTTTTTAAAAAATTTTTCTTTTACTTTATAATACTGTATTGGTTTTGCCATACATTGACATGAATCCACCACAGGTGTATATGAGTTCCCAACCCTGAAACCCCCTCCCACCACCCTCCCCATATCATCTCTCTGGGTCATCCCAGTGCATGAGCCCCAAGCATCCTGTATCCTATATCAAACCTAGACTAGCGATTTATTTCTTACATGATAGTATACATGTTTCAATGCCATTTTCCCAAATCATCCCACCCTCTCCCTCTCCCACAGAGTCCAAAAGTCTGTTCTTTACATCTGTGTCTCTTTTGCTGTCTCACATATAGGGTTATCATTACCATCTTTCTAAA
>SJYW01002691.1:388481-405624 GCA_006410735.1 Raphicerus campestris
TTTTTTTTTTTTTCTGGCTTACTTCACTCTGTATAATCGGCTCCAGTTTCATCCATCTCATTAGAACTGATTCAAATGTATTCTTTTTAATGACCGAGTAATCCTCCATTGTGTATATGTACCACAGCTTTCTTATCTGGAATGGGTGAATTTAATTCAGAAAACCATTGTATCTATGACTGTGGGCAAGAATCCCTTAGAAGAAACAGAGTAGCCTTCAGAGTCAACAAAAGAGTCTGAAATGTAGTGCTTGAGTGAAATCTCAAAAACAGCAGAATGATTTCTGTTCATTTCCAAGGCAAACCATTCAGTATCACAGTAATTCCAAGTCTATGCCCCAACCACTAATCCCAAAGAAGTTGGAGTCGAACAGTTCTATGAAGACCTACAAGATCTTCTAGAACTAACACAACAACAACAACAACAACAACAAATGTCCTTTTCATCAAAAGGATTAGAATGCAAAAGTAGGAAATCAAGAGATATCAGACAGGGAAGTTTGGCCTTGCAGTAAAAAATGAAGCAGGGCAAAGGCTAGAAGAGTTTTGTCAAGAGAACACATTGGTCATAGCAAAAACCCTCTTCCAACAAGCTCTACACATGGACATCACCAGATGGTCAGTACTGAAATTAGACTGATAATATTATTTGCAGGCAAAGATGCCGAAGGCTCTATATAGTCAGCAGAAACCAAAACTGGAGCTGACTGTGGCTCAGATCATCAGCTCATTATTGCAAACTTCAGACTCAAAGTGAAGAAAGTAGGGAAAACTACTAGGCCATTCAGGTATGACCTAAATCAAATCCCTTATACAGTGGAGGGGACAAATAGATTCAAGGGATTAGATCTGGTAGGCAAAGTATCTGAAGAACTAAGGATGGAGGTTTGTAACAATTACAGGAGGTAATGACCAAAATCATCCCAAAGACANTGACCTAAATCAAATCCCTTATACAGTGGAGGGGACAAATAGATTCAAGGGATTAGATCTGGTAGGCAAAGTATCTGAAGAACTATGGATGGAGGTTTGTAACAATTACAGGAGGTGATGACCAAAATCATCCCAAAGACATGCAAGAAGGCAAAGTGGTTGCCAGAAGAGGCTTTACATGTAACTGAGGAAAGAAAAGAAGAGAAAGGCAAAGGAGAAAGAAAGGATATACCCAGCTGGATGCAGAGTTCCAGAGAATAGCAAGGAGAGATAAGAAAGTCTTCTTAAGTGAACAATACAAAGAAATAGAGGAAAACAACAGAATGGGAATGACTTGAGATCTCTCCAAGAAAATGGGAGACACCAAGGGAGAATTTTATGTGAAGATAGGCACAAAAAGAACAGAAAAAGAAAAGACCTAACTGAAGCAGAAGAGATTAAGAAGAGGTGGAAAGAATACACAGAAAAATTCTACAAGAGAGGTCTTAATGACCTAGATAACCACCATGGTGTGGTCTTTCACCTAGAGCCAGACATCCTGGAGTGTGAAGTCAAGTGGCCCTTAGGAAGCATCACTATAAACAAAAGTAATGGAGGTAATAGAATTCCACCTGGGCCATTTCAAACCCTAAAAGATGATCCTGTTGAAATGCTGCACTCAATATGTCAGCAAATTTGGAAAAGAGCAGTGAACACATGACTAGAAAAGGTCAAAGAAGGGCTATGCCAAAGAATGCTCAACTAGTGTATAACTGTGCTCATTTCACATCATAGCAGGGTTATGCTCAAAATCCTTCAAACTAGGCTAAGCAGTATGTAAACTGAGAACTTTCAGATGTATAAGCTGGGTTTAGAAAAGGCAGAAGAACCAGAGGTCAAATTGCCAAGATCCACTGGATCATAGAAAAAGCAAGGGAATTCCAGAAAAACATCTATTTCTGCTTCATTGACTACACTAAACCCTTTGACCTTGTGGATCACAACAAACTGTACAAAATTCTTCAGGAGATGAGAACACCAAACCACCTTACCTGTCTCCTGAGAAACCTGTATCTATGTCAAGAAGCAACAGTTAGAACCAGTTATGGAACAATGAACTGGTCAAAAATTGGGAAAGGAGTACGTCAAGGCTGTATATTGTCACCCTGATAATTTAACTTACATAAAGAGCACATCATATGAAATGCCAGGCTGGATGAATTACAAGCTGGAATCAAGAATGTTGGGAGAAACATAAACAACTTCAGATATACAGCTGATACCACTGTAATGGCAGAAAGTGAAGAGGAACTAAAGAGCCTCTTGATGAGGTTGAAGAAGAAAGTGAAAAAGCTGGCTTCAAACTCAAGATTAANCCTTCAATGTTTAAACCAAGAGTAGCCAAATCTGTGTTTCTAGTAGTCATGTATGGACGTGAGAGTTGGATCATAAGGAAAGCTGAGTGCTGCAAAATTGATTCTTTCAAACTTCAGTGCTGGAGAAGACTCTTGAGAGTCCTTGCACTGCAAGGAGATCAAACCAGTCTATCCTAAAGAAAACCAAGCCTGTGTATTCATTGTAAATATTGATGCTGAAGCTGAAGCTCTAATACTTTGACCACCTGATACAAAGAGCCTACTCGTTGGAATAGACCCTGATGCTGGGGAAGACTGAGGGCAGGAGGAGAAGGGGGAAAAAGAGGCTGAGATGGTTAGATGCCATCACCAACTCAATGGACATGAGTTTGAATAAACTCTGGGAGATAGTGAGGGACAGGGAAGCCTGGAGTTCTGCAGTCTATGGGGTCAGAAAGAGTCAGACACGACTTAGCAACTGAACAACAAGCCAAGGCTGTGTTGGGTGTGCTTATGGAGAGGTGAGGAAACAAATTCTGCTTCTTTTTTTTTTTTTGGTCCTAAAATCTACTGGAGTATTTTTTACATTATTATTTTTTTTCCTTTATATCAAAGGCCCAGAGCTATATTAATCATTCTTGGTTCAAATCACATACTCAGTGTTGGTCCACATATATCTATGGCAAGGGTGGGATGATTTGAGAGAATAGCATTGAGACATGTGTATTACCACATGTGAAATGAATCGCCAGTCCAGGTTTGATGCATGAGGCAAGGTGCTCAGGGCTGGTGCACTGGGATGACCCTGAGGGATGGGATAGGGAGGGAGGTGGGACTGGGGTTAAGGATAGGGAACACATGTGCACCCATGGCTGATTCATGTCAGTGTATGGCAAAATCCACTATAGTATTGCAAAGTAATTAGCCTCCAATTAAAGTAAATAAATTTTAAAAATTAAAAATTAAAAAAATCACATTGCTGAATATTCAAAAATAATAATAATGATAAGCAAATGTGAACACAAACCTAAAGTCAAAGCTAACACCTTGGAAATAACGACTGGCATCTAACCACATGCTTCCCTCATGGTTCAGTTGGTAGACACCGGTTCGATTCCTGGGTTGGGGAGATCTGCTGGAGAAGGGATAGGCTACCCACTCCAGTATCCTTGGGCTTTCCTTGTGGCTCAGCTGGAAAAAAATCTGCCTGCAATGCAGGAGACCCAGATTCGATCCCTGGGTTGGGAAGATCCCCTGGAGAAGGGAAAGGCTACCCACTCCAGTATTCTGGCCTGGAGAATCTCATGGACTGTGTAGTCCATGGGGTCACAAAGAGTCAGACACGACTGAGTGATTTTCCCTTCATCTAACCATATAACCTTGGTTCCGTTGTCTTTCTTAATCTAGGCTAAATATTATCCTTCCTTTTTATGTATGAAATCTGTGTCTGTTGTTTCCATGTATACTACACATATTCATTTACATACATATACTCACACACTTATTGTTTAAACTTATAAAAAAGAATATCATACAATATGTAGTCTTTTGGAATTATTTTTTTAATATTAAATTGCCAAGATTCACCTATATTTTATAGGCCACTACAGTTTGTTCATTTTAACTTTTGTGAAATATACCACATCACAGTCGTGAGCTCTCCCATGGAAGATCACTATTCACAATAGGTTCTTCCGGTAGTTTGAACTGAAATTCTGCTGGTGCATGTGCATGTGTTTCTCTTCAGCTTATATTCATGAAATTGAAATGAAACCACAGTTTTGTGGTTCATCTCTAGGATATAATATCAGACTCATTTTCAGTGTGCTTGCAGTATTTCCCATTTACATTTTAAATTTTTATTGGTACCTTGGATATATACAAACATTGATGCATCTTTTGATAAATATTGAACCAATGAATATTCATTCAGCAACACCAGCTAGTTAATGGGTGGGACTTCACCATAGAGGCAAACCAATAGATCATCATCACAAACTCTCTTCTCAAAAATTTTTTTCTGTCTCTCTTGTGTGCACACACACAAAGAAATAGCCCTGGTGTTGCTCTCTGAAGCTCCTAGAATGTCTGTAAACTGAGGAAGTTGGGCTAGATTAGCACCTTTCAAATTATGTCCTATGACAACTGTGCTTTGTATGTCTATGAATGTGTGGATGTTGAAGATATTTTGGTAGATGAACGTGGAGTAGAGGAAAAGAAGATGAGACAAGGCTAGAAATCTAGGAGATCTACCAATGCTATGAACAAAGAAGTTTCACTTTCATCTCTATCTTTTTTGTATTCCATGTGAAAAAGTTTTCCTGTTGATAAGTCAAATCAAAAGTTAGAAATTTGCTGGAACAAATCTCTTAAGTCCCTTTCTGCCCTAATGTCCTGTGATTATGCACTGTATCATTTAGGGCAATTCATGCTAGCTAATACAACTGATAACGCCCAAAATCTCAGTGNCCTGTTGATAAGTCAAACCAAAAGTTAGAAATTTGCTGGAACAAATCTCTTAAGTCCCTTTCTGCCCTAATGTCCTGTGATTATGCACTGTATCATTTAGGGCAATTCATGCTAGCTAATACAACTGATAACGCCCCAAATCTCAGTGGCTTAGCCAGCAGATTTATTTTTAACTTACACAAAGCTTGCTACAATTTGGCAGAGGCTCTCCTCCATCAGGTAACTCGGATACATGGTTGTCTCAGTCTTGTGATGCTGTGTTCTCACCAGTGGCCTCTTAGGTTGTAGCAGCATAAGGAAGAGAACGGGGTGAGCACATCCAGCTTTAACTGACTCAGCTCAGAAGTGATACTTGAGTTCACAGCCCATTGGCTAACCCAAGTCACCACAAGGATGGCTGGAACATGTCCAGGAACACATGGAATATTTGGTCCACAGTTGACTCTAGCTCATGTACCAAGTACAAGAAGCATAATTCAGATGTAAGATGGCAGGTTGTCAGAATCAAGGTGACATACAGTTAAATAGTAGAGATTTTCTCAGAAAGTTACCTTGTGATACTCAAGTTAATCTTTTCAAAAGATTTCCAGTGTAATCTTTTGTGTTTTGGAAAATATCCAGTGTTCCTGTTAGGATCCATAATTTTCTTGCTTTTAAGGTTGAAAGATAAAATAAAATTTGGGTTACTGGTCTTTATTGTACTAAAATTTAATNTAAATAGTAGAGATTTTCTCAGAAAGGTACCTTGTGATACTCAAGTTAATCTTTTCAAAAGATTCCCAGTGTAATCTTTTGTGTTTTGGAAAATATCCACTGTTCCTGTTAGGATCCATAATTTTCTTGCTTTTAAGGTTGAAAGATAAAATATAAAATTTGGGTTACTGGTCTTTATTGTACTAAAATTTAATTTTTAAAAATGTCTGGTTTCTATCACATGGAGTATGTGCAGTAGNATTTTCTTGCTTTTAAGGTTGAAAGATAAAATAAAATTTGGGTTACTGGTCTTTATTGTACTAAAATTTAATTTTTAAAAATGTCTGGTTTCTATCACATGGAATATGTGCAGTAGTAGGTCAGACTGAGCAATCTATTTCCATCTATGCAAATCAAAATACATGGCCCTTTCCTCATAAAATGTGTGCCTGTTGTTTTTTTTTTTTTTCCTTATGTTGCTGTGAGATGAAGGAGAAAAGAGTACAAACGGTCTTTCTGACTATCTTCGTGTGACTTAATTTTTTTTTGAGCTTGTCAATATCTCCTTTAACAGCTCATTCTGCATCTCATCTCCCAGTGGTACAGCATGCTCAACATGATTCACTTTCTAAAACAATTGATTTAACTTGGACATTGTTAATGATCAGGAGAAGTCCAGATATTGAGTCAGAAGCAATTAAGTCATTTTGGGAAGGGACCGCTGCTGAGTTAGTGTGTTCTTCGGAAGTTGATTCTGGTGACTCAGAGCAACAATAAAAGCATGGTGGAAAGAAGCCCATGCCTGATGTGAAGGTGTAGCTGGCAGGAAGGTTGAGAAGATAGTTCACTCAGGGAAGCAAAGATAAAATTATAAACAGAGTGATGTAGGAAATGCCTGGCATTAGGGGAACATGCTTAAGCTGCCTGATAAAAAGACACTGAAAACTATGAGAAGAAAGAGGGGAAGTTAACTAGTATGAGGAAGAGAGGCCAGAGAGCAAAGGCTTATTGAAATATTTAGAGAAATACTTTTAGAAGCTTAAACAATTAGTTCTGCAATGAAAATGACCACTTTATTTCCTGACTTTGTTTTAAAATATTTTAAAATCTAACTGGGACAAAGCAGGTTTGGGAACAAAGAAAATGGGCTAGAACTTTGTCCCCACCCCCCACCCCCAATTGGTTGAAGGAACAATCAACAAAGGAGCAAATAAAGCTTCTTGTTTGGATTCAACAATTTGGGTCGTTTGATTGTTCTGCTGCTTCCAGTGGTTACTCAAATCCAAGTAGGAGAGGTGGTTCTTTGCAGTGTAAGCTAATAAAGCAACTCCCCAGTGGTTTTCTGGTAGGACTTTGCTCTTCCCAACCAAGCATTTTACCAGTTTTCTTGAGGAAGATTTCTGAAATCGTCCCTTAATGTCCCAGGTGTTAAAGCCTTTGAATCAACTGTAAACACCAAACCAGCAATGGCCATAAGAGATTTCAAAAGATAATTAGAAATCTAAACTTTTTGGAGCCTTAGACTGAGATAATTTTAGGGCTGACTTCTGACTGAACATTTTTCAAATGTAATTCCTGTAATTACTTAATTAAAGTAAAAAATGGAAGCTTCCTAATTCATTTTAAGAAAGCAGAAAAACTCTAAATCAAACCTTACAGAGATCTCTAAGAACTAAAGATGATTTCATTTATGAAAAATGTTGTGAAGATAACATTTATGTTATTATGTGATGATATGTCAATTTATCTAATCCAGGCATATATTAAAAGAATAATAATCTGTGAGTAAGTAAAACTAACTTTTAGGTATGCAAGATAGTTCAACACAAGTAAATTAAATACAAAATGTGTTATATCAATACTTTTAGAATTAAAATTAATTATATTGTAATATACCACAATAAATATTATATATATATATATATATATATATATATATATATGTTATGTATATATTGTGTGATAGTCGCTCATTCATGTCTGACTCTTTGCAACCCTATCGACTGTAGCATATCAGACGTCCCTGTCCTTCTATCTCCTGGAGTTTGCTCAAACTTGTGTCCATTAAGTTTATGATGCCATCCAACCATCTCATTCTATGTTGCCCTCTTCTCCTCCTGCCCTCAATCTTTCCCAGCATCTGGGTCATTTCTAAAGGGTTGGTCTTTGTATCAATTGGCCCATTCATTAGAGTTTCAGCTTCAGCATCAGTCCTTCTAATGAATATTCAGGTTTGGTTTCCTTTAGGATTGACTGGTTAGATCTCCTTGCAGTACAAGGGACTCTCAATAGTCTTCTCCCACATCACAGTACAAAAGCATCAATTCTGCCCCATTCAGCCTTCTTAATGGTACAACTCTCATATTTCTTCATGACTACTGGAAAAGCCATAGCTTTGACTATATGGACTTTGTAGGCAAAGTGATGTTTCTGTTTTTTAATACTTTGTCTAGGTTTGTCATAGTTTTTCTTCCAAAGAGCAAATAGCTTTGAATTTCATTGCTGCAGTCACTGTCCATAGTGATTTTGGAGCCCAAGAAAACAGAATCTGTCACTGTTTCCACTTTTTGCCCATCTGTTTGCCATGAATAAAATGGTATGGATCTAACAGAAGCAGAAGATATTAAGAAGAGATGGCAAGAATACACGGAAGAACTATATAAAAAAGATCTTCATGACCCAGATAATCACGATGGTGTGATAACTCATCTGGAGCCAGACATCGTGGAATATGAAGTCAAGTGGGCCTTAGAAAGCATCACTATGAACAAAGCAAGTGGAGGTGATGGCATTCCAGTAGAACTATTTCAAATTCTGAAAGATGATGCTGTGAAAGTGCTGCACTCAATATGCCAGCAAATTTGGAAAACTCAGCAGTGGCCACAGGACTGGAAAAGGCCAGTTTTTATTCCAGTCCCTAAGAAAGGCAATGCTAAAGAATGCTCAAGCTACTGCACAATTGCACTCGTCTCACACGCTAGTAAAGTAATGCTCAAAATTCTCCAAGACCGACTTCAGCAATACATGAACTGTGAAATTCCTGATGTTCAAGCTGGTTGTAGAAAAGGCAGAGGAACCAGAGATCAAATTGCCAACATCCCACTGGATCATGGAAAAAGCAAGAGAGTTCGAGAAAAACATCTATTTCTGCTTTATTGACTATGCCAAAGCCTTTGTGCATTACAATAAACTGTGGAAAATTCTGAAAGAGATGGGAATACCAGACCACCTGACCTGCCTCTTAAGAAATCTGTATGCAGGCCAGGAAGCCACAGTNGGAAATCAATCCTGAATATTCACTGGAAGGACTGATGCTGAAGCTGAAGCTCCAATACTTTGGCCACCTGATGCAAAGACTGACTCACTGAAAAAGACCCTGATGCTTATAAAGATTGAGGGCAGGAGGAAAAGGGACCAACTCAGGATGAGATAGTTGAATAGTATCATCAACTCAATGGACATGAGTTTGACCAACCTCCAGGAGATAGTGAAAGACAGAAGCCTGGTGTGCCACAGTTCATGGAGTTACAAAGAGTCAGACATGACTTAGCAACTAAACAACAACAACAGCCCAATTTGTTTATCTGAGAAGAGAAACTCTACATCACACCTGTGGATGAAATGAAAAATCAAAGTCAGTCTTCTATTTCTGTTTACTGAAAGTTCTGATCTTATATTTGAGTAGAGAGCAAGAAAAAAATTATTTTTTTCCAAATTTCATGTGGCCTATGAAAAATATTGTCAAGTAAGATAAATAACACTTCTGGAAAATGACACTGCTGACACTCAGTTTTCTTCTGAGTAGAAATCAGAAGAAAACTTCCAGGAACTGTTTGACATAGTCCAAAATGNAAAAAATTATTTTTTTCCAAATTTCATGTGGCCTATGAAAAATATTGTCAAGTAAGATAAATAACACTTCTGGAAAATGACACTGCTGACACTCAGTTTTCTTCTGAGTAGAAATCAGAAGAAAACTTCCAGGAACTGTTTGACATAGTCCAAAATGTTTAAGAAGCATGACTGCTATTAAATAAAAGGAGGTTGTTATAAATAAACTGTTGAGGCAAAACATCAAATGAATGAGATAAGGAAGAATTACTAAAAAAAAATAATGCTATAAACAAGTTAAAATTTGTGTTGTAGCAGGAAAAATCCATTCTAAAAAGATGTATATCAGATAAGTGTATTAAAAACTCAAGGGCTAACTCAGAAGAATGGGAAAAAATTAAATGCAAAAGGAGATGACTGATGTAGAGGATGGAAAACAGAACAAAGTCAGCAAACAAGTAGTTCTCTTAAGGGAAAGAACAGAAGAATCAGAACACAAGCAATCAGAGAAAAGTACAATCAACATTTTCTGAGCAAATTGAAGTCTCTTTGTGTTCTAAGTATGACTGATTAAAATATACCTATTGATAAATTTCTGAACTATATGAAAAAAGAATTCTTGTATTCATTAAGCTATCAGAATGAAAAAATAAATTCTGCATTGATTAATTCAGAAAAAAGGAAATGGTTTCCCAAAAAGTATTCAAACTAGGCTGACTCCAAACTTTTTCACTATCATATAGAATATGAGCTAAGGAAAAAACATGCAAATAATGATAAGAGAAGACTGTGGCACAATTTTTAAAAATCTGTGAAACCTATTTTTCATGAGCTAAGGCAGAAACTCATCCTCCGACATGACATCTGGTATATGTAAGTTGAGGTACATGAAGAGGTACCCTAACACAGAAACAGAGAATTGAAAATTGCCTATCCCATTAAAAATGACTAATTTAAACAGTAAAAATCTGTTTTAAAAGGCAAGAAACTAAATTATTTTTGTATTTGGTAAAAATACTAAATATAATAAATATTTCTGAAAATCAGTAATAAATATTCTTTCCTTCAAAAGCATCCTACTGCCTCCATGAACATCACTGTTAATCAATCACCTGCTGAGAGACCTTATGAAAACTCAGATTCCTACTCAACACAGTGTTCTGAGTCTTCATTATCAATTTATTAGAATTGGCCTTTAAGATAAAACTATATGACATCACAGGATTAAAGACTTGAACTTT
The DNA here is from genome assembly GCA_006410735.1 of Raphicerus campestris. Classification (NCBI taxonomy): domain Eukaryota; kingdom Metazoa; phylum Chordata; class Mammalia; order Artiodactyla; family Bovidae; genus Raphicerus; species Raphicerus campestris. The sequence continues at coordinate 398,982 of SJYW01002691.1, forward strand.
TCAAGCTAGAGAATATAATCCAAAGGGAATTCTTTCTTAAAAGTTTCAACAAACAAGATCATCTAAAGACAACAAAGAAACTGAGAAAAAAACATTTTAGTTAAGACTGATTTATTGCGATGTATTCCTTATTGAGACTATACCAAAGCATCCTCATGAATATGTAACAAGACCTGCTATAAACAGGAAATTACAAGGCTGGAGTACATGGGGACAGATTGGAAGGCAATATGCAAATCTGCAAAAATTATTGATGTCTACCAGTGACTGTTTAGTTTTTCTTTTAATAAAATTTTTAATAATATATAAAGGAAGAGAAGGAAATACTGAATGATTTAGGATGGACCTTTAATTTTTATAACACTAATTTAGTATTAAATTTAATGTAATACCTAGCAGACTAAATAGGATTGATGACATGTGTTCTGATTCTACTTTCAATTCAGACAACACCATCAGTTCTCTATTCCATGGAGCATCTTCCCTTAAAAATTTATTCCAATGTGCCATGTTCTACTCTAATTCAAAACAATAAGATGTGTGGCCAAATCACAGATTCTCAGTGGAATATAAAGTTACTGGGACTCTCACAATTTTTGCAACATTACTTATCTTTGGGCTATCAGTACATGTTTTAAAAAAACATGAATAAAAAACATGAAAAAAAAAGAATAAAATTAGTGGATTAGAATTATATTTTTTTTAATTGAATTCCATTCATTTAAACATATTTTTTGCCAATTCAGATGCTAGTAATCTCAGATCCAATTATCTTACAGATCTGTGTACCCATAACAGTCTAATGCCAAGTAAAAGGTTTAAACAAATGAACAAAAAACCCAAGGAATTTTGTGGAATGGTAAAATTAGAAAAGAGGATAAGTGATTAAGTCATCCAGTGATGACCAGGAAACTGGAAGTTTCACTTTTCGTATTTACACACAATTTAACCAACCAAATCAACCTAAAATTTCTCTTTATTTGACCGTCACAGTTTTAAAACTATAACTGGCAAACTTAGTTTACACTTGGATTAGAAAAACACTAGAAGCAGATGACTAATAGATGTGACTCTGGGTATCACTATTTTAGCAGAATTGGTCATAATGTTATCCACTATCACATGTGTAATAGACTGAAAATCAAAGAATAAACCAGGTTCCCCAGGCAACTTTAAAATAAAGACACCACTACTCCTTGGGTCTACTTTTGTCAATAATTCTGGAAAATGAATCCTACTTTAGTGTTTAAACTTCAGTTCAGTTCACTCGCTCAGTTGTTCCAATCTGCGACCCCATGGAGTATTTAAATTTACCTTTCACAATTCTGCTTGTAAATACATTTAAAGGACAAAATTAATTTCCAACTCATCTCAAAACAAATGCAATCTCTTGCTGTTGTTTTTCAGTTACTTGGTCCTGTCTGACTCTTTTGCAACTCCAAGGACTGCAGCATGTCAGGCTTCCCAGTCCTTCACCATCTCCCAGAGCTTGCTCAGAATCATGTGCATTGAGTCAGTGATGCCATCCAACCATCTCATCCTCTCCTCCTGCCTTCAATCTTTCCTAGCATCAGGGTTTTTTCCAATGAGTCAGTCTTTGCATAAGGTGGTCAAAGTACTAGAGTTTTAGCTTCAGTATCAGTCCTTGCGATGAATATTCAAGGTTGATTTCCTTTAGAATTGACTGGCTTGATCGCCTTACTGTCCAAGGGACTCTCAAGAGTCTTCTCTAGCATCTCAATTCGAAAGCATCAATTTTTGGTGCTCAGCCTTCTTTATGGTCCAACTCTCACATCACAATCTCTTAGTTTTAGTCAAACTGTTTTAGCTTCTATTGTGTTTGAGACACTTTTCACTTTTAAATCTGTTACAGCAATTTGGTATATCTATCTAAAATACCTGGCAATCAATACAAACAAAAAAAAAATTTTGTGAGGTGTTCTCCATCTGTGAAAATGTACTCTGTACAGGTTCAAGTTCATTCTCTGGACTCAATCCTCTGTCAGTCTCTACGCTTTGCCTGTTTCTGGCTTTAAAATGGGACTTATTTCTCTNAACACTAATTTAGTATTAAATTTAATGTAATACCTAGCAGACTAAATAGGATTGATGACATGTGTTCTGATTCTACTTTCAATTCAGACAACACCATCAGTTCTCTATTCCATGGAGCGTCTTCCCTTAAAAATTTATTCCAATGTGCCATGTTCTACTCTAATTCAAAACAATAAGATGTGTGGCCAAATCACAGATTCTCAGTGGAATATAAAGTTACTGGGACTCTCACAATTTTTGCAACATTACTTATCTTTGGGCTATCAGTACATGTTTTAAAAAAACATGAATAAAAAACATGAAAAAAAAAGAATAAAATTAGTGGATTAGAATTATATTTTTTTTAATTGAATTCCATTCATTTAAACATATTTTTTGCCAATTCAGATGCTAGTAATCTCAGATCCAATTATCTTACAGATCTGTGTACCCATAACAGTCTAATGCCAAGTAAAAGGTTTAAACAAATGAACAAAAAACCCAAGGAATTTTGTGGAATGGTAAAATTAGAAAAGAGGATAAGTGATTAAGTCATCCAGTGATGACCAGGAAACTGGAAGTTTCACTTTTCGTATTTACACACAATTTAACCAACCAAATCAACCTAAAATTTCTCTTTATTTGACCGTCACAGTTTTTAAACTATAACTGGCAAACTTAGTTTACACTTGGATTAGAAAAACACTAGAAGCAGATGACTAATAGATGTGACTCTGGGTATCACTATTTTAGCAGAATTGGTCATAATGTTATCCACTATCACATGTGTAATAGACTGAAAATCAAAGAATAAACCAGGTTCCCCAGGCAACTTTAAAATAAAGACACCACTACTCCTTGGGTCTACTTTTGTCAATAATTCTGGAAAATGAATCCTACTTTAGTGTTTAAACTTCAGTTCAGTTCACTCGCTCAGTTGTTCCAATCTGCGACCCCATGGAGTATTTAAATTTACCTTTCACAATTCTGCTTGTAAATACATTTAAAGGACAAAATTAATTTCCAACTCATCTCAAAACAAATGCAATCTCTTGCTGTTGTTTTTCAGTTACTTGGTCCTGTCTGACTCTTTTGCAACTCCAAGGACTGCAGCATGTCAGGCTTCCCAGTCCTCCACCATCTCCCAGAGCTTGCTCAGAATCATGTGCATTGAGTGTGATGCCATCCAACCATCTCATCCTCTCCTCCTGCCTTCAATCTTTCCTAGCATCAGGGTTTTTTCCAATGAGTCAGTCTTTGCATAAGGTGGTCAAAGTACTAGAGTTTTAGCTTCAGTATCAGTCCTTGCGATGAATATTCAAGGTTGATTTCCTTTAGAATTGACTGGCTTGATCGCCTTACTGTCCAAGGGACTCTCAAGAGTCTTCTCTAGCATCTCAATTCGAAAGCATCAATTTTTGGTGCTCAGCCTTCTTTATGGTCCAACTCTCACATCACAATCTCTTAGTTTTAGTCAAACTGTTTTAGCTTCTATTGTGTTTGAGACACTTTTCACTTTTAAATCTGTTACAGCAATTTGGTATATCTATCTAAAATACCTGGCAATCAATACAAACAAAAAAAAAATTTTGTGAGGTGTTCTCCATCTATGAAAATGTACTCTGTACAGGTTCAAGTTCATTCTCTGGACTCAATCCTCTGTCAGTCTCTACGCTTTGCCTGTTTCTGGCTTTAAAATGGGACTTATTTCTCTTGTCTTATCTTCCCCAGACTTCCAAATGTTTTCAAAGATCCAGTTGCTTTCATTTTTCTCAGTGGCACCACAATAATCATTTTTTTTCCAGTTCAGTTCAGTCCCTCAGTTATGTCCAGCTCTTTGTGACCCCATGAACCACAGCATGCCAGGCCTCCCCATCCATCACAAACTCCCGGAGCCCACCCAAATCCATGTCCATTGAGTCAGTGATGCCATGCAACCATCTCATCCTCTGTCAGCCCCTTCTCCTCCTGCCTTCAATCCTTCCCAGCATCAGGGTCTTTTCCAATGAGTCAGCTCTTCACATCAGGTGGCCGAAGTATTGGAGTTTCAGCTTCAACATCAGTCCATTAAGTAAATTTAGGTTATCTTTGCTTTGTTTTAAAAAACCCAAAAACCTATGTGTGTATGTGCACACAGAGAGATTAAATTGTTGCTTCCATTTCTTCAACTACTACATCAAAGAATCACAAGTAGAATAGAATTTTTAAGGAAAAGGCTTTTATAAATTTATAACATTTGAAAGAGTTTCATGGATTTGCATGTGAAACACATGAGTACACAAGGTAATTAACATAAAGATAAAAATAAAGCCTTTCAGTAAAAAGGAGGTGGCAATTATACCAGTGAGAGTATATTTGCTAGTTTGAATGCAACTTAAGTACAGCAGAAAGTTCCTAACCAATAAAGGCCAAAAAGGANTGTGAAACACATGAGTACACAAGGTAATTAACATAAAGATAAAAATAAAGCCTTTCAGTAAAAAGGAGGTGGCAATTATACCAGTGAGAGTATATTTGCTATGTTTGAATGCAACTTAAGTACAGCAGAAAGTTCCTAACCAATAAAGGCCAAAAAGGAAATCCAAAAAGTAATGGGAGAAATCTTAGTAGATGGAAGGAGAAAACAAGCTAATAATTCATATTTCCCAGGAATCAAAATTCTAAGAAGAAATCATTATTGCATGAATCGTTGTGAAAATGAACACTGAGTGATATAAAAGAAAATAGCTTTATCTGAAGTACTGAAAAGGGCTCAGTGAATATTTTTTTCTTTTTAACTTCTAGGCCATCATGTATTTTTGAAGATTTACCTTTTCTATTATTTAGTGAAACTAGTTAAATTATCATTGTAATAAATGAAATAATTAAGGAAATCAAATTAATTTCTCCTTGAGCTATTTTAATTGCTATCTTCAGGAATTTATTCTAATGTTTTTTAAATATTAGGGGCCTTAGGCAGTATATCATGAAATATTATTATTAAGCTATAATGACTTTGCTGCTGTTGTCTTTTACTTTTGAAAGTAAAAAAGTCATAATACGTGTAAAGAGAAAATTAAAATGACAGATTTTATATGCCAAAAAAGAAAGCCAAAATATAAAGCTTAAATTATATAAGCCCCCAAATTACTTATTTATTGTATATAATTGACAACCTTTTAAATTTCTGAGCCCCAAATTAAATAATGAAGAAAAGACAGTATGAAACTCATGAAAACACACTTTTCAAGTAAGTAGCTGAGAAGAAAGCTCATTTTACACATCAGAAATGGAGTGACACAGTAAATTACCAAAATTTAAATTTCAGACATTATACTGCTATTTGGTTTATGTTTTTTAAAAAGAAATTATTCCACCTAAAAAGCAGAATACACGACCATGATTTTATTTTGAAGACTCAGATAGATAGTTAAAGGCTATACATTTTAATCTGCTTCTTAAATGAATTTGGTTGACATTTTAAAAATTTGAAATAGTCACTAAATTTAGTTTTACTGTTCTGTTTTGGTAAATGCAATATTCAAAATTGTTTCTTGTACTCCATATGCTAATAAATTTTATATAAATAGATTTTGCTTATTTCACCTAAGAGATTCAAAAGTAATTCATAAGTTCTTCAATTTATCTCGACTTAAATTGAGAGGAATCTCTATGTTTAATAATGTTTTAATGCAGTAGAATTTGATCTCAGGTTCATTAAACAAACATCTCAAGACAGGGGTTCTCTTATTCCAGTATAGTGTATACCTGAGCTATAAACTTCTTAATCACTTAAATAAAAATGTATTTCCTTGTTTTTCATCCTTCCCCAAATTACAAACATCTATCAATGAAAATTCTAAGGTTTGGGACTTTTTAAAATCATAATCACTGTCATTAAGTGTCTCACAGAGCAAGCACTTGGTGTTTACTGAGCAAATGAATGAATCACCAAATGCCCGTCTGCTATGTTCCAAGAACTATGCTTCATATATGGCCGCTTGCAAACCTCACACATACATGTTTTGTTGTACATGTAAAAGGTTTCACTGTAACCTTGCAAGTTAGGAATTATAATCCTCATTTACAAAAAGGAAAGAGGTATGTGAAGGTTAATTCAAAATGGATATCATACAAATGGCCAACAAACACACGAAATGATGCTCAATATTGCTCATTATTAAAGAAATACAAATCAAAACTACAGTGAGGTACAACTTACAACAGTCAGAATGGCCATCATCAAAAATATATAAATAAATGGTGCAGAGGATATGGAGAAAAGGGAACTCTCTTGCACTGTTGATGGTAATGTAAATTGATACAGCCATTATGGAACACAGTGTGATGATTCCTTTAGAAACTAGGACTAAAACTACCACAGTTCCGTTCAGTTCAGTTCAGTTGCTCAGTCATGTCCGACTCTTTGCTACCCCATGAATCACAGCACACCAGGCCTCTCTGTCCATCAACTCCTGGAGTTCACTCAGACTTGCATCCATCGAGTCCGTGATGCCATCCAGCCATCTCATCCTCGGTCATCCCCTTCTCCTCCTGCCCCCAATCCCTCCCAGCATCAGAGTCTTTTCCAATGAGTCAGCTCTTCACATGAGGTGGCCAAAGTACTGAA
>SJYW01002691.1:422618-454537 GCA_006410735.1 Raphicerus campestris
AGAGCGAAAAAGTTGGCTTAAAGCTCAACACTCAGAAAACAAAGATCATGGCATCCGGTCCCATGGGAAATAGATGGGGAAACAGTGGAAACAGTGTCAGACTTTATTTTGGGGGGCTCCAAAATCACTGCGGATGGTGACTGCAGCCATGAAATTAAAAGACGCTTACTCCTTGGAAGGAAAATTATGACCAACCAACCTAGATAGTATATTCAAAAGCAGAGACATTTCTTTGCCGACTAAGGTCCGTCTAGTCAAGGCTATGGTTTTTCCTGTGGTCATGTATGGATGTGAGAGCTGGACTGTGAAGAAGGCTGAGCGCCGAAGAATTGATGCTTTTGAACTGTGGTGTTGGAGAAGACTCTTGAGAGTCCCTTGCCCTGCAAGGAGATCCAACCAGTCTATTCTGAAGGAGATCAGCCCTGGGATTTTTTTGGAAGGAATGATGCTAAGCCTGAAATTTCAGTACTTTGGCCACCTCATGCGAAGAGTTGACTCATTGGAAAAGACTCTGATGCTGGGAGGGATTGGGGGCAGGAGGAGAAGGGGACGACCAAGGATGAGATGGCTGGATAGCATCACGGACTCGATGGACGTGAGTCTGAGTGAACTCCGAGAGATGGTGATGAAGAAGGATACCTGGCATCCTGTGATTCATGTGTTCGCAATGAGTCGGACACGACTGAGCGACTGAACTGAACTTAACTGAACTGTGATCCTAGTGTGATTAGATTGACTAGATTTCTGTGAGTATGGTTTCAGTGTGTCTCTCCTCTGATGCACTCTTGCAACACCTACCATTTTACTTGGGTTTCTCTTATTTCTCTTACCTTGGGCTTGGGGTATCTCTTCATGGCTGCTCCAGCAAAGCACAGCTACTGCTCCTTACCTTGGATGAGGGGTATATCCTCCCACTGCCCTTCCTGACCTTCATCATGGGATGACTCTGTAGGCCCTCCTGTGCCTGGGCAGCCACTACTCCTTGGGCATGGGATTGTCCTCCTGGTCAATGCCCTGGCCTTGGGTGTGGGGTTGCTCCTTCTGGCCACTGCCCCTGGCCTCAGATGCGGGGTGGCTCCTCTCGGCCACCGCCCCTGACTTCGGACATGTGGTAGCTCCTTTGACCATTCCTGTGCCATCACAGCCTGGCACTCTTGGCCGCTGTCCCTGACTTCGGACGTGGAGTAGCTCTCGGCCGCCGCCATCGCCTGTGAGCCAGCAATCCCACTACTGGGCATATCCCCTGAGAAAATCATAATTCAAAAAGACACATGTACCCTAACATTCATTGCAGCACTATATACAACTGCCAGGGTATGGAAATAATCTAGATGTCCACTGACAGATGAATGGATAAAGAGCAGTGGTACATATTACAATGGACTATTACTCAGCCATAAAAAGGAACAAAATTGGGCCNACATCATAAAATTCCAAGAAGAGAACGTAGGCAAAACATTTTTGGACATATCACAGCAAAATCTTCTTAGATCTGTCTCCAAGATAAAAAATAAACAAATGGGACCTAATCCAACTTAAAAGCTTTCAGACATCAAAGGAAACCATCAACAAAATGAAAAGATGACATATGGAATGGGAGAAAATATTTGCAAAAGATGCAACTGACAAGGGATCAATATCCAAAATAAACAAAGAGCTCATACAACTCAATATCAAAAAAACAAACAACTCAATCAAAAATGGGAACATCTGAATAGACATGTCTACAGAGAAGATATACAGATGGTGAACAGGCACATGAGAAGATACTCAACACTGCTCATTATCAGAGAAGTGCAAATCAAAACCACCGTGAGGTATCACCTACCACTGCTCAGAATGGTTATCATCCAAAAGTCTGCAAATGCTAAATGCTGGAGAAGAGTGTGGAGAAAAGGGAACCCTCCTACATTGTTGGTGGGAATGTAAATTAGTACAGCCACTGTGGGGAACAGTCACGAGAGTTCCTTAAATTGAGGGGGAAAGAAAAAAAAACCTAAGAATAGAGTTACCATATGATCTTATAATCCCAGCCCTGGGCATATTTCTTCAGAATAGAAGAAAATTCTACNCATTGTTGGTGGGAATGTAAATTAGTACAGCCACTGTGGGGAACAGTCACGAGAGTTCCTTAAATTGAGGGGGAAAGAAAAAAAAACCTAAGAATAGAGTTACCATATGATCTTATAATCCCAGCCCTGGGCATATTTCTTCAGAATAGAAGAAAATTCTACTTTATGTAATGATACATGCACCTCCGCATTAACTCGTTCTTTAGCTGCGTCTATTCAGCCTTGAAGATAACTAATGAGATCTTAAGATTTCTACCAAAATACTTACATTTGTATAAATACTGTTGCTGATTCATGTTGTTTTGTATGAATAATATTCATCTTTTTTCTTTTTCCCCCATATGCATTATCCTGAATTACAGTTTTATAAAACAATTAAGATTATTTTAAAATTATCAATGATTTATAATTACCAAGGCATTTGTTTTTCTTCTGATAACAGCCTTAAAAACATAGATATCATCTCTTCAATATCAATTATAGTTCCTTTACTATTATTTTTTTGTCTACTCAAATAACTAAATTTTCATGGGTGAAGTAATCATTTTCTTTGTGAATTTGGTGACTTTCTTTCATAGTGACAGACCTTCTCATGCGATTCTTTACTGTCTCTTCATCTTTGTATTTCAGAGTCACTGTCTGACCTGTTCCTTTCTCGGATAGTTACCTCGGGTGTTTGTAGGAAAAGAACAGGGCATGTTTTGTAGGTGATTTTGTAGCTATTCTTCTACTCCTTGACCCAATGCCCCTTCCAGGGGTCATTAACCATATGAGGGACTTCCTCTGTGGCCCACAGCCTACACCGATCCCTTTATGTTGACAGCAAACTGCTATTGTCCCCGCTAGCCCCTTTGCAGATAAAAGGGGGGCTGATTGGGTTTTCTTCCTCAGAAAGAAATTACCCTTTTATTCATCCCAATATTCAGAAGCCTGATCTGCTTCTCATATTCACTGACTTTTAGGTTCCAGCTCCCTGGGAACCACTCCCACATCTACAGTGACATTCTCCAGCTTTCTTTTGGGATGTGCCTTTTCATCAGAATTCTTTTTTTCCCCTCTTTCTTTCTGTCATGAATTATTATTTTATAACATAATTAAGATTTTTAAAAATACCTCTTCAGCTATTTTAAGAAGTTAGTTATCCAACTAACTTCTTTTCAGACTCCATTTAGTTAATTGACAAAGAAAAATATTTTCTGGAAAAAAAAAGATTAGTTTTACCTAAAATACAAAGGTCAAAAGTATTATTTTTCATGAAATAATCATATAGATGATAAGCAAGACAGGTCAGTTTTATTTTATTTTGTTTTATCCTATGCTTATTATTAAACTATCACCTCTTAGCCTCAGGTCCACTCTTGTATTCTTCACTTTTTGTGATTCTGGAAGGGGCGGGGAGGTGGCGCAAACCATTTCTTTTGCTAGTGGGATCAGTGTTAGGTTCTGACAATAGGGGGCACTAGAGAGAGAGTAGACAGGATAAAGGAAGGATAAAGGATAAAGGATGGACACTGTTCTTCTAGGTTATTTCCTGTTCTCATTTTGATTCTCTCATTACCAGCCAACAAAGAGGCACCTTTGGCTGGTTATTGCAGTAGTACAGCTGATTCCAGTAGCACTTTCCCAGCACTGTGCAGGACCCACCTCACTGTGGTTTCTTGCTGGCCCCAGATGCGGCCAGCTGGTACCCCCTCCATAAAGGTCGGGCTCCCACACCTGTGCAGCACCTCAGTCCCTTTCCTGAGGCTCTAACACAGCTCCGCCCCACCCTCTCAGAAGTCTGAGCCCAAGCTCTGTGTCCCTCAGCCAAAATTCTAATTTTTGATAATTCTAAGCTGTTCTCTTAACTTTCTCAGCTCTAGGGACAGTCTGTGAAATCTTAGTGTTCCTTTTGCCAGATGTCCAATTCCTGGATGACCATGTTTTATACTAAATTCTCCTGTTAAAATTACTTCTATCACCTAAGTAGACTCTGAATAATATAATTCCCTACCTACCACGGCTGTTTTCAAATGCTTAGTGAGCCTTCTGTCTTACTGTTAAAATAACCACTGATTTCATTACATGTGAAAAATATTATATACTATGTGCTTAATTGAAACACTGAAAAATACATTTAAAGAAAAATGGACATGGTCCCTTCTCTCTCATAATTTCAGAGAAATGAGTCTGAAAAAGTAAACAAAAGCATTTCCATAAAATTTTTCTCAAGTTTTTCTGAAGCCCCAAAGCATCAAACTCTTTACTAAATGTCTTTGGAAACCTTTTCATCACAGTAAATAAGAGTTATTTCTCTATCCTAAACTAGGAAAATGTTAATGTCAAATGGATGCTATCAATTGAAGTATAATTGTTTTTATATTTCTTTAACTCTTGATCTATATTATAAATTTTCTTTTAAATAGGTAGCAAAAAGAGAGCAAAAACTGATTAGATATTTAACAGGTGTATGTTCAATGGATATGAACTTGGGCAAACTCTAGGAGATGGCAAGGGACAGGGAGGCCTGGCGGGTTGCAGTCTATGGGGTCACAAAGAGTCAGACACAGCACAGCAACTGAACAACAACAATAGGTTTCTGTTTTATTTTTGTTAAAAATCAATGGATACTAACTAGCTTTTAGCAGTCTGAAAGACGGTAGGTGTGAAAACAGAAAAGACTTCAATGTGGACGAGGCCTGGCTTTTATCCTGATGCCAGATCAGCAGCTCAATCTTAGCTGGTAGCCACATTACCAGTTTTAAGAATCGAAAACCCCAGATGATGAAACAACACAACATATACAAGACCTGGACTTTTCCATAGCTGACTCACCGAGAAGTACCAAATAATACAGATTTGGGGACTAGACCCACCTGCCTCATGAAAAGTCTGGCTTTTAACAATGTGTCACACATCCTTGGCAAACGTGAGTATATGGAAAAAAGTCCTTTCTAAGGTAATCATAAAGTTAAGTAAGGGATCTTGACTGCTAGTGCTGGTACCTTAAGTATACCCAACTACTGATTGGCAAGCTGGGTATGAAGCAAAAGTGTAAGGAAATGACCGTCACTCTGCCAAGATGATGATCTCACCACCAGGTTGGAGCTGCCAGGCCATTTCAGAGATCTCCCTAAGGAAATACTAGGACAGCACACAGCCTGGACAGAAAGTACTCTGGAACGATGATGAGGACCTTGTCTGCCTTTTTTATGGAAAAATAACTGGGTGACATATCCTGAAAGAATACTTTAAGAATTTATCTTTAAAATACCTATCTCCTTTCCAATCAAGAACCAGATTTTCATTGTTGCTCAGATAAAAGTCAAGATTGTTTTTTAAAGCTAGGATTTATTTAAGACCTAAAAGAGAACTCTCAGAAAACTATCTCCCCCAAAATTATTCTTTGCCAAAAGTTCTTGAAAATGTAGACTTTGTAACATGTTTTAATTATAGCTTCATTTTTATCATTACTTCTGAGAAAAACAAACCAAGGATATGAACTTCTGATCACTAATCTTACCACAGGCTGGAAAAGAGAATATATTATTCACTCATAAATATATTGATCATCTTTTACATGAGAGGCACTTATCTAAGCACTAGGTGAGCCTACCCAAGGCTTATAAAGACAAATACTTTCTCGTTTTCATTCTCTTATATTATTTAAATAGCAACTGTTTTCCTTTTCTTAGTGTAGTGGTAGTTAGCTAGCAGGAGAAACACATAATGGTTAATAAAGAGCAAGTCACTATACTTAAAATAGTTGAAACACAGACAGAGAGGAGGGTATAACTGAAGTAAACTCAGTTAAGTTTAACATTTTTTTCCTCAATAAAATCACTATGTTACATTAGAACTAAATGTACATGTTTTACTCACCGTTATTGCTTATATCCCACTCCATTCCTTAGATTCACTTATTCTTTTGCTGGAGTCCATCCTTTTGTAGTTCTCTCAGCAAGAATCTGTAAGAGATAAATTCTATTAGATGTTGTCCAAAACTATTTATGGGCTTCCATGGTGGCTCAGATGGGAAAGAGTCAGCCTTTATATGTAGGATACCCAGGNTTTATCATAGAACTAGAACAAATTATCCCAAAATTTATATGGAACCACAAAAGACCTGGAATTGGTAAAGTGCCCCTGAGGAAAAAGAACAAAGCTGGAAGCATAACCATTCCAGACTTCAGACAACACTACAAAGCTACAATAATTAAAACAGTATAGTATTGTCACAAAAGCAGACATGTAAATCAATGGAACAGAACAGATAGCTCAGAAATAAACCCACATATCTACATTCAGTTAATCTATGATAAACGAGGCAAACCCGTACAATGGAGAAAAGACATTCTCTTCAACAAGTGGTGTTTGGAAAGGTGGACAACTACATGTAAATCAATGAAACTGGACAACTCCCTCACACCATACATGAAAATAAGCTCTAAGTGATTTAAATATCTAAATATAAGATATGACATCATAAAATTCCAAGAAGAGAACGTAGGCAAAACATTTTTGGACATATCACAGCAAAATCTTCTTAGATCTGTCTCCAAGATAAAAAATAAACAAATGGGACCTAATCCAACTTAAAAGCTTTCAGACATCAAAGGAAACCATCAACAAAATGAAAAGATGACATATGGAATGGGAGAAAATATTTGCAAAAGATGCAACTGACAAGGGATCAATATCCAAAATAAACAAAGAGCTCATACAACTCAATATCAAAAAAACAAACAACTCAATCAAAAATGGGAACATCTGAATAGACATGTCTACAGAGAAGATATACAGATGGTGAACAGGCACATGAGAAGATACTCAACACTGCTCATTATCAGAGAAGTGCAAATCAAAACCACCGTGAGGTATCACCTACCACTGCTCAGAATGGTTATCATCCAAAAGTCTGCAAATGCTAAATGCTGGAGAAGAGTGTGGAGAAAAGGGAACCCTCCTACATTGTTGGTGGGAATGTAAATTAGTACAGCCACTGTGGGGAACAGTCACGAGGGTTCCTTAAATTGAGGGGGAAAGAAAAAAAAAACTAAGAATACAGTTACCATATGATCTTATAATCCCAGCCCTGGGCATATTTCTTCAGAATAGAAGAAAATTCTACTTTATGTAATGATACATGCACCTCCGCATTAACTCTTTCTTTAGCTGCGTCTATTCAGCCTTGAAGATAACTAATGAGATATTAAGATTTCTACCAAAATACTTACATTTGTATAAATACTGTTGCTGATTCATGTTGTTTTGTATGAATTATATTCATCTTTTTTCTTTTCCCCCCATATGCATTATCCTGAATTACAGTTTTATAAAACAATTAAGATTATTTTAAAATTATCAATGATTTATAATTACCAAGGCATTTGTTTTTCTTCTGATAACAGCCTTAAAAACATAGATATCATCTCTTCAATATCAATTATAGTTCCTTTACTATTATTTTTTTGTCTACTCAAATAACTAAATTTTCATGGGTGAAGTAATCATTTTCTTTGTGAATTTGGTGACTTTCTTTCATAGTGACAGACCTTCTCATGCGATTCTTTACTGTCTCTTCATCTTTGTATTTCAGAGTCACTGTCTGACCTGTTCCTTTCTCGGATAGTTACCTCGGGTGTTTGTAGGAAAAGAACAGGGCATGTTTTGTAGGTGATTTTGTAGCTATTCTTCTACTCCTTGACCCAATGCCCCTTCCAGGGGTCATTAACCATATGAGGGACTTCCTCTGTGGCCCACAGCCTACACCGATCCCTTTATGTTGACAGCAAACTGCTATTGTCCCCGCTAGCCCCTTTGCAGATAAGAGGGGGGCTGATTGGGATTTCTTCCTCAGAAAGAAATTACCCTTTTATTCATCCCAATATTCAGAAGCCTGATCTGCTTCTCATATTCATTGACTTTTAGGTTCCAGCTCCCTGGGAACCACTCCCACATCTACAGTGACATTCTCCAGCTTTCTTTTGGGATGTGCCTTTTCATCAGAATTCTTTTTTCCCCCTCTTTCTTTCTGTCATGAATTATTATTTTATAACATAATTAAGATTTTTAAAAATACCTCTTCAGCTATTTTAAGAAGTTAGTTATCCAACTAACTTCTTTTCAGACTCCATTTAGTTAATTGACAAAGAAAAATATTTTCTGGAAAAAAAAAGATTAGTTTTACCTAAAATACAAAGGTCAAAAGTATTATTTTTCATGAAATAATCATATAGATGATAAGCAAGACAGGTCAGTTTTATTTTATTTTGTTTTATCCTATGCTTATTATTAAACTATCACCTCTTAGCCTCAGGTCCACTCTTGTATTCTTCACTTTTTGTGATTCTGGAAGGGGCGGGGAGGTGGCGCAAACCATTTCTTTTGCTAGTGGGATCAGTGTTAGGTTCTGACAATAGGGGGCACTAGAGAGAGAGTAGACAGGATAAAGGAAGGATAAAGGATAAAGGATGGACACTGTTCTTCTAGGTTATTTCCTGTTCTCATTTTGATTCTCTCATTACCATCCAACAAAGAGGCACCTTTGGCTGGTTATTGCAGTAGTACAGCTGATTCCAGTAGCACTTTCCCAGCACTGTGCAGGACCCACCTCACTGTGGTTTCTCGCTGGCCCCAGATGCAGCCAGCTGGTATCCCCTCCATAAAGGTCGGGCTCCCACACCTGTGCAGCACCTTGGTCCTTTCCTGAGGCTCTAACACAGCTCCGCCCCACCCTCTCAGAAGTCTGAGCCCAAGCTCTGTGTCCCTCAGCCAAAATTCTAATTTTTGATAATTCTAAGCTGTTCTCTTAACTTTCTCAGCTCTAGGGACAGTCTGTGAAATCTTAGTGTTCCTTTTGCCAGATGTCCAATTCCTGGATGACCATGTTTTATACTAAATTCTCCTGTTAAAATTACTTCTATCACCTAAGTAGACTCTGAATTCCCTACCTACCACGGCTGTTTTCAAATGCTTAGTGAGCCTTCTGTCTTACTGTTAAAATAACCACTGATTTCATTACATGTGAAAAATATTATATACTATGTGCTTAATTGAAACACTGAAAAATACATTTAAAGAAAAATGGACATGGTCCCTTCTCTCTCATAATTTCAGAGAAATGAGTTTGAAAAAGTAAACAAAAGCATTTCCATAAAATTTTTCTCTAAAGTTTTTCTGAAGCCCCAAAGCATCAAACTCTTTACTAAATGTCTTTGGAAATCTTTTCATCACAGTAAATAAGAGTTATTTCTCTATCCTAAACTAGGAAAACGTTAATGTCAAATGGATGCTATCAATTGAAGTATAATTGTTTTTATATTTCTTTAACTCTTGATCTATATTATAAATTTTCTTTTAAATAGGTAGCAAAAAGAGAGCAAAAACTGATTAGATATTTAACAGGTGTATGTTCAATGGATATGAACTTGGGCAAACTCTAGGAGATGGCAAGGGACAGGGAGGCCTGGCGGGTTGCAGTCTATGGGGTCACAAAGAGTCAGACACAGCACAGCAACTGAACAACAACAATAGGTTTCTGTTTTATTTTTGTTAAAAATCAATGGATACTAACTAGCTTTTAGCAGTCTGAAAGACGGTAGGTGTGAAAACAGAAAAGACTTCAATGTGGACGAGGCCTGGCTTTTATCCTGATGCCAGATCAGCAGCTCAATCTTAGCTGGTAGCCACATCACCAGTTTAAAGAATGGAAAACCTCAGATGATGAAACAACACAACATATACAAGACCTGGACTTTTCCATAGCTGACTCACCGAGAAGTACCAAATAATACAGATTTGGGGACTAGACCCACCTGCCTCATGAGAAGTCTGGCTTTTAACAATGTGTCACACATCCTTGGCAAACGTGAGTATATGGAAAAAAGTCCTTTCTAAGGTAATCATAAAGTTAAGTAAGGGATCTTGACTGCTAGTGCTGGTACCTTAAGTATACCCAACTACTGATTGGCAAGCTGGGTATGAAGCAAAAGTGTAAGGAAATGACCGTCACTCTGCCAAGATGATGATCTCACCACCAGGTTGGAGCTGCCAGGCCATTTCAGAGATCTCCCTAAGGAAATACTAGGACAGCACACAGCCTGGACAGAAAGTACTCTGGAACGATGATGAGGACCTTGTCTGCCTTTTTTATGGAAAAATAACTGGGTGACATATCCTGAAAGAATACTTTAAGAATTTATCTTTAAAATACCTATCTCCTTTCCAATCAAGAACCAGATTTTCATTGTTGCTCAGATAAAAGTCAAGATTTTTTTTAAAGCTAAGATTTATTTAAGACCTAAAAGAAAACTCTCAGAAAACTATCTCCCCCAAAATTATTCTTTGCCAAAAGTTCTTGAAAATGTAGACTTTGTAACATGTTTTAATTATAGCTTCATTTTTATCATTACTTCTGAGAAAAACAAACCAAGGATATGAACTTCTGATCACTAATCTTACCACAGGCTGGAAAAGAGAATATATTATTCACTCAATAAATATATTGATCATCTTTTACATGAGAGGCACTTATCTAAGCACTAGGTGAGCCTACCCAAGGCTTATAAAGACAAATACTTTCTCGTTTTCATTCTCTTATATTATTTAAATAGCAACTGTTTTCCTTTTCTTAGTGTAGTGGTAGTTAGCTAGCAGGAGAAACACATAATGGTTAATAAAGAGCAAGTCACTATACTTAAAATAGTTGAAACACAGACAGAGAGGAGGGTATAACTGAAGTAAACTCAGTTAAGTTTAACATTTTTTTCCTCAATAAAATCACTATGTTACATTAGAACTAAATGTACATGTTTTACTCACCGTTATTGCTTATATCCCACTCCATTCCTTAGATTCACTTATTCTTTTGCTGGAGTCCATCCTTTTGTAGTTCTCTCAGCAAGAATCTGTAAGAGATAAATTCTATTAGATGTTGTCCAAAACTATTTATGGGCTTCCATGGTGGCTCAGATGGGAAAGAGTCAGCCTTTATATGTAGGATACCCAGGTTCAATTGCTGGGTCAGGAAGATCCCCTGGAGAAGGAAATGGCAACCCACTCCAGTATTCTTGCCAGGGAAATCTTACAGGCAGAGAAGCCTGGCAGGCTAAAGGCCATGGGGTCACAAAGAGTCAGCCACAACTGAGCAACTAACACTAAAACTATTTCATCCTTACTTCTGAATGACAATTTTAGTGCTATACCATGCCTCAGGATGTGAATCCTTTTCCCTCAGCATTTAAAGAGTTTTATTCCACTGACTTCAAGCACACATTATCATACACATATGGAAAAAAAAAAAAAAACTACTACACAATTGCACTCATCTCACATGCTAGCAAAATAATGCTCATAATCCAAGTCAAGCTTCAACAGTAAGTGCACTGTAAAATTCCAGATGTTCAAGCTGGGTNAATATTTACTATGCCTTTATAAAAAATGTTCACAGACTCCTGATTGAGGGTACTGACACTATTTAGGGTTTTCTCTTACTTTCTGGGTGACCTTTTGACAACTCAGTTTTCTCATCTGTAAATTGGGTATAGAAATAGACCTCACTCACAGGAGTGTGAGGAAACTAGGTACTGCATGGAAATATTCAGTAACTGTTAGTATTGTTGCGATTTGCTGTCTTACTTAAAGTTACCAGTTTGAACTAGTTTTTGTGAATCAGTTCATGCAAAAAATAAGAGCTTTCAAATCTAAGTTCAATACATATAGCACAGGTTATTATTTATACTATATTAAGCAAGTTACTGTACCTTTTTTATTCTACATATATCATAGAAATAATAAAAACTATTACAGAAGGTTGTTGTACACACGCCAAATATCCCCTTCCATTGTCTCCTAATGTCCAACTAAAAAGACAGCAAAGTAAAAAGCCCAAATTCTACAAAGTCAGAGTGTCAGTGAAAACATGAAGCAAGTGATAAATGCCAAGAACTATTAGCAAGCCAGAAAGCAGAACCTTAAAGAGTGAACTGGTTAGAAAAAGCTGCAGGCTGAATGTGGACAGTGTGAAGAAGTGAAAGTCACTCAGTCCTGTCTTACTTTTTACGACCCTGTGGACTGTAGTCCCCAGGCTCCTCTGTCCATGGGATTTTCCAGGCAAGAATACTGGAGTGGGTTCCCATGTCCTTATCCAGTGGGTCTTCCTGACCCAGGAATCAAACAAGGGTCTCCTGCATTGCAGGAGGATTCTTTACCAACTGGGCTATCAGGGAAGCCCCAAAAATGTGCATAGTGGTGGAAGATAAAAAGAAGCCAAGCCACACACTGCAAGAACATTAAAGGACTGAGGGAAGGGAGGAACGAAGGATCTCACAGACAGACAGTGTTTGTTCAAGAAGCAGTTAGGGCACTGTTTCACCTCTCCTGTTCTGTCCTAAGACTGAAGTCTGGAATGACTGACCCGGAGGGACTCCGACCTCAGTATACAGCAGTGATGTTCACAAGGAGAGGCTGTCATGCTGAAAACAGGGGGATTAAGTGCAAGTGCCCATGTACCTCGGAAGAGTCTCACCCTCCTTTCCTCCTTGGCTCTGAGAAATGTCGAGGGCAGTCTTAGTTCCCTAGGAGGTGAGCAAAGAACTCCGTAGAGATACATCCTGACTCATGAAACACAGGGGGTATGATTGCACATTGTTATGCTGCTGTGTGGCTCAGCAACCAACCAAACCTCCAGTGGGATTCCTAGTACCTTGTGCTCAAATAAGAACAAACAGCAAATGCCTAAAGACGTTGAAATAAAATGTCTCCACCAACAACACCAAGAGAGACAAAAGTTAAAGAGCATGATGGAAACAACATTTCAAAGAAACAAAAAACCCAAAGCTACCAGAGAAGACTCCAAAACTACTCTTAATTAGTATCCTTGGCAAGAAAAGAAATACACTTATACCTATCAAAGACCCAGAATTAGCAAAATGCAAGCCTCCAAAACAATGAATAGCATTCAAAGTGTTCATTGTGCATGTAAGAACAGCTCATGAACTCAGAACTTTCAAATTAAAAACTGATATAAAGCTCAGGGGGATAATGCCACAGAATTACTTATAATGTGAAAATGAGGACGTTGGGTATTACAATGAGTATCTCCAGGCAGCAGGGAATTTGGTGAAAAGTCATTATCCTATGCCAACTTTAGGAAGGTGACTTAAGTTTCTTTTATGACTATCAGAGGCATTTACAAGAAATAGCCTAAGTTTCACTTATGTTCATGAAACAAGCTAGATTTAGTTTTGCTTACATGACTAAATAGTATCATCTGGTCAGGGAATAGTCAAGTCCCATCTCTGTTTTGTATTGATATTTAATTTAAGCACAGCCATTAAGATAAAAGAGTATGCTATTAAGAAAAAAAGACATAGGTATGAAAATAATAGTTCCTAGAAACTCAATATATGACAGAAAAACATTTAAAAATTAAAATAATACCAGCTATACTTTAATANTTTTCCTAGAGCTGTTTTCTTGTGACAAAAGCAGAGTTAAGTAATTGCAATAGAGACCATATGGTAAACAAAACTTAAAATATTTACTATGCCTTTATAAAAAATGTTCACAGACTCCTGATTGAGGGTACTGACACTATTTAGGGTTTTCTCTTACCTTCTGGGTGACCCTTTGACAACTCAGTTTTCTCATCTGTAAATTGGGGATAGAAATAGACCTCACTCACAGGAGTGTGAGGAAACTAGGTGCTGCATGGAAATATTCAGTAACTGTTAGTATTGTTTGGATTTGCTGTCTTACTTAAAGTTACCAATTTGAACTAGTTTTTGTGAATCAGTTCATGCAAAAAATAAGAGCTTTCAAATCTAAGTTCAATACATATAGCACAGGTTATTATTTATACTATATTAAGCAAGTTACTGTACCTTTTTTATTCTACATATATCATAGAAATAATAAAAACTATTACAGAAGGTTGTTGTACACATGGCAAATATCCCCTTCCATTGTCTCCTAATGTCCAACTAAAAAGACAGCAAAGTAAAAAGCCCAAATTCTACAAAGTCAGAGTGTCAGTGAAAACATGAAGCAAGTGATAAATGCCAAGAACTATTAGCAAGCCAGAAAGCAGAACCTTAAAGAGTGAACTGGTTAGAAAAAGCTGCAGGCTGAATGTGGACAGTGTGAAGAAGTGAAAGTCACTCAGTCCTGTCTTACTTTTTACGACCCTGTGGGCTGTAGTCCCCAGGCTGCTCTGTCCATGGGATTCTCCAGTCAAGAATACTGGAGTGGGTTCCCATGTCCTTATCCATGGGGTCTTCCTGACCCAGGAATCAAACAAGGGTCTCCTGCATTGCAGGAGGATTCTTTACCAACTGGGCTATTGGGGAAGCCCCAAAAATGTGCACAGTGGTGGAAGATAAAAAGAAGCCCAACCACACACTGCAGGAACATTAAAGGACTGAGGGAAGGGAGGAATGAAGGATCTCACAGACAGACAGTGTTTGTTCAAGAAGCAGTTAGGGCACTGTTTCACCTCTCCTGTTCTGTCCTAAGACTGAAGTCTGGAATGACTGACCCGGAGGGACTCCGACCTCAGTATACAGCAGTGATGTTCACAAGGAGAGGCTGTCATGCTGAAAACAGGGGGATTAAGTGCAAGTGCCCATGTACCTCGGAAGAGTCTCACCCTCCTTTCCTCCTTGGCTCTGAGAAATGTCGAGGGCAGTCTTAGTTCCCTAGGAGGTGAGCAAAGAACTCCTAGAGATACATCCTGACTCATGAAACACAGGGGGTATGATTGCACATTGTTATGCTGCTGTGTGGCTCAGCAACCAACCAAACCTCCAGTGGGATTCCTAGTACCTTGTGCTCAAATAAGAACAAACAGCAAATGCCTAAAGACGTTGAAATAAAATGTCTCCACCAACAACACCAAGAGAGACAAAAGTTAAAGAGCATGATGGAAACAACATTTCAAAGAAACAAAAAACCCAAAGCTACCAGAGAAGACTCCAAAACTACTCTTAATTAGTATCCTTGGCAAGAAAAGAAATACACTTATACCTATCAAAGACCCAGAATTAGCAAAATGCAAGCCTCCAAAACAATGAATAGCATTCAAAGTGTTCATTGTGCATGTAAGAACAGCTCATGAACTCAGAACTTTCAAATTAAAAACTGATATAAAGCTCAGGGGGATAATGCCACAGAATTACTTATAATGTGAAAATGAGGACGTTGGATATTACAATGAGTATCTCTAGGCAGCAGGGAATTTGGTGAAAAGTCATTATCCTATGCCAACTTTACGAAGGTGACTTAAGTTTCTTTTATGACTATCAGAGGCATTTACAAGAAATAGCCTAAGTTTCACTTATGTTCATGAAACAAGCTAGATTTAGTTTTGCTTACATGACTAAATAGTATCATCTGGTCAGGGAATAGTCAAGTCCCATCTCTGTTTTGTATTGATATTTAATTTAAGCACAGCCATTAAGATAAAAGAGTATGCTATTAAGAAAAAAAGACATAGGTATGAAAATAATAGTTCCTAGAAACTCAATATATGACAGAAAAACATTTAAAAATTAAAATAATACCAGCTATACTTTAATAAAAATTTAAAAATCAAAAGAAGTATTGGAAAATAAGATAACTTTTATAGGACAAAAAAAAAACCCAAAATAATTATGAAAAATTTAAGGGAAGAATCAGAATTAGAAGATGAATTTAGAAAGATTCATTACCTGACTAGGTATCTGAGGAAAATATAACAGATAATTGAAAGGAGGAAAATTCAAAGGAAATAATACTTGGAAATTTCCCAGAATGAAATGGAAGATCTATTAAATCCCTAGCAAGATGAATGACGAAAGTCTTATGCTGAGACATGACAAGATGAAATTTCAGAACACCAGAGACAAGGGAAATCCTTGACACTCCTAGTGAACATCAAGACCTTCAGTGATAAGGAGACAGATGACCAAGGTTGATGGAAGATCATAACAACAGACTTCTCAACAACAGTTTATTGTTGTTGTTNAGGCAGCAGGGAATTTGGTGAAAAGTCATTATCCTATGCCAACTTTAGGAAGGTGACTTAAGTTTCTTTTATGACTATCAGAGGCATTTACAAGAAATAGCCTAAGTTTCACTTATGTTCATGAAACAAGCTAGATTTAGTTTTGCTTACATGACTAAATAGTATCATCTGGTCAGGGAATAGTCAAGTCCCATCTCTGTTTTGTATTGATATTTAATTTAAGCACAGCCATTAAGATAAAAGAGTATGCTATTAAGAAAAAAAGACATAGGTATGAAAATAATAGTTCCTAGAAACTCAATATATGACAGAAAAACATTTAAAAATTAAAATAATACCAGCTATACTTTAATAAAAATTTAAAAATCAAAAGAAGTATTGGAAAATAAGATAACTTTTATAGGACAAAAAAAAAACCCAAAATAATTATGAAAAATTTAAGGGAAGAATCAGAATTAGAAGATGAATTTAGAAAGATTCATTACCTGACTAGGTATCTGAGGAAAATATAACAGATAATTGAAAGGAGGAAAATTCAAAGGAAATAATACTTGGAAATTTCCCAGAATGAAATGGAAGATCTATTAAATCCCTAGCAAGATGAATGACGAAAGTCTTATGCTGAGACATGACAAGATGAAATTTCAGAACACCAGAGACAAGGGAAATCCTTGACACTCCTAGTGAACATCAAGACCTTCAGTGATAAGGAGACAGATGACCAAGGTTGATGGAAGATCATAACAACAGACTTCTCAACAACAGTTTATTGTTGTTGTTTGGTCACTAAATCCTGTCCAACTATTTTGCAACACCATGGACTACAGTCCACCAGGCTTCTGTGTCCACGGGATTTCCCAGGCAAGAATACTGGAGTGGGTTGCAGTTTTCTCCTCCAGGGAAGCTTCCCAACAGAGGAATGGAGCTTGCGTCTCCTGCTTGGCAGAGGGAGCCTTTACCACTGAGCAACCAACAATGCTGGGAGCTAAAAGGAAATGAAGACATGCTTCCAACGTCTTGGAGGAAACGGATTTTTCACCAGAATTCTCTCCTTAGACAAACTGTCATCTAAATGCAAGGATAACGACATTTCAGGAATTCAAATTTAAAAACACAAAACCAAAACAAACTTCTCCTAGGTTCTTTCTTGGCAATTTATTGGAGGACATGACACACAGGAAAAAAAAAATGAAAAGAAGAAACAATAAAAGAGGGCGATGGGCTTTCAGGAGCACTGGGGGAAGAAGATAACGGTTGCATAACAGATTTTAAATTTTCCTGAATTACCCCTAAAGAAAAATCAAATAGAATAAATGAAACAAAAACTAACAGAATGGACAAAACCTACAACAAACCCCACAATGCATCTTCCACCATCAAGAAATATGAATGGGTGGGGAAGGATCACTGAAGTAGAAAAACCTGAGTTTTATCAACAGCAATGTGGGATGAAACATACTGGAAAGTGAGGTGAGGTGGGAGAGACACGGAAATTTCTAATTGCCTTGAGAACCAGAAGAACCAAACACTCAAAGTTTCTATTTGTTTCCTAGTCTAAAATTTGTTAATAACTTCCTCTCCCTCTTCCTCTTTCTTAGCATGTAATTCAAAGGAATATCTCTTTACTTTCAGGAATGCTTTGAAAGCAATTATCAGGCTTATGCTACTTTTTCATACTTAACCATTTCTCCCCCATCATTAGTAAATCACATTATCTATATTGTTAGAGCACCAGACTTTTAAAAAGCTACCATAATCCCATAACTTGAGAACATTCATGTAATTTACAAAGTCAAAACATTTTGAGGGATTTCTCTGGTAGTCCCGTGGCTAAGACTCTGAGCTCCCAATGCAGGGGACCTGGGTTCAATCCCTGGTCAGGCAACTACATCTCACATGCCTCAATTAGGAGTTCACAGGATGCAACTAAAAGATCCTACATGCCACAACTAAGACTTAGCATGGTCAAGTAAATATGTAATAAAATAAGTAAGTAATAAAACAAACATTTTTTCAAAGTTATAAAAGAAAGTTTTAAGAGTGAATGGGGATAAGTTAATTGAGCCAAGAGAGAGATATAAACTGGTATATACTGGCAAACTGGACATGTGATCATTCTATTTGTAACAACCATTTAGTCTTACTACTACAGGTGAATACATGCTTAATACTTATTACCTGTCCTTACACTGACATTTTTCTACTTTGGCCTCATGAAGGTCACTGTCTAGTACATTCTGCACAAAGAGTTCATGAGGGCAATATGCCTTGACTCTGAATGTTCATAGGAGTCTATTTAGCCTTGACACTTAAAATTCACACAGTCTAAAGGTGAAAAGTGATTCATATTTCCTGTCGGTAAATTTTTATAACAGCTTTATTGAGATATCATTCACATTTAATGAAATTTACCCACTTAAAGTCACAATTCAAAGGTTGTTAGTATACTCCCAAGTTTGTTCACAATAAACTGTGAAAAATTCTGAAAGAGATGGGAATACTAGACCACCTGACATGCCTCCTGAGAAATCTGTATNTGATTAGATTGACTAGTTTTCTGTGAGTATAGTTTCAGTGTGTCTGCCCTCTGATGCCCTCTTGCAACACCTACCATCTGGAGACTTTAATAGTCCAATAATAGGTAGAACAAACTGACAGAAGATTAACAGGAAACAGAAGACCTGAATAATTCTACAAACCAACTAGAACAAATCTCTCTAGAAAAACTCCACTGAACAGTAGAATATACTTTTTCTCAAGGACACACAACATTCTCCAGAGTAGACAAAGTGCTAAGCCACAAAACAAATCAAAACATATTCAAAACAATTGAAATAATAAAATGTATGTTTCCAGACCACAAAGGAATTAAATTAGAAATCAATTACTGAAGGAAATTTGTGAAATTGACAAATATCTAGAAGTTAAACACATTAATATCCTGCTGGTTAAAGAAGAGCAATAGGAAGGATTAGAAGATGGTGCCGTGACAACTGTATGCAAACAAGTTAGATAACTTAGNAAGGAAATTTGGGAAATTGACAAATATCTAGAAGTTAAACACACTAATATCCTGCTGGTTAAAGAAGAGCAATAGAAAGGATTAGAAGATGGTGCCGTGACAACTGTATGCAAACAAGTTAGATAACTTAGATGAAACTGACAAATTCCTAGAAAGACACAAAACTACCAAAATTGACTCAAGAATAAACAGAAAATCTTAGTAGGCAAATCATGAATACAAAGACTGAATAAATCATTTACAAACTTCCCACAAAGTCCAGGCCTCAGCTGGCCCACTAGTGAATTCCACTCAGTTTTCAAAAAAGAATGAATACCAATCCTTTACAAACTCATGCAAAAAGTAGAAGAGGAAGGGACATTTCCCAGCTCAGTTTATGACACAAGTACTGCCCTGCTGGATAACACCACTGACTCAATGGACATGGATTTGGGCAAACTCTGGGAGACAGTGAAGGACAGAGGAGCCTGGTGTGCTGCAGTCCACGAGGTCACAAAGAGTTGGACAGCACTTAGTGACGGAACAACTGTCCTGTTGCAAAAGACATGACAAGAAATGAAAACTGTAAAATAATGCCACTCATGAGTACAGAAAAAAGATCCTAAACAAAATTGAGTTCCACAACATATAAAAAATGTTAGAAACATTTTTAGAGGGAATTCAGGACGACTGGTTTAACATCTGAAAATCAGTTAATACAATCACCATATTAATAGAATATTGGGAAAAATTGTATAATCATCACAACATGGACATGAAAAGTACTTTGAAAAATCCAATACTGCTTATAATAGAAGTACCCCGCCAACTAGGAGTAGCTAAGTATCTACTTCACCTGATATAAGGTATCTATTACCTTCAGGTAATATCATATTTAGTGCTGGAGAAGACTCTTGAGAGTCCTCTGGATTGCAAGAAGATCAAACAAGTATATTCTAAAGGAAATCCATCCTGAATATCCATTGGAAGGACTGATGCTAAAGCTTAAGCTTCCATACTTTGACCACCTAATGTGAAGAAGTGACTCATTAGAAAAGACCCTGATGCTGGACAAGACTAAAGGCAGGAACAAGAATGAAGGCAGAAGGAGAAGGGGATAACAGAGGATGAGATGGTTGGATGGCATCACTGACTCAATCGATGGACATGAGTTTGAGCAAGCTTCAGGAGTTGGTGATGGACAGGGAAGCCTGGCATGCTGCAGTCCATGGGGTTGCAAAGAGTCGGACACATCTCAGCGACTGAATGACAACAATATCATATTTAATGGTGAAAAAAACAAATGCTTTCTTTCCCTTAAGATCAAGAACAAGATAAGGATGTTTGTTCTTATCACTTCTGTTTTACACTGTACTAGAGGTTTTAATTACAGTAAATAACCAGCAAAAAGATATAAAAGATGTAGACTTTGATAGATGAACTATATCTATTCATAGATGAAATGATCTTATACATAGAAAATCCTCAGGAATTAATGGAAATATTATTAAAACTAAGAAATTCAGCAAACCCTAGGGTAAATAAATTACAAAAACCCATTGAATTTTTATGCACCAGCAGTAACACAAAAATAAAGAAAATTTCATTGATAATGGCAAAGAGAAAAAAAATACTTAGATGTGCATTCTACAAAAGAATTGCAAACATACATTAAAACTATAAAGTATTATTAAAAGAAATTGAACAATTTCTAAATAAATGGAAAGACAGCTCACATGTTGGCATCTTCATCTGTAAAATGATGTAGTCACATTGGTAAATAATTTAGAAGTTCTTCAAGTGGTTAACAGAATGCCCATTCCACTCCCAGGTATCAACTCAAGAGAAATGAAAACATATGCTTATACAAAACTTGTACATGAGTATTATTCACACAAACCAAAAAGTGATCATCAACAGATGAATGGGTAAATAAAATGAGCTATATTCATATCATGAAACATTATTCAGAAAGGAATACAATACTGACACCAGCTACGACACAGATGGACCTTGAAAACATGCTAAATGAAACAAGCCAGTTATGAAAGGTCTCATATTGTCTGATTCCATTTAGATGGAATACCCAGAACAGACAAATCCATGGAGACTGAAACTGCACTGGTGGTTGCCTCGAGCGGGAGCAGTGGGAAAAGGGTAGGAATGTGGAGTGATTGCTAATGGATATAGGTTTCTTTTAGAGGGGGTTGAAATACTGTGTGAAGGATGCACAATGCTGTGGATACACTAAAAACAACAAATTTTACACTTTAAATGGGTGAATGGTATAGCATGTGAATTATATCTCAATAAAGTTATTTAAGAAATATTTAAGAATAAAGTCACACACATTGGTAGAGTAAATTTCTCTTTACTCTTCAAAATTTTCCTCACTTCTTTAGACCTTCACTTTTGCATATGACTTTTGGAATCCACTTTTCTGATTCCTCAAAAACCCCTTGAGGATTTGAGTTATAAATGAAGTGAGCTCATGGATTTGGGAGAAGAGAGATTTCACAATGCTGAGTCTGACTTTCATGAGTAGGTTATATCCATACCCCCTCTTCTTTTTTTCCAATTAAATATTTCATTTTTTCACTTGATGAACTTCTATAGTTTCATAAGGTTAACTTCTAGTTATTTTTTTTACAATAATGAATAAAATTTTATTGTATGAATTCAGTTTCAGTCTGTTAGAGAATAGGGATTGTGTCAAGCTTTATATATAGATCAATATATTTTATATATACATTCAATAAACTTGCTGTATTTGTATCAATATTAAAAACTTATTTGTGTGGCACCTTGAATGCTCTGCGTACACACTGTTCAGACTGCAGTTGACACCAGGATTGCACTTTCTAATCTGTATATTTTTATCATTCTTATCTTCTGTATTAAGACTTAGAATAAAGCTTTTACACTGGCTTATTATTAATGTCCCACGTTCTGAGACACAGGAACGTATGTGGTATAAAGATAGTGGTTGCCTTCACTGTCTGTGGAAACATGCTGCAAGAAATAGCTCTGTGGCCATTTGCCTAGTTAATTGCTCTGATCTAAAAGGATCAAGAGGGCCAAATGGTTACAGGTTACACTAGGTCTCTAGGTTAAACCCCTAAGGTGCCAGGAAGACCGAAGCCCTACTTCCCTAGGCCAGACTGTGAACACATCTCTAGCTCTTAAAGCCCAGGCAGCAGCCGTTTATCAGGCCCTTGGAAAGATATATATACATTTCTAAATGTTAGACTGAGAATCCAGGATCCTTCCTATCCCATCTCAAATAAATAAATGTATGTCTTCTCTTTCATGGGGGAAGGAGGTGGCTGTCTCTCTCCTGTATTTAAAAATATTAAACTCATTATTCTCCAACCCTCACCTACTGTCAGAAACTCTTGTAGATTTGTCCATTTGGCTTTTATTGCATTAAAACAAAGTAAGGCTTGGAATGAAGTGGTTAGGAGAGGCGATGTGGTTATTGTTTACTAAAGACAATTAATAATAACACACACACACTCACTGAGAATGCCTCATAAGTCATACAGTACCAAATTAATAAACATGAATATTAACAACTCACCATATTAGATTTTTCTAATGTTAAACATTTCTGCCTTCCTGAGACAAACCCCAATCGATGATAATGTATCTAACTTTAAACACTTTTAAATGATGGGTGTATCACATGAATTTCTCTATCAATATTCATATGGAGACTCTTGTGATTTTATTACCCTTTTCTATCATGTTTGTTATTACTATTTTAAGAGCTTAAAAGCTGGGTAGGTGGTTTAGTTTTTTTCTCTGTGACAGCTTGCATGAAGTAAAAATAATTTGCCCTTAAATAAAACTTATAAGCCTTGAAGGATTATTTAATATATCCTGTAACACCATCTGAGCCTGGTGTCTTAATGGGGGAGGGGGGAGGGCAACTGATTCCAAATATTTACTGCTTGATAGTTTATTTCTTCTCAAGCGAATATTTATAATTTCTAAATAAATTATGCATTTCACTTATGCTTTCAAAATTAAGTTTTATAGTAGGTCTTAAGGCTGATATTGGTTATCTTTTGCTGACTTTCAACTTTAGCACACAAACATCTCCCTAGCTATGCCTTAATTTTTGTATCTTCTTTGCATTTAAACTTAGATTATTGATTGATTAATTATACTTTGTTCAGTATGAATGAAATTTCTTTTTTATCAGTTCAGTCTTTCATATTGACCACAAAACTGCACTTCATTTTCTTCTCTCAGTGGCTGTTTTTACCCTTTTCTCAGCTCTTTATTCTAATTTGTGATGGGTTAATTTGAGAATACACTTTTGTAAATACTATCAAATACAATCCAGCACTTTTTCATCTGGGATTATTGGGGGTTGCCATATTGTAGCCAAGTTTCTAGGACTATCTGATGACACCAAATTGTAAGGCAAAAAACCACTTATAAAGATGTACTTATTTAGTGTATTTGGTCATAGGACTAAATTATAATTTTCCACTAACAGATGGCGTCTAAGATTGCAGATATTCCACAATCCCTTAGTCAAACAAAGAGGAAGGAAACTGATATTTAAATTTTCTAGAAATTAAACAATCAATAACATGAAAAATATAGAGAAATGAACAATATAAATCAGGCTGCTCTCATTCAGCTCTAAAGGCTTTGGCCTCAGCTACAGAGTTCATCTCAACTATTACCACAAAGAAATATTCAACTGTCTCCTTAATGTAGTCATCATTATATTTCAGCCTGCTCCCAAAACAACTGTCTTCAAACAGCTCACACCAAATTTTTACCCAAACCAGCTGATGAGCACCTCTTAGCATGATTCTTTGGCTTTGGCTCCCTCCTTGTCATTAGCCAAATTCCTTGAATTTTGAGTTATCATCCAACTTTTGCTGATGGATAAAATGCAAGTCCCATTTCCCTGCTGAATCAATCACTGTCTTATTTTATAAGATTGCCAGATGGTCTAAAATAATACTCACATATAAGGATGGATAGAGTCTTACATCTAAAAAGTATTCTTAATATTTTTGGAAGAGGAGATTTAGACCAAGAAAGGTTAAAAAGCTTGCACTAGGACACGTACATGTAGATTAAATGTTAGAGCAGGCCTTGAACTTCGTTCTACTTACTCCTAGTCCTGTGCATTCTCCACTCTTTCATGTTTTCCCCTCTTTCCTTTTTCCCATTTTTAACTCCAGCATCCTGAATCACCTAGAAGATAGTACAAGATGCTCATGAGAACTAAGAGCCATAACTTATTCGTCATCCACCACCAATCTTTCTAAAAAATGAAATAAAGGCTTATACTGCAGCGTTTAAGTACTAAAAATGGTCTCTCTAGACTAGTAGACTTATTGCTCCTTATAGTTAAAATTTTCTGTTATAAGCAAGTGAGATAAAATGACTGCTATTAAATAATGCACATACATACATTACAAAAATAAAAACAAAAAACTCCTTAGAGTCAATAAAATTACAAAATCAGTTCCAAAAAGAATAATTTTAAGGACAATCTGAAACCTCAGAAATTATGGTTAGTAGGGTAAAGAGAAAGGGATCAGATTTCTAACATCTGAGTGGTAATGGAGATAGAAAAATGGCAAGCATTTTCCATTGTTTATCTCAATTAATCTTTAAACAAAAGGGAATCACTAGAACTTCACTAGCTAGTTATTCTGACTAATTTTCAAAACATCAGCACATATTCTTAAATACAAGCATGCATTCTTAACCTTGTGGCCAAGGTAAATTTGATAAAAAATATCATAGCACAGGGCCATATTATAATATTATTCTAAAGAGGGCTTCCTTGGTGGCTCTCTGATAAAGAATTGTCAATACATGGGACACAGGTTTGATCCTTGATCCAGGAAGATTCCACATGCTGCGGTGCAACTAAGCCCACGTACCACAACTACTGAGCCAGTGCTCCAGAGCCCATGAGCAGCAACTACTGAGCTGACAAATTCCAACTACAGCACCTCACATACCTAGAGCCCACGCTCTGCAAGAGAAACCCCTATAATGAGAAACCCACATACTGCAGCTAGAGAGTAGCCCTCACTTGCTGCAGGTGGAGATGGTCCATGCATAGCAATGAAGATCCAGTGCAGTCATGAATAAATCTTAAAAAATAATATTGTAAAGGGTAACTCATACTCAAAATTATAAACTTTTCTCAATAATTCTGAAATCATGGCATATAGTTTCTTCATGATTGCAGAATATGAAATCAAAAGCTCAGTTTCAGAAACTTTTATTTCTTTAGATATCTTTATATTTTGATCTGGCTCACGTGCTTTAATTGCCCAGTACTGTGAGGAGTTTATCAACATTGTTACCAAGCTGATAATGCTTTGGAGTTTTACCAGTTAAGTCATTCCTTGTGAATTCATCACCAGTCAAAGCATTTCCAAATGCTCTTGGGCAGTCCTGATCATTTATAGTGTTTATTTATCAGCTAGGCATTGTACCCTAAGTTTTTTGCAGTAAACACGAGCTTTTCACATTTCACCATCCATAGGACAAACTAAAACATCTAAGTACTCAGAATGCTATAGATATAAAGGCAGAGATGAGGAAGTGTGAACTAGTGGAAGAAACACTAGACTAAAAGCTACTAGGTCATGTCTAAGATCTAAAGGAAAGATAAGAAAGCCTTCCTCAGTGATCAGTGCAAAGAAATAGAGGAAAACAACAGAATGGGAAAGACTAGAGATCTCTTCAAGAAAATCAGAGACACCAAGGGAACATTTCATGCAAAGATGGGCTCAATAAAGGACAGAAATGGTCTGGACCTAACAGAAGCAGAAGATATTAAGAAGAGGTGGCAAGAATACACAGAAGAACAGTACAAAAAAGATCTTCACCACCCAGATAACCATGATGGTGTGATCACTCATCTGGAGCCAGACATCCTGGAATGTGAAGTCAAGTGGGCCTTAGGAAGCATCACTACGAACAAGCTAGTGGAGGTGATGGAATTCCAGCTGAGCCATTTCAAATCCTAAAAGACGATGCTGTAAAAGTGCTACATTCAATATGTCAGCAAATTTAGAAAACTCAGCAGCAGCCACAGTACTGGAAAAGGTAGTATTCATTCCAATCCCAAAGAAAGGCAATGCCAAAGGATGCTCAAACTACTGCACTATTGCACTTATCTCACATGCTAGTAAAATAATGCCCCAAATTCTCCAAGCCAGGCTTCAACAATATGTGAACCATGAAATTCCAGATGTTCAAGCTGGTTTTAGAAAAGGCAGGGGAACCAGATATCAAATTGCCAACATCTGTTGGATCATTAAAAACCAAGAGAGTTCTAGAAAAACATCTATTTCTGTTTTACAATAAACTGTGGAAAAGTCTTCAAGAGATGGGAATACCAGACCACCTCACCTGCCTCTTGAGAAATTTGTATGCAGGTCAGGAAGCAGCAGTTAGAACTGGAAATGAAACAAAATGCATGCATACTGAATCATTTCAGTCATGTCTGATGCTGTGCGACCCCATAAATAGCAGCCCACCAGGCTCCTCTGTCCCTGGGATTCTCTAGGCAAGAATACCGGAGTGGGTTGCCATATCTTTCTCCAATGCATCCATGCATGCTAAGTCACTTTAGTTGTGTCCGACTATGTGCGACCGTATGGACAGCAGCCCACCAGGCTCCTCTGTCCATAGGATTCTCTAAGCAAGAATACTGGAGTGAGTTGCCATTTCCTTCTCCAATGGAACAACAGACTGGTTCCAAATAGTAAAAGGAGTACATCGAGGCTGTATCTTGATGTACTCAACTTATATGTAGAGTACATTTAACTTATTTAACTTATATGAAGAGTATATGATGAGAAAAGCTGGACTGATGAAGCACAAGTGAGAATCAGGATTTCTGGCAGAAATATCAATAACCTCAGATATACAGATGATATCACCCTATGACAGAAAGTGAAGAAGAATTAAAAAGTCTCTTGATGAAAGTGAAAGAGGAGAGTGAAAATGTTGGCTTAAAGCTCAACATTCAGAAAACTAAGATCGTGGCATCTGGTCCCATCACTTCATGGCAAATAGATGGAGGAACAGTGGAAACAGTGGCTGACTTTATTTTGGGGGGCTCCAAAATCACTGCAGATGGTGACTGCAGCCATGAAATTAAAAGGCACTTGCTCCTTGGAAGAAATGTTATGACCAACCTAGACAGCACGTTCAAAAGCAGAGATATTGCTTTGCCAACAAAGGTCTGTCTAGTCAAGGCTATGGTCTTTCCAGTACTCATGTATGGATGTGAGTGTTGGACTATAAAGAAAGCTGAGCACTGAAGAATTGGTGTTTTTGAACTGTGGTGTTGGAGAAATACTCTTGAGAGTCCCTTGGACTACAAGGAGATCAGTCCATCCTATAGGAGGTCAGTCCTGAGTGTTCATTGGAAGGACTGATGTTGAAGATGAAACTCCAATACTTTGGCCACCTGATGTGAAGAGTTGACTCATTGGAAAACACTCTGATGCCAGGAAATGCTGAAGGCAGGAGGAGAATGGGCTGACAGTGGATGAGATGGTTGGATGGCATCACCAACTCAATGGACATGAGTCTAAGTAAACTCTGGGAGTTGGTGATGGACCGGGAAGCGTGGCGTGCTGCAGTCCATGGGGTCACAAAGATTTGAACTNAAATGGTCTGGACCTAACAGAAGCAGAAGATATTAAGAAGAGGTGGCAAGAATACACAGAAGAACAGTACAAAAAAGATCTTCACCACCCAGATAACCATGATGGTGTGATCACTCATCTGGAGCCAGACATCCTGGAATGTGAAGTCAAGTGGGCCTTAGGAAGCATCACTACGAACAAGCTAGTGGAGGTGATGGAATTCCAGCTGAGCCATTTCAAATCCTAAAAGACGATGCTGTAAAAGTGCTACATTCAATATGTCAGCAAATTTAGAAAACTCAGCAGCAGCCACAGTACTGGAAAAGGTAATATTCATTCCAATTCCAAAGAAAGGCAATGCCAAAGGATGCTCAAACTACTGCACTATTGCACTTATCTCACATGCTAGTAAAATAATGCCCCAAATTCTCCAAGCCAGGCTTCAACAATATGTGAACCATGAAATTCCAGATGTTCAAGCTGGTTTTAGAAAAGGCAGGGGAACCAGATATCAAATTGCCAACATCTGTTGGATCATTAAAAACCAAGAGAGTTCTAGAAAAACATCTATTTCTGTTTTACAATAAACTGTGGAAAAGTCTTCAAGAGATGGGAATACCAGACCACCTCACCTGCCTCTTGAGAAATTTGTATGCAGGTCAGGAAGCAGCAGTTAGAACTGGAAATGAAACAAAATGCATGCATACTGAATCATTTCAGTCATGTCTGATGCTGTGCGACCCCATAAATAGCAGCCCACCAGGCTCCTCTGTCCCTGGGATTCTCTAGGCAAGAATACCGGAGTGGGTTGCCATATCTTTCTCCAATGCATCCATGCATGCTAAGTCACTTTAGTTGTGTCCGACTATGTGCGACCGTATGGACAGCAGCCCACCAGGCTCCTCTGTCCATAGGATTCTCTAAGCAAGAATACTGGAGTGAGTTGCCATTTCCTTCTCCAATGGAACAACAGACTGGTTCCAAATAGTAAAAGGAGTACATCGAGGCTGTATCTTGATGTACTCAACTTATATGTAGAGTACATTTAACTTATTTAACTTATATGAAGAGTATATGATGAGAAAAGCTGGACTGATGAAGCACAAGTGAGAATCAGGATTTCTGGCAGAAATATCAATAACCTCAGATATACAGATGATATCACCCTATGACAGAAAGTGAAGAAGAATTAAAAAGTCTCTTGATGAAAGTGAAAGAGGAGAGTGAAAATGTTGGCTTAAAGCTCAACATTCAGAAAACTAAGATCGTGGCATCTGGTCCCATCACTTCATGGCAAATAGATGGAGGAACAGTGGAAACAGTGGCTGACTTTATTTTGGGGGGCTCTAAAATCACTGCAGATGGTGACTGCAGCCATGAAATTAAAAGGCACTTGCTCCTTGGAAGAAATGTTATGACCAACCTAGACAGCACGTTCAAAAGCAGAGATATTGCTTTGCCAACAAAGGTCTGTCTAGTCAAGGCTATGGTCTTTCCAGTACTCATGTATGGATGTGAGTGTTGGACTATAAAGAAAGCTGAGCACTGAAGAATTGGTGTTTTTGAACTGTGGTGTTGGAGAAATACTCTTGAGAGTCCCTTGGACTACAAGGAGATCAGTCCATCCTATAGGAGGTCAGTCCTGAGTGTTCATTGGAAGGACTGATGTTGAAGATGAAACTCCAATACTTTGGCCACCTGATGTGAAGAGTTGACTCATTGGAAAATACTCTGATGCCAGGAAATGCTGAAGGCAGGAGGAGAATGGGCTGACAGTGGATGAGATGGTTGGATGGCATCACCAACTCAATGGACATGAGTCTAAGTAAACTCTGGGAGTTGGTGATGGACCGGGAAGCGTGGCGTGCTGCAGTCCATGGGGTCACAAAGATTTGAACTTGACTGAACAACTGAACTGAACTGAAGACCTAACTATCATTATCAGGGTATGTATCCTTTGGTATGCTACTTTATTTTTCTAGGACTTAATCTTTATATTAGAAAAGAAGGAAGGTTTAAAATAAATGGCCTGATCTTCCACCTTGAAAATTTGTAAAAAGAAGAGTAAACTCAAAAAAGTAGAAAAAGATAATATCAGATATCAGAATGCGAGACAACAAAAGAGACACAGAGGTATAGAATGGACCTTTGGCCTCTGAGGGAGAGGGAGAGGGTGGGATGATTTGGGAGAATGGCACTGAAACATGTATACTGTCATATAAGAAACGAAGCGCCAGTCTATGTTCAATATAGGATACAGGATGCTTGGGGCTGGTGTACAGGATGATCCGGGGAGATGGTGTGGGGTGGGAGGTGGGAGGGGGCTTCGGCATTGGGAGATCGTGTACACCTGTGGCTGATTCATGTCAATGTATGACAAAACCAATACAGTATTGTAAAGTAGAATAAAGTATTAAAAAAATAAAATAAAATACTAACTACTGAAAAAAAAAGATATCAGAAGCATATCAGAACAACAGCAAAATCAATGAAATGTAAAACAAGCAACGAAAAAGATAAAAATCTAAAAGTTAATGTTTTTTAAAAAATCAAAAAATTTATAAACACCTAGGTAGTATGATCAAGGGGGAAAAGGTAGTGCACACGAATTATCAACAATAAGAATGAAAATGCAGTTGCAGCTACAGATTCCAGAGGAATAACAGGATAGTAAGAGAATATTATGAACTATTTTATACAAAAAATTCAAGTTAGATGAAAAGGACAAATTCTTTAAAAAAAACGAACTTAATAAGAGAACAAAAGATGAAGCAGGAAAGATAAACATTTTTATATTCATCAAAGGAATTCAAAATTTACAACTATTCTATGGACAAAATTTTTTGCAAAGTTATTTTACTGAATAATTTTCTCTAATATTTAAGGAAGGAATAATACTAATCTTACACAAACCCTGAAAAAGGGAAAGAATGAACATTCCAAACTTATTTATGAAGGTAGCATAATTCTGATATTAAAAATGACAAAGATATTCTAAAAAAGAAAACTATAATTCAATAATATTCATATCTTATGACAAGTTTTAGGTATATTTGTCAGTTGTCTAGACTTACATCAAAATAATAATACATCAAATCAAGTAAAGTTTGTTTTAGAAATGAAAGAATGTTGGAAAAACTAAAAAAATAAATCAATGTGCTTCATTCTCTTAATATTATAAGGGAGAAAAAATGGCCATTTCAATATATGCAGAAATTTTTTTAAAAAATCAGCATACCTTTATGAAAAAAAATGCTCTCAACAAACCAAGAAAAAGAAAGTTCTAATTCTTATGAAGAGTATCTGTGAAATAATTACAGCTAACATTATATTTAATGGTTAAGTATTTATGCTTTCTCCCTAAGTCATAAAACATGGTAATAATGCCCACTTTCAAAATTTCTATTCAATGTTGTACTGAAAGCTATAGACATTGAAATAAGGTAAGAAAAAGGAATAAGCATAACAAACAGAAACAAAGAAGTAATATTATCACTACATTCTGACAGAATAACATCCTATGTTCACATAGAACATCCTATTAAATTTTAAAACTATTAAAAATTAATAAGCTAGTTTAGTAAGTTTGGGAGATACATGGTTAATATAAATATCAATTGTCTAACCATATGATAGCAGCTAACAATTGAAAATATGATTAGAAAAACATTTTTTACAATTGTGCAAAAACACATAAAAGTTTAAGTTTAAAAGAGAATATTAAAGTCATCTATAAAGTTAAATGCAAAGTACATCATGAGAAATGCTGGACTGGAAGAAACACAAGCTGGAATCAAGATTGCCGGGAGAAATATCAATAACCTCAGATATGCAGATGATACCACCTTTATGGCAGAAAGTGAAGAGGAACTAAAAAGCCTCTCGATGAAAGTGAAAGAGGAAAGTGAAGAAGTTGGCTTAAAGCTCAACATTCAGAAAACAAAGATCATGGCATCCAGTCCCATCACTTCATGGGAAATAGATGGTGAAACAGTGGAAACAGTGTCAGACTTTATATTTTTTGGCTCCAAAATCACTGCAGATGGTGACTGCAGCCATGAAATTAAAAGACGCTTACTCCTTGGAAGAAAAGTTATGACCAACCTAGATAGCATATTAAAAAGCAGAGACATTACTTTGCCAACTAAGGTCTGTCTATTCAAGGCTATGGTTTTTCCAGTATTCATGTAGGGATGTGAGAGTTGGAC
>SJYW01002691.1:455508-470438 GCA_006410735.1 Raphicerus campestris
ATAACCTCAGATATGCAGATGATACCACCTTTATGGCAGAAAGTGAAGAGGAACTAAAAAGCCTCTCGATGAAAGTGAAAGAGGAAAGTGAAGAAGTTGGCTTAAAGCTCAACATTCAGAAAACAAAGATCATGGCATCCAGTCCCATCACTTCATGGGAAATAGATGGTGAAACAGTGGAAACAGTGTCAGACTTTATATTTTTTGGCTCCAAAATCACTGCAGATGGTGACTGCAGCCATGAAATTAAAAGACGCTTACTCCTTGGAAGAAAAGTTATGACCAACCTAGATAGCATATTAAAAAGCAGAGACATTACTTTGCCAACTAAGGTCTGTCTATTCAAGGCTATGGTTTTTCCAGTATTCATGTAGGGATGTGAGAGTTGGACTGTGAAGAAAGCTGAGAGCCGAAGAATTGATGCTTTTGACCTGTGGTGTTGGAGAAGACTCTTGAGAGTCCCTTGGACTGCAAGTAGATCCAACCAGTCCATTCTGAAGGAGATCAGCCCTGGGATTTCTTTGGAGGGAATGATGCTAAAGCTGAAACTCCAGTACCTTGGGCACCTCATGCGAAGAGTTGACTGACTGGAAAAGAGTCTAATGCTGGAAGGGATTGGGGGCAGGAGGAGAAGGGGACCACAGAAGATGAGATGGCTGGATGGCATCACTGACTGGATGGAAGTGAATCTGAGTGAACTCCGGGAGTTGGTGATGGACAGAGAGGCCTGGCGTGCTGCGATTTATGGGGTCACAAAGAGTTGGACACGACTGAGTGACTGAACTCAACTGATACTTAAAACTATAAAATATTCCAGGAAGAAATTAAAGAAATACTAAATAAAGAAACCTAATGCTAATGATTGGCAATGTCAATATTGTTGCAATATAATGCCTCTCTGTAGGGCCAGTGCAGTTTCATGATAATCTTACAGTCATTTTTATAAAACTGAAGAGACGATTCTGAATTTTATATAGGGATATAAACACCCATGAACGCATAGCATGTTTAAAATAAGAATAAAAAGAAACAAGTTAAGCAGTTACACCACTTGATTTCTAGGGTTACTATAAACTCGAGCAATAAAGGGAGATCAACAGACAAAATTAATAACTAGATCAATGTATTGATAATAAAAATAGGGAATCCAGAAGTAGACTCATATTTCTAAGGTCATTTGATTTAAATAAGAGGCTAAAGTCACTCAATCAGGCAAAAGAACGTTTTCAATAAATGTCCCAGAATAAATTGATAGTCATATTAAAATAACAACAACAACAATAACATTTACTCCTGCCCTACTCACACACAAATTAAATTGTAGTGGACCAGGGACCTAAACATAAAAGGTAAAAAGCTAAAGATTTTGGAAGAAAACACAGAATGGTATCTTTTAAACTTAGAAGTAAACAAAAATTTCTTAACTAGAATGGAGAAAGCAATAATAATAAAAGAAAACATTGATGAATCAGATTTTATCACAAGTAAAAATCTGGGCTTATGAAAGGGTATCATTGGGAAAATGAAGAACATTTACAAACCAGTAATAAAAAGATACACAATCTAACAAAAGGGAAATTAAATGAAAAGATTTCAAAAAAGAAGATATATTAAGAGCCATTACACATTTGAAAATACTGCATATATTTATTCAGCAGGAAAATTCAAATTAAACTATAAGGAGATACCAGTACCTACAAAGCAAAATGAGTAAAATTAAACTCACAAAAATCAAATACTGGGAGGGAAGTGAATCACTTGAAACTTCTATACATATAACTGCTTTAGAGAAACATTTGGCAGTTTCAAAAAAAAAAAACAAAAAAAACCTAAAAATAAAAAGTAAATATATACCTAATCTCCAACCAAGAAGTTTGAGAACTAGATATGCATCCAAAATAATAGAAAAACATATGTCAGAGATAGGTCTGAGGTTTATTCTCTTGTCTCCATGCTTGAATGCTTTGTCAAGCAGTTCTTTTTCAACTGCAAACCTTGACCAACATCTCAGCATTTGGCTCATTGCGCACTGGGCAAATGGACAAGGTTGGGCCAGCTGGGCTCTTCTCAGATAATTTGACCTCAGATAACACATATCGAGAAACCTTACTCTGGTTGTACCACGTCAAATGCAGTACTTGGGTGCAATCTCAAAAACGACAGAATGATTCGTTTCTGTTCGTTTCTAAGGCAAACCATTCAATATCGTGGTAATCCAAGTCTATGCCCCAACCAGTAATGCTGAAGAAGCTGAAATTGAATTATTCTATGAAGACCTACAAGACCTTCCAGGACTAACACGCAAAAATGATGTCCTTTTCATTATAGGGGACTGGAATGCTAAAGTAGGAAGTCAATAAACACCTGGAATAATAGGCAAATTTGGCCTTGGAGTACAGAATGAAGCAGGGCAAAGGCTAACAGAGGTCTGTCAAGAGAATGCTCTGGTCATAGCAAACACCCTCTTCCAACAACACAAGAGAAGACTCTACAAATGGACATCACCAGATGGTCAACACCAAAATCAGATTGATTATATTCTTTGCAGCCAAAGATGGAGAAGCTCTATACAGTCAGCAAAAACAAGACCAGGAGCTGACTGTGGCTCAGATCATGAACTCNCTACAAATGGACATCACCAGATGGTCAACACCAAAATCAGATTGATTATATTCTTTGCAGCCAAAGATGGAGAAGCTCTATACAGTCAGCAAAAGCAAGATTGGGAGCTGACTGTGGCTCAGATCATGAACTCCTTATTGCCAAATTCAGACTTAAATTGAAGAAAGTGGGGAAAACTGCTAGACCATTCAGGTATGACCTAAATCAAATCTCTTATGATTATACAGTGGAAGTGAGAAATAGATTGGTAGAGGGGCTAGATTGGTAGACAGCTGCCTGGTGAACTATGGACGGAGGTTTGTGACATTGTACAGGAGACAGGAAGCAAGACCATCCTCATGGAAAAGAAATGCAAAAAAGCAAAATGACGGTCTGAGGAGCCCTTACAAATAACTGAGAAAAGAAGAGAAGCAAAAGGCAAAGGAGAAAAGGAAAGATACACCCATCTGAATGCAGAGTTCCAAAGAATAGCAAGGAGAGATACGAAAGCCTTCCACAGCAGTCAATGCAAAGAAACAGAAGAAAACAATAGAATAGGAAAGATTAGAGATCTCTTCAAGAAAATGAGAGATACCAAGGGAATATTTTATGCAAAGATGGGCTCAATAAAGGACAGAAATGGTATGGACCTAACAGAAGCAGAAGATATTAAGAGTTGGCAAGAATACACAGACGCGTAGAAAACAGATCTTCACGACCCAGATAATCACGAACGTGTGATCACTCACACTCACCTAGAGCCAGACATCCTGGAATGTGAAGTCAGGTGGGCCTTAGGAAGCTTCACTATGAACAAAGATAGTGGAGGTGATAGAATTCCAGTTGAGCTATTTCAAACCCTCAAAGATGAATCTGTGAAAGTGCTGCACTCGATATGTCAGCAAATTGGGAAAATTCAGCAGTGGCCACAGGACTCGAAAAGGTAAGTTTTCATTCCAATCTAAAAGAAAGGCAATGCCAAATAATGCTCAAACTACCACACCATTGCATTCATCTCACATGTTAGTAAAGTAATGCTCAAAATTCTCCAAGCAAGGCTTCAACAATATGTGAACTTTGAACTTCCAGATGTTCAAGCTGGTTTTAAAAAAGGCAGAGGAACTAGAGATCAAATTGTCAACATCCTCTGGATCATTGAAAAAGCAAGAGGGATCCAGTAAAACATCTACTTCTTTATTGACTATGCCAAAGCCTTTGACTGTGTAGATCACAATAAATTGTGGAAAATTCTGAAAGAGATGGAAATAGCAGACCACCTGACCTGCCTCTTGAGAAACCTGTATGCAAGTCAGGAAGCAACAATTAGAACTGGACATGGAACAATAGACTGGTTCCAAATAGGAAAAGGAGTACATCAAAGCTGTATATTGTCACCCTGCTTATTTAACTTATATGCAGTGTACATCATGAGAAACACTGGGCTGAAGAAGCAGAAGCTGGAATCAAGATTGCGGGAGACCTATCAATAACCTCAGCTTTGCAGATAACATCACCCTTATGGCAGAAAGCGAAGAACTAAAGAGCCTCTTGATGAAAGTGAAGAATGAGAGTGAAAAAGTTGGCTTAAAGCTCAACATTCAGATAACTAAGATCATGGCATCCGGTCCCATCACTTCATGGGAAATAGATGGGGAAACAGTGGCTGACTTCATTTTTGGGGGTCCAAAATCACAGTGCATGGTGATTGCAGCCATGAACTTAAAAGACGCTTGTTCCTTGGAAGGAAAGTTATGACCATCCTAGACAGCATATTCAAAAGTAGAGACATTACTTTACCAACAAAGGTCCAACTAGTCAAGGCTCTGATTTTTCCAGTAGTCATGTATGGATGTGAGAGTTGGACTATAAAGAAAGCTGAGTGGTGAAGAATTGATGCTTTTGAACTGTGGTGTTGGAGAAGACTCTTGAAAGTCCCCTGGACTGCAGGGAGATCCAACCAGTCCATCCTAGAGGAGATCACTCCTGTGTGTTCATTGGAAGGACTGATGTTGAAACTGAAACTCCAATACTTTGGCCACCTGATGCGAAGAGCTGACTCACTGGAAAAGACCCTCATGCTGGGGAAGATAGAGGGCAGGAGGAGAAGGGGACGATAGAGGATGAAATGGTTGGATGGCATCATTGACACAATGGACATGGGTTTAGGTGGACTCCAGGAGTTGGTGGTGTATAG
Source organism: Raphicerus campestris (assembly GCA_006410735.1). Lineage (NCBI taxonomy): Eukaryota > Metazoa > Chordata > Mammalia > Artiodactyla > Bovidae > Raphicerus > Raphicerus campestris. The sequence goes on from SJYW01002691.1 coordinate 460,304, forward strand.
GGAGGCCAGGCATTCTGCAGTTCATGGAGTCATAAAGAGTTGGACACCATTGAGTGACTGAACTGAACTGAACTACATAAAAAATCCTGAAGAGGCTCCTTCATAAAATTCTTCTCATTCCTGTGGGTTTTTTTTTTTTTTTTTTTTAAGAAGGAGCATACCTATCACTATCACAGAGACAAGCCAAGTCTAGATGCTGGCTTTTAAGATGGTACAATAGAACCTTCAGCTTACCTCCTCTCATACACACCAAAATCACAGCCTACTGCTGAACAACCATTGATTAATAAAGACTGGGATTGACCAAAGAGATTTGCATATCTAAAAACATAAAGAAGAAACCACGAGATAGTAGGATGGGGGTACACTTGTGATTTAGTCAAATCCCCTACCCTCCGAGTGGGTGATGCAAAAACTGGAGAATTCTATTGCAGAGACTCTCCCACAGGAGTGAGAATGTGAGTCCCATACGAGGCTCCCCAGCCTAGGGGTCTGGCATCAGGAGGAGGAGCCCCCGGAGTATTTGGATTTGACTGCCAGTGGGGCTTGATTTCAGGATCTCCAGGGACTCGGGAAACTGGGGAGAGTGGGGGAGGCCCCTGTTAATTCTTAAAAGGAGTCAACAGAAGCTCACGTGCACCAAGACCAAAGGCAAAAACGATGACTTCACAGCAGCCTGGACTTGGGGGATCTCCTGGGCAGGCAGAGGGTGCCTGCATCTCACTCTGCAGTCAGAAATGCTGCTGCTAGACACTTCGGGGAGTCCTGAACTCTCCTTGAAGCAGACATCTCGCTTGGGTCATTACTACCAAAATCTGGTCCCATGCAACAATTTTTGTTGTTTTATTTAACTTCTCAGGTAAATAAAGTTGATAAACCTTAAGTCACTCATTAAGAAAAAGAAAGAGGGCCCAAATGAATAAAATCAGAAGTGAAAATGAAGAAGTTAAATCAACACAACATAAATAATACAAATGATTATAACAGATTACTATTAGCAGCTATATGCCAATGAAATGGAGAGCTAGAAGAAACAGACAAATTCTTATAAAGACTGGCGTCTGTCTTGGACACTGCCTCTTTTTCCTCCTCCCTCTCTCTTGTATCTCTTTGGGAAAACCAAGTTTCAGGCTGTGATCAGCCTTGTGGCAATGCACACGTGAAACCAAAGCCTCAGGCCAACAGGCAGCAAGAAACTGAGGCGTGCTGACAGCCACTGGCATGGCCGTGCACACAGGCTCACCAGTTCCAGCTGAGTGATGAGAACCGCAGCCGTAGCCAACAGCTTCCCTAAAATGTGAGAGAGCTGGAGCCAGAACCATCTGGTTCAGCCCTGGCCAGATTTCTGACCCTTGGAAACTCTGAGATAATAAACGTTTACATTTAACTTGCTAAATTTGGGGGGTAATTTGTTACATAGCAATGGATAACTAAAACAGTTCCTTATACCTATGTTCTTTCAGATGAATTGCCTTGGAGGAATCTCAACAAACCTACAGATGCTATTGTTTTTGCATTGTCTCCAAGGGCTAATACACTTTCATAGTCCTTCTTAAACTACCACCAGAATTAGAGAAGATGAAAGATCATAGAAAAGAAAGAAGCAGGAAAGACAGTTCATTTGCCAAGTACTTCTGGTCTTAACTCTGAAAATACAATACAGAACATCAAAGTACAACCTAAATTTAATACAGCCACATGATGTGATCTCCTTAAGAAAATGACAGATGAAACCCTAACTCCATGACTAGCCTAACTTTTAGAGTGAAATAAAATGTAATGGGAAATTAACTGTTGTTTTCTTGGAATTGTTAAAAGGAAGCACTTAAATTTTTTTAAAAGAATAGTGTTTTATAAAACCAAGAGGAGCCTCCTAAAACAATAAATTAATTGAAGTTAAAAGTTTAGGCATTTAATATGCTTTAGATTAGGCTTTGGAGGGAAAAGGTGATTGTATCTGGAATTTTTCACCAATACTTTCTGATAATTTTCTAAAGGCTTTGAAAGTTATTCTACTTCCATAGAAACTGTCTTCAACATGTTTGACCACACACAGTTTTTCCTGAAATGTAACATGATTATATAGTTTGTCCTATGTGTTAATTCATTTATCTTCAGACAGACACATTCTACTATTAGATGAGGCAAATCAGATCAAAGTGAAAGGCAATTGTCAGACAGAAAATAGTTTACGGAATTATCATTTGACCACTTTCCACATATTTATTATAATTTTTAACTTATGGAAAAATATGAGCCTCTGGAGAAGTCATAACACACACACACACACACACACACACACACACACACACACACACACACACACACATATTTAGAAGTCTGTGTATTTCTTATTTAAAGGTCGCCAGACAGAAGTGTAAAGAAAACTTTACTGACTGATTTTGGTATGACTATTATCTTCATTTTCTTCCTTTGTGGAGAGGGATGGGTAGTGAATAGAAAGGCTGCAAAAGGATTGACATTTATGGTGAGGTTTATTGTATTTTAGGGCTGAATGAGACACAATGTCATGCATTAAAACTGCAAAGGCATCTAAGTTTAAGACAGGCTTATCTAAAATGACTCATCCTGCAGAGGGGTCATAACATATGCTGCTTTACAAAACCTCAAATCTATTTTTTGAAAGGCCTTTATTTATTTTTTTAAATGTTGATCAAAGTTGATGGCTTTTATTTTTATTTTTTAATTTTATTTTTACTTTATTTTACTTTACAATACTGTGTTGGTTTTGGCATACATTGACATGAATCCACCACAGGTGAAATGGAGAAGAGATTGCCCACAGGGGAGAGAGATGTTCTGGATCTGGAAGGATTTACTTTTAAAGGGGTAAATATTATTATTGAATATGAGTTCAGACACTATTAAGAAATCTAATTAAAAGTCCACAAATTAGCAAAGTTCTAATCTGTAGACTTTTACCTTGTAAAGATGCAAGTCATTTCTATTTGATGGAAAATAGATCCCCAAAAGTTATTCTTTACTTCCTCAGACATTAATCAGTTCTGGGTCTAAGATTTTTTTGATGAAATTGTCCATGAATATCCTGAAACTCCAGTACTTTGGCCACCTCATGTGAAGAGTTGACTCATTGGAAAATACTTTGATGCTGGGAGGGATTTGGGGACAGGAGGAGAAGGGGACGACTGAGGATGAGATGACTGGATGGCATCACTGACTTGATGGACGTGAGTCTGAGTGAACTCTGGGAGTTGGTGATGGACAGGGAGGCCTGGTGTGCTGCGATTCATGGGGTCGCAAAGAGTCGGACACGACTGAGCAACTGAATTGAACTGATCCAAAAATAGTTTAACATCTTACTGATTCCCACATTAATTCACATGTTAAGTGAAAGAAATGTTTAACATACGTTAACTTTATATTTAAATGAAAGTCGTGACTCATGACTAATAGCTTCTAGTAATAATAACAGCACTGCCTCATTATATGTGTCACCACAGGTAATTCCATTCTTCTCAGTCATTCACATGATGCCTTCTTTAGCCGTGAGTAAAATGTTGTATAAACTAGCTTACCTCTTCAACCTTATCAAAGATTTTCAAGCCCTGGGAACAGCAGGCTCATGTTCACAATTTTCCTTGACATGCATAAATGACAAATTATTTCCAAGTGAAAAAGTAGTTAAGGGACTGAAAAGAATAGGCATAGTATATTGCTTTGTCTCCAGTTCTCACTAAGAGGCAATGTGACAATCCAGGGGACATCTGATGACATATTTGGTTACAACAACCAGAGGGAAGGTGCTACTGACGTCTTGTGATCAGAGGCCGGGGATGATGCTAAAGAGTCTACATTGCACCAGACATGTCTGACAAAGAATTACCCAGCTCAAAATGTTAGTAGTGCCAACCTTAAGAAACATGGGTCTACAGTAGAAAAATGAGCTGAGGAATTATCAGGTAAAAACAAAGAGGAAGACAATGACAGATGAAATGTAATTCTCTTCAAAAATTATGCATGAGAATATATTAACCTAAGAAATAAAAGTACAGCAATTACCTTTGAAACTCACTCTGTTTTCAGATAATACAACTTGTGATTCATTTCAGAATGGAAGTAGAACATTAAGAATAGCAAATTCTTTTCATGTCTCATAATAACTTTGGCCAAATGGTAAATCATACAGCAATTCAACTAAAGTAAAATGGCTATTAGGTTTATGGGTTATGTTAATTCTCAAAAAATATTTCATAGATTAATTTTCATCTTTGGTCATTTACCACATGTATTTTGGGACAAAATTATCTATTTTTCCTCTGGAAAATATATGTCCATGAATATGCCTGCACATTAGATCTCCTTTCAATATTTATTATTGGAACTGAGTAATTATTTCATTTACAGAACTACATATATTTTTTAACTAGAATTTTCACAGCAAAAAGAATCCTACCAGGCTCTTCCCTTTGGACACATCAATAAAATCAAAAGCTTTGCAGACCCTTTCAAAAGCTATGCAGATTCCATCATACCCAGTTATGGATCTTATTCCCCTCTGATGCATACAACTGACTTTATATGCATATATTCAGAGATTCATAAGCACATTATTTTCAAGAAAGGAAACAAAAATCTCTATGTTGAGCAAAATAACATGGCAGAGACTCAAAATCTGTATAAGTACAATTACTGGCAGAAACTGATCTCCAGTCCTTAGGGAGATTAAACGTCATGATACATATAAGAGACTGGATATAACATTTTCTTTATTTGTGACAAGAATATTAAAGTAACAATTTTCCATAATCCTAACCTAAAGAGAGAACAGTTGTTAAAATGGCATCATTAATCACCTTAGCCATTTTAGAAAAATACTCCTAAAATCACAGCTTATAAACTACCTTTCTCCAAACATGCCCAAGCTGATACTACATGCTGAGAAAAAAATGCAAAGTCCCCAGCAATAAATAGTATTAGATGTCAAAAGAAAAGTGATGTTAGAGGAAGCTGAGAATTTTAATTATTTCCTGAAGTGAAGAAACAGCAAAACTTATACAGCCCATTGAGAAGGCTTTGATTTCATATACTGAGGGCTCACATGATAACCCTACTTCCTGCCTTGCCCTGGACACAAGATCCGGTTCATTTGGTTGATGTTTGGCAGTTTTCAGGGCAACCAAAATTATCCCAAGAATGGAATACTGAAAATTAATCCAAGATTGGAGGAAGTAGGCCTTTTGGAACTAATCAGGAATTTGATTTCATGAAATGCTGTTTCATGGTGAAGGGAAATAGACGAATTCATCTGCAAGAGCAGGCCAGACAGAGGCTTTCCACTGCGTCTGAGCAAGCACAGCACTGTCTGTGTTTGTTCAGACAGTGAGTCGTCTGAGGGTAGCCGAAATCTTTGAAATATACATCACATGCAATACAGAACAAATTCCTCCAGCCTTGTGGCACAGATCTTCCACTTTAGGCAAAGGTCCGTTCAAAAATACTACAAAACGCATGCTTTACAAAGCGAAAATCAGACAACAGACAGGTCAGTTCCTATCATCTACTCTAGACTATTCTAAACTCTGTGGGCAGCCGTTACACACCTGTGGTGGGTCTTTTTGTGTCTCTGCTTGGCTAGAAAGCAGACATCGCAGGAGGCAATCCTTGTGTTGTGTTCTAAGTCAGGACTAAGCTCCCAGTTGAATTCCTATACCTGTGAAGCCCAGACAGTCACCAACAGGCTATACTAGGGGCATAAAATTTTCCAGTTGCCCTTGGGTTTTCTACATTAATTTTCTCTTTAGCACTTTTATTTCAATTGTCCTTAATTTAAGCCCCATGATGAGATTAAGAAATCACATTGGCACTGTAAGAAATATTTGACTAAAAAGGCAATTTTGGGGAAATGTACCCATTTAGAACTTGTTCGTGAAATCTACTGATCGAAATAAATGCTCCTTTCTTATGAACTCTGTCATGGAGACATTTCAGAAGACTTACCAAAAAAGACATTTCATAACTACATTCTTATTGAATTCACCATCTTATTGCCAGTAACATGACATTTTTTGATTTGGTACTTTTAGGCATGGTCACTGATGGAAAATGAATAATTTAGTAAAATATTTTATACAAAAAATATTCTACACATTATGAACTTACATCAATCATATGAGGTAAAGTATAATGCAAAGAAAACAAATTAACACTGTTGGTGGGAATGCAGACTAGTACAGCCACTATGGAAAACAGTGTGGANTGAATAATTTAGTAAAATATTTTATACAAAAAATATTCTACACATTATGAACTTACATCAATCATATGAGGTAAAGTATAATGCAAAGAAAACAAATTAACACTGTTGGTGGGAATGCAGACTAGTACAGCCACTATGGAAAACAGTGTGGAGATTCCTTTAAAAATTACAAATAGACCTGCCTTATGACCCAGCAATCCCACTGCTTGGCATACACACCGAGGAAACCAGAATTGAAAGAGACACGTGTACCCCAATGTTCATTGCAGCATTGTTTATAATAGCCAGGACATGGAAACAACCTAGATGTCCATCAGCAGATGAATGGATAAGAAAGCAGTGGTACATATACACAGTNCATTGGCAGGCGGGTTCTTTACCACTGCTGTTACCTGGGAAACCCATATACATAACCTCAAGGAAACTTTATTTTCTGATTTGATAGAAATGTACAGATAGAATGTCCATTATAGATATACACATATTCACTTACTCATAAATATTTATTGGATACATAGAGGTACCAAGAACTGTGCTAGATACTGAAGATACAATGAAAAATATATTTCATTTATAGTAGGCAGATCCTGCCCTCCACTACTATAAATGAAAAATATGTTTCATTTATAGTATTTCATTTATAGTAGGAAGGTCCTGCCCTCCACTACTCAGATTCTTTGTCATAACCTGCATAGATAAGAAAAGTCACTAAAGACAGCAAATATAAAATATTCTCTTGAGAAACAAGTATGTTAGCAATCTTTCTTTTTCTTTAAAAAAAAAAAACTTAACAGAACGTATGTTGGATTCAATGTCAATCTGTTTCCTAACAATAAGCTGCAAAGTTTAAATAACTGATTTGAAATTTTTTCCACATGTCTAAAAAATAAATATTTTGAAATAAATTTAGCTAAATATTAACAAGGTGAAAAAATTAATGAAAGTAAACCAGGAGGATTATTGCAAATCTTGACCATCTATAGCAAACAATGAAGACAGAAGTAATAAATTGATTTATTTTCCTGGTATTCTGTTTTTTGGAAGATTATATTTAACATAGTTCCATTTAAAATAACACTGCCACAAACACACTATACCAATTGATTTAAAATACCAACCAAACTTGAATGAGTTGTCCTTATAACTGTTCATCCTACTGTTTCTCAATTTTTTTCTAATATGCTCATTTTCCAGATATGTAATATTGTTACATTTTTTCATTACTATTCATCCAATGTTTTCTTGTTTAATTATCTTAATCTTTCCTCACAAATGATTCACCAGCTGCTTATCATCCTTGTCTTTTATGATCTAGATTTCTAGATGAAGTGATGAGAATTTAACAGTACTTAGCAAGCTGTTTTTCTCTGAGAATTAGATAAGGATTATTACCATCTTGTCCTATGTTATATTATTTATATATACAAACAAAACCATCATATTTTATTTAGACTTTACAATATTACGCAAAGGATTTATTATTCCATCTACTCTTAGGTTCTTTTTGACAACTTTCTCATTCAGGAAAATATCTCACAATGGCTTTATTTCAAGTCAGTACAAAATTGTGTATCCAGTGTCTACTCTCCACTCCTCTCTGTGGTGTATGTATGAAGGACCCCTTGTATCCAGAGAAGAAATAGGGCAGTAAGGCCATGGACATTATGGAACTCAACCTGAAGAATTGCCACAGAATTTTAAAAATAAATATTTCTGACATATATTAACAAAAACTCTGCTTCACTGACTATAGTAAAGCCTTTGACTGTGTGAATCACAACAAAGTGTGGAAAATTCTGAAAGAGATGGGAATACCAGACCACCTGACCTGCCTCTTGAGAAATCTGTATGCAGGTCAGGAAGCAACAGTTAGAACTGGACATGGAACAACAGACTAGTTCCAAATAGGAAAAGGAGTATGTCAAGGCTGTATATTGTCACCCTGCTTATTTAACTTATATGAACAGTAAGCCATGTGAAATGCTGGAATGGGTGAAGCACAAGCTGGAATCAAGATTGCCAGGGAAATATCAATAACTTCAGATATGCAGATGACACCACCCTTATGGCAGAAAGTGAAGGAGAACCAAAGATCCGCTTGATGAAGGTGAAAGAGGAGAGTGAAGAAGCTGGCTTAAAACTCAACATTCAAAAAACTAAGATTATGGCATCCAGTCCCATCACTTCATGGCAAATAAATGGGGAAATAATGGAAACAGTGACAGAGCTGGTTTTCTTGGTCTCCAAAAATCACTTCAGATGGTGACCACATCCATGAAATTAAAAGATGCTTGCTCCTTAGAAGAAAAGCTATAACCAAGCTAGATAGCATATTAAAAAGCAGAGATGTTACTTTGCCAACAAAGTTCCATATCGTCAAAGCTATGGTTTTTTCCAATAGTCATGTATGGATGAAAGAGTTGGACCATAAAGAAGGTTGAGCCTGGAAGAACTGATGCTTTTGAATTGTGGTGTTGGAGAAGATTTTTGAGAGTCCCTTGGTCTGCAAGGAGATCTAACCAGTCAATCCTAAAGGAAATCAGTCCTGAATATTCACTGGAAGGACGGATGCTGAAGTTGAAGCTCCAATACTTTGGCCACTTGACGTGAAGAACTGACTCATTGGAAAAGAAAGACTCTGATGCTGGGGAATATTGAAGACAGGAGAAGAAGGGGACAACAGAGGATGAGATGGTGGAAGGCATCACCAACTTGATGGACATGAGTTTGAGCAACCTCTGGGAGATAGAGAAGAACAGGGAAGTCTGGTGTGGTGCAGTCCATGGGGCCGCAAAGAGTCAGACACAACTGAGCAACTGAACAAAAACAATGATTAACAAGCTTGGATCAGGTTGACTGTTACTTGATTTTAAAAATAAACTGTATTATAGTATACTTTGAAAATATTTTTATTTCTATTATGTAAATTTAGACACATTGATGTAACAGTCTAATAACATTAATTCAAATGGTAAGGGTCTATTATGAATCTGGCACTGTTTGGAATAAAGATAAAAAATCAGTTTCCATCTACAAGGAAAGATAGTTGGTACAGTAGGTAGGTAACAGACAAGGCCATAGTGAAATGTGGGTTCAGAGCTGAGACTCTCAGGCAAATGTGAATTATTGTTTTAGCTGTGTGAAACAGTTTTTGAATCTTAAACCCTAACCCTTCTCTACAGAGGCTTGGAAACACACATAAAGAGGAGTTAAGGCCTGCCATTTGCTGAAGCTTACCTAAGGCTAGCACTTACTATAATTAAGTGCTTTATATGAATTATTTCATTCAGTCATGACTTTCCTTGTGAAGAAAGAAAGGTTCTGAGGGGTTAAGTCAAACAGTTTAAAAAGAGAGAGAGAGAGAGAACGAGATAGAGACAGAGAGAGATTTGTGACTGGAAAATACTTTTACTTCTAATTTCACACCATTTCTTTCTGTCTCAATTCAAGTTTGTCTTAATCAATGACAGACATAGAGTTTATCTGGGCTTCTCTCATGGCTCAGACGGTAAAGGATCTGCCTACAATGCAGTAAATCTGGGTTTGATCCCTGGGTCGGGAAGATTCCCCTGGAGAAGGAAATGGCAACCCTTCCAATAGTCTTGCCTGGAGAATTCCATGGACAGAGAGGAGCCCCGCAGGCTACAGCCCATGGGGTTGCAAAGAGTCAGACATGGCTAAGCAACTAACACGAACATGAAAGGGCTTATTATGAAAACCATTAGTCTTCACAGGTCTACTTTTTACCATTTCCAGCTCCTCACAGTTAACTTCCTGTAAGTCTTTTGAGCTGTTTCTATGGATATTTACCTCCACATTACCAAATATTCCTATTTACAGTGTACCACTAGATTAGGGTGGGGACAAGGGGTGGGCAAGAGGGACAGATGAACTATT